>CAJNDT010002768.1:220093-695341 GCA_905221615.1 Symbiodinium sp. CCMP2592
CAAAAGGGGTTGTTAGGGTTTACTAGGTGGGGCTAGCTGCCTGTACAGCATCCACTGTCGCAAAGACAAGATTTGTCGGATTACGATGATCAGTACTGCACCCTAGATCCAGCACTTTAACAAGCATTGGATAGAGCAACATGTGTGATGCAGCCCGCCTGGGGAACTGGACGCTCTTCAAAGCTTCATTTGAAACATGGTGGCTAGTTACCTGGACCGCATCCACTGTCGCAAAGACAAGTTGAGCTGGACTATGATGATGAACACTTCATCCTAGATCCGGCACTTTCAAACGATAGAGCAACATGTGCGATGCAGCTCGTCTTGGAAACTTGCCGGCATCTTTTGAAACGCCTTGACACAACGTAGCCGCAGACGGCTTCCAGCAAGCTTGAAACTCCGTCTGAATGGACCATACGCGGACCTACACCCTTGGCAATCTAGAATTAAGGTCGCATTTTTTTTAAACGGGGCCCAGGAGCTTCTGAAAAATATTAGTAAATAAGATCCTCTTAAGCCCAATAATGGAAAATATAAAATGTCCCAAAGCCCTACCTAGTTTAGGGTTTAGGGTTGATAGGGTTTAGGGTGATTCAAAAGCACCTGGACACCTCGATCGACCCTATGGGCCGTGTGAAACACAAACCGAAACAGTAGAAACCACGACTAGGCATTGAACTTAGACCCAAACTTCCGAGCCCTCAACCCCAACCCCAAAATCCCCAAGTCCCCAAATCCTAAACCCTAAACCCTAAACCCCAAACCCCGAACCCCCAATGCAAAAAAAAAACAACCCCTCAACCCAAGCAGCACCAAAATCTTCAACCTAAACACCCTAAGGCTCCATGTACCCATATAGTATATACTTGGGCCTTAAAGTACCTATATGGGGACCCCTTTAAGGCTTAAGTATCTACTATAAAGGTACATGGAGCCTTTGGGACACTAAAGCGCCCCAAATCCGAAACACTATTTTCCCTAAACTCTTAACCCTAAGCCCTAAACCCCTGCACTCTTATAGATCCCCTAAAGGAACCCTTAAAGGAACCCTCGATCCCTCAACCCCCCTAAACCCTAAATCGCGAGCCTGAAAGACGGCAGCGCCTGCATCTAAGAGCTCCCGGACCTGCCATGGACTCAGGAAAATGAACGAACCCAGAGGGTCCGTATGGGAGTTTCCGAGGGATCCTTATGATAAGGATCCTACCATTTAGGGTACTATATTAGGGCCCCCTATTTCGGAAACTCCCATATACACGATTACTATGGAATTAGGTCCCCAAAACCATAAGGGGGCTGGTCTTTTAGGGCCTAATTCCATAATAGTAGTATATATGGACCCTCTGGGGAAGGGTCCTGTAACGGATTCTTTAAGGGCGCCGTTAAGGGATCCATAGGGGTTAGGGGTTTGAAGGTTGTTGTTGTTGTTGGGGCTTAGGGTTGGGGGATTAGGGTTTTGGGGCTCAGGTTTCACGTGGTTAGGGGATTTAAGGCTTGAAGTTTCCTCAAGATAATAGAGTTTTACGGGGGTTTGAAGGTGATGCAATGGGGACTCGGTTTTCAAAATGAGGGCTGTCGTACTTAGAATGACTTCGATGAGGTAGTCCCTGTCTGTGCTTTTTGGCTGGAGATAAACTAAGGCATCAACTCGAACGGGATCTTGGGTCTTCCTATATACAAGGAGCAAGAGCGAATACGATCACCAAGTGTTCAACTCCATGTATACTTAGGGCATGAGTATCCTAGCCCCAAAAAGGTTGACCTTGTTCAAGTATGGTAGGACTTTTTAAACCCCAAAGGGTTAAAGGTTACCTACTCAGCTACAATGTATATTGTCCCCCAACAAAAGATCTGCCTTGAAGGATTACAGTAAAAGCCAGACAGTTGGAATATGATTATCCTAACCCTTCTATGGTAAATTATAGGGTATCCTACCCTGAAACCATATTCCAACTTTCTGGAGTTCCCTGTAAGTTTGAAGGCCCACAACTCAAAGCCGCTGCAGGGGACTTGATAAGCCGTCTCGAACTGCCAAGCTGCCTTTGCCGTGGCCTTTTTCCGTAAGTAAGTAGCCCTTTGGCTGCGTCGTATCTTCACAAGAATATCCGAAGTATACCTCCCTAATATGAGCCCTTCCTTCACGTGAAGGGCGCATGAGCCGGGGCCCTACTTGCGCTCGGAATCTGTACCACCGGTTGCACCTCGAGTTCAGATTCTACAGCCAGGATTAATGTACGGGTCTGAACAATCGGCCATGGTCCTCTATAATTAGTCTCTGTACAGCAATAACTGCAGGAACCAAAAACCTATTGTAGTTGTGCAATTCCCTAAGCTGAAACTTGGCATGTGAACCTGCACCAAAACACAGTGTCAAAGAAGTAGATTACGGCTCGGAGCATTTACTGTAGGGGCCTTAAAAATTAGAATAGGGTTTGGGGGTATATTATTATACCATAAGTATAATAAGGAACCACCTAAATCGTCTTGGTAATTGTTTAGGCCCCTACATAACTTGAGTAAAACCCCAAGGTCTGAAACGAACCTCGTCCACGTCCGTGCGGCAAGCCTTCAGAAACCTCAGGCACGGAAGGTGCGGATGTAGAGTGCCGAGCTTCGTACATAGGAGCTCCCTTAACCCTGAATAACCTACCCTTTTATAGGGCTCCTTGTTATGATTTCTTTATATAAGTCCTTAGAAGTGTAGGTTATTCCGGGTTAAGCTCGGACTAACGAAAGCCGAGAGATGTGTCGTCAATGCAAATCTTCAACTCTGACTCTATGGGTTTGATGGATTTTAGAATTATGTTGTAGGCCTCAGGCATTCACCGGCCTTCCTGCCCGGCCTTTACTACCTCAACGAAGCCGTGAATGCACTGCAGGAGAGACTCTACCCAAATCAAACTACCTCGGAAGGTAAGCTTCAGAGTTAAGGGTTCAGGGGTCTAGGGTTCATCAGGGCATTTTGGAGACTGCTTGCAGCACGGAGCATAACCCAACACACCCAATAGTCAAGAGATCTCCTATACTGAATGCAACAAGAGATCCCTACGCCTGAAACCCTGACAGAGTGAAGCCAGACTCCTGACTAAAACCCTAAACTGTCAACCTTAACCCCTAAAACCTTAAACCATAAAACCCTGAACCCTAATCCTAAACAGTAAAACCCTAAACCCTAGAACCGTCCCGCATAAAACCCTGAACCCTAATCCTAAACAGTAAAACCCTAAACCCTAGAACCCTCCCAGCGTTGGCCGGAAAAGATTGGAACCAGAACGACCGAGACTCGAAACCCTGATTCAACGATCGAGCTTTCGAGCAGCACCCCTGAGAGAAGTCCTATACTAGGATCCCATTGGGTAACTTTATAAGGAACCTAGGACTACAAAAAGGGAATAAGGGTACTACTGGGCATCCTAGTATAACAAAACCTTACAAGACCCGACAATCTCCTGTTCAACCAGAAAGCTACAACATCAATTCGCAAACCCGAAAACCCTCAGTTCAAGGCCCCAACATCGAGTCATCTAGGCGCGCAAAATATTTGGAACAGAGCGTGGAGTCAAATCATGAAGCAACTTTATTCAGGAACCCTGCGCAATAACAGTACTAATCATTCTGACCCCTACAGTGCCCACATAAAGCCGACAGTCGAGATGCTTCCTGGTCTCCTCCGAAATGTTGCCCACGCCCTCAACGGGATCCTGACGTCACTGACGTCCAAACCCTAAGACTCCATGTAGCCATATAGTAGGTACTTAGGCCTTAAAGGGGTCCCCATAAGAGTACTTTGAGGCCTGAGCACCTACTGTATGGGTACATGGAGCCTTTGGGACATGGAGGGTTTCACAGCGTTGGGGGTTCCTTTGAGGCCAAGCAGGGCAAGATGCAATGGAGAGTTTTGCACGGGTGCGACAGGGTGTGGCGGTGGCTTGAGGGTTAAGAAACCTTGGGCCTTGATTAGGGTGCCTTCTAACAATCCTACTCCTTTTTTTGGGATCCAGGCCCAAGGTTTCTTTATCAGGTTCCTGTGTTGTTTCGGGCTTGACGGATTTAGGCTTTTGCGCTCTGCCTTAAGCCCCAAAGATGGAGAGTTAAAAACAGAAGGTTCCGGGTTCTGGGGTTTCAAACTAAGACCGGCCCAACTAAGGCCTTTGCGCGTTGCATCCGCAATGCAAAACTGGGCGATTTCAGGAACACTCCCTAAGGGTCCATGTGCCCATCTAGTACATACTTTACTTTAGCCCAAACTACCTATATAGAGACTACTTCAAGGCCAATGTATATGGGTTCATGGACCCTTAGAGACTGTTCTCTGCAACATGTGGAGGAAAATTACTGTTTTAGCCAATGCCTTCAACATCTCATCCCCGCATATCGACCAGTCAGCCACCGGGGGATGGCCTCTGCCAAACACGCTAAACACCAAGCAATGAATGAACGTAAGTTTGAAATATCATAATGTCTCCAGCTCCACAAAGCCGCAACAGCGTTGTTTGCACTTGCAATCTCCCCTCCAGCGGCCCGAGGTGCACGTGGGGTCCTGGAGGTGGAGGGCTCGGCGCAGGGGCAAAAGGCCGTTAAGCTGTATGGGCGGCACTTTCGAGCGATAGGTCCCATGTAGCAAAACCGGCGGCGGTGTCGCTACTACCCCCCGGTCCCACGTCTCCCGCCAAAAGGTGTGGCCTGACCAGGCTGCGGCGCACCACATCCCGGCCGTTTCACCCGGGAGGGGCTCCATTCGCCGCAGGACAAAGCGAGACTTGGAGTTGGTTCTCTCAAGCAGCCACACCCGGTGGAAGCGGCGGTGGGATTCCACCCAGTTGTTGCACCATCGCCGTTGAACGGCGAGCCACCCCGATGGTGTCTGGCCACGGCCTGCTCTTCCGCGGCTTCTTTTCCGGCGGCTCCGCCGGTGGATCCCTCTAGCAGCAACCGACACCTTCTGCGCGAAACCTGAAACTCCCCAGGCCCTGAAATGGGAGTTTCCGAAAATTAGGGGTACCTTATTTTGGGGCCCTTATAATCAGGATCCTATTATTTAGGGTACTATAGTTGGGTCCCCTATTTTCGGACGGTCCCAAATCCCAAACCATCTAGCCCTTCAGTCCCGACGGGCTCCCGAACTCCGGCATGCGTAAGCTGTGACGCCTGGTCTCTCAAGCCAAACACCAAAACCCCCAAATCCCCAACACCAAACCCTGAAACTCTGCACGTCCCCTTAAACCCTTGCAAACCCTAAACCTGGAAATAGCCTAAACCCTAAACCTGAAGCCCTAAAGCCCAAAATCCTAAAAACCTCGAAATACTCTGAACTCTAAACTCCTTAACCTGCAGCCCTAAACCCTAAACTCAAAGCCCCAAACCCGAACCCCCTAAACCCTGAGCTCTGAACCCCGAGTCGAAAGCCCTAAGCCCTAAGTCCTGAACCTTAAGCCATAAGCCACCGTAAGACTTGGGACCCCGGCCGGGTAGTGATAGAACCTGGACGGAGCTCCTCCAAGTCGATCCCCTGGGGAATATGCGGTTCTTCTTGTTTTGAAGGGTTAGGGTTATATAGGGTAGTAAGGGGTTAGGGATTCGGGCTTAGGGCCATTTAGGGGGTTTAGTAGACCCTCTATATTCCAGCGCACCTTGAAGGCCTGAAAGGCCAAGAAAACATTTCGACTCTTGACGGACACACGACTACACCTGTTCCCGCAATGCCTGAGTCCGACTCTCATCATGCGTACATATATATATATATATCTATGCAAGTATGTATGTATGTGTATATATATATATATATATATATCATTGCCATGCTGCAACCTACAAGCGAAAGGGCAAGAATGGTTGCTGCTGCGACGGGAGTGTCAGGGTGGGCAGAGTTGAGCTACCCTAAATGCTAAAACCTAAAACGAACCTCGGGCTCCCCCTTATCTGAATCCCAAAGACTCCATGTACCTCTACAGTAGATACTTAGGCCTTAAGGGGGTCCCCATACAGGTACTTCAAGGCCTAAGTATATACCTAGACCCAAGAGTAGCCTAGGAATAAAAAGGGTGCCCTTTTTGGTTTAAAGGGGTTTATAAGGGAACCTAAGCCTCAAAAAAGGGAATAAGGGTTTAATCTGGGCCCCAGATACTATATAAGTACATGGAGCCTTAGGGAATGCTACTGAATATGGCCGTCACTGCTCATGCCATCCTGGCGTTAACCAGACTTCTTGCTCTTATGATGTTTGCTAAGCATATCAGAACTCAATACCGACTTCTTCTATGCAAAACTGTCTCGGTATTCTTGCTGAGCTCTGTGCGAGCGATGTCTGTGGGAAGCCGCACGGTGGCTTCAGGCGACCTGCAAGAAATCGATTTGAAGGGGAGAGGTTGCAAACAGCAAGTTGCGTATAGTTTGGTAGCACTTCCCACTCCGATTCTCTGGGTTGTAGTTTTGGGGCTCTGAAAAGTATTTATGAATAGGTACCTCTAAAGGAACCATGAAGGGAAATTGAAAAAGTTTCAGTTTCCCAAATTGCCACCCAGTTCTTCAAGTTGTTTCGAACCGAGAGAAGATTCGCTACTCTACAATTACGTACGGTTTAGCCGGGCATCAGTTTAAGTTGCCTGACTGTTCTGTGTAGACGACAGACTGGCAAAGGAAGGCACTGCACATGTCGTACACGTGCCAACGCACTTCAACAGCAGCATGAGGTTTTTTGCCAAACAACACAGACAGGTAGAGCGGTCAAGCAGACGCCTGTTGAAAGCGAATTAAATTAAGCCTAAACCCTCTAAGCTCTCACCCTCCAGCGGTACCCCTAAATGCCACCTTTAAGGTAAAAGCCAGAAAGTTGGAATGTGATTATCCTAACCCTTCTATGGTAAATTATAGGGTATCCTACCATGAAACCATATTCCAACTTTCTGGAGTTCCCTATAAGAAACCCCAAATCCCAACACGCTCAGAACCCTCTAAGCTCCGGGGCTCCTGCGTGAACCATGCTGGTTTCAGCTGCACCGGAGGCACCCGAAGCTGTTGGACGGCCTCAGTGTCAGCTAGGGTTTAGGGTTTAGAGTTTAGGGTTTAGGGTTTAGGGTTTAGGGTTCAGCTACGGACAGCATGTATACTGCTTCTCCGACTGGAAATAATTCGGTGTAGAAGGACAGAGGGCTCAAACACCTGATAGGAGTTAGAGGAAGGCCTTCTGCCAAAAGACGCTTCATTGGCCACCACCTGTCAGCCGTGGCTGCATTACTTGGCAATCAGTGGCGCAGGTGTTGCAGCCACGTCATACTTAAAGACTCATGGGACTAAGTAAGGTTATAAGTAGGATATAATTTGGATAACCTCACTTTGGGGACTTATAACCCCAATTATAGCCTACTTACTAAGTCCCATGATCCTTTAAGTAGCAGTGTCCTTACCAGTCGGACCAGGCCCTCCAGGGCAGCGAGCAGCCTTCCTTGAGACGGCGTTTAGCTTACCTTGGGTTAGCAGGGAATGGAGGAACGGAGTACAATTATAACTACTGTTACTACCATTCTTCCATTCCCTGCTAACCAAAAGTAAGTTAGGGCACCTGTCCTGACGAGATTCGATGCCGTGGATTTCTGCCGCGCAACACCGAGTCCTCGACTCGCGCACGCTTGAGGGCGTTGAGCTGTCCACGAAGGGCGCAGAGATTTGTGTGCTTGGCCAATGCTTAGCTAACTACTTACCTAACCACTGAGCTAACTGACTACTTACGATAGCAACTTACAAGTATCGCAACCACTTAAATGGGGAATTCCAAAACTCGCGGACCCTAATATAGTACCCTGCATAGTAGGATCCTTCTTTTATAACCACCAAATAAGGTACCACTTGTTTTCGGAAACTCTCATATATGTATCTCCCTATCTCCCCTAACTAGTAAGCAACCCATGGGCTATGTATAAGAAGGGGTCCCTTGTGTTTTGAGAATCTAGGAGTGTACGGCAACTGGCTATTGCTCAGAGATTTGGGCTGAAGGTACCCTAAACCCAGAACCCTAAACTCGAAACCCTAAACTCTAAACTCTAGACCCTTATAGGGTTTAGGGTTTAGGGTTCAGAGATTGGAGCTTCGGGTGCAGAGGTTGGGGCTTGGGGCTTTAGAATTCAGAGTTTGGCATTCTCTGTCCTTCAACGTCTGTTCAAGGCTTAGGGGTTCAGGGTTTAGGGGCTTAAGGCCTTGGGTTTATGCTCCAGGGCATTTGGGCTTCAGAGAAGCCTCTGAAGGACGGTTTAGGGTTTAGGGTTCCTTGGAGTTTGGCATTTCCCAGCTGGGCCGACCTAAACCTCACACATGGAAGCACAACTAAAGCCCCCAAACCCGAACCACTAAGCCCCAGAAATCTCGAAAACAACCAGAGCTGCACCCAGCCACTGCACATCTCGTCTTAAGATGGGCTTAGTCATAGGGATCCTTAGGGGTGTAGGGGGAGGGGGGGTAGGGGGCCTTAAGGCCCATAATAAGGACTAATAAGGCCTATTTACGGGAAATATAGTCCCCTACACCCCTCCCCCCTACACCCCTAAGGATCCCTATGACTTAGGGTTTAGGGTTTGGGGTCTAGCTCGTCTTGACATGATAGACAGGTGAATCCACCGTCATCAATTCCTAAGGCAGGCATGCAAGGCGAACCTGACATGGCTCTTTATTTTAGCTTCAAAAGGTTTCCTATGCAATGACTTCACGGCCTAAGTGCGTACTCTGTGGGCCAGTGGACACTGAAGGCAAGCCCGAGCAGCCTTAGCAGGCCTTCAAACCTTGAACCGTTAAACCCTGGCGACCTAAGTTTTTCTTTGAAGGCAACTGTACGTTTCATACTGTGAAATCTGTTCTGCGATCTATCTAGGTCATGATCGCTCAAAGCGGGGTTCGGGATGTATGAGCAGCATGTCCACTACATCCAGAACCCGACACACCTAACATTAAGGATGCAAACGCTAAATCCCTAAGCCCAGCACCCAAAAACCATAAACACAAAAATCCTAAACTCAACACTTTGAACCATCCCGAAGCCCAGCACCCAAAACCCTGAACACAAAAACCCCAAACTCAACACTTTGAGTCCTAAACACCAAAGTACCAAACTTAAACGCTTTTACCCCGAAACTCGGAACCCCAAGTCCCAATGCCTCCAAGGACCTTATAGTTAGGGCCCTAAACACCCCTTAAGGACCCAAAAACCAGGTCCCTGGAAGCCTACTTGAAGCATCATGGGATTTAGTAAGTAGGTGATAATTGGGTTTATAAGTCCCCTAAGTGGGGTTATCCTAATTACAAGCTACTTATAACCTTTCTTACTCAGTCCCATGAGCCTTTAATTAGGGTTCACGTTTGAGGGCGAAACCGTCGCCATGGTTCTGGACCGCACTTCGGGTCTATACTACACGCTGGAAGACGGCGGCACAAGCAAAACGAGCTCAACATACGGTTAACCCTAGGGCTCAAAATGGCCCTAAAAACCTCATAAAATATGGTCTTTAGGCCCAAAAGCCTTAAAATATGAGTCCTTAGAGCCTTAGGCCCTATAGATCCCTTTAAAGGACCCCTTATAGATCCCCTTTAAAGGAGTCCTTAAAGCCTTATAGGGTAAGGGTTCAAGGTTGGGGATCGTGGGTCTGGGCTTGGGGGACTCAGGTTAAGGGGTCCGGGTTTACAAAGGGTTTCGTGCTGCAGAATAACATGGGTAGTTGTCAAAATCAGGGTCCCTTTTGGGGTACCCTAAATATTAGGTGCCGTACGATATTAGGGAGCCAAAAAAGAAACGTAATTTTGACAACCACCCGCATAGGCACCCTAGACACTCGATTATTCTCCGCAGCACAGCCGCCGGGGTTGTTGTTGGAGCGGGGGGATTGGCAAGGGTCGGGTTTATGGTGCTCGCATGGCCATGAACCCCAAACGCGTATTTGATGTCGAGTTTAGTTCCGAAACACCTTCCAAAATTCCTGGCTTAAGGAATATGTATACCTTAATTCGCATTAGGGATCCTACTATGATATAAAGTAGATTCCTTAATGAACGGATTCTGCGAAATGTAAACCTGGAATCTCGAGAGCCATGAACCCAAGACCCTAGACCTACAACCTCAAAATCCTGAAAGCTTGGACTAGAAAGCAGTGTTACTGTAGTATAGGGGGCCTGATGCCCTAGACCTTAAACCCTACTGTTGATGATATATAAATCCTGCATTACCTTAAGGACCCCAAACTACGGGAATTATGGTATATTCCTTACTATAGGCAATGCAGGATAGATATATATATATATATATATATATATCATCATCATCATCAACCGTAGCAGCCCCAACCCTAAACTTGTAATGTACTCCAAAACCCGACTTGAGCTATGAAGGCGCCAGTATCAGGGAGGCTCCGGGGACTTCGCCAGTCGACTACACTTGGATGAACCCAACCCTCGGACTGTCATCCGACTTTTTTCATTACTTACAGGATCATGGGACTTAGTAAGTAGGTTATAATTGGGGCTATAATAAGTCCCCTAAGTGGGGTTATCCTAATTATAACCTACTTATAACCTTACTTACTAAGTCCCATGAGCCTTTAAGTAAGACCAAAAACGTTTAAAGGGCCCTCTGGAGACCTGATACTTCCATAAAGGACCCGGGACCCTGTCGAGATTCTTCAACGTAGTACCTTGTTGGGTTGGCTTTGCATCTTATTATAGGATGCCAAGCATAAATTCAGTTAATTGGAAGGGTCCAGGTAAACCCCCAAATCCTACACCCTCAACCCCACCTAAACCCCCAAACCCCTAACCCCCTAAACCATAAACCCCAAACCCCTAAACCCTAAACCCCCAAGTCCTAAACCCTAACCCCTAAACCCCAAACCCCTAAAGCCTAAACCCCAAAATCCTACACCCTAAACCAAGGTTGTTCGGATGGATGGGACTCAAGGCTTTCGAAATGCCGTCGACTTGAGGGTCGAGGGTGGGTAGGGCTTATAGGGATTAGGGTCTAGGGTGCAGGGCTTAGGGGTTAGGGGTTTAGGGTTGTAGGATTATAGGATTCTAGGGCAGGGCTTAAGGCTTAGGGTTAAGGGTTTAGGGGTTTAGGGTTATAGGATTATAGGGTTTAGGGGCTAGGGTGTAGGGTTTATGTTTTTTGGGTTTGGTAGGGTGCAGGGTCTAAAGGGGAAAGAGGGTTTAGGATTCAGGGCTTGTAAGGGTTCAGGAATGCTGCCCTGCAGCCTTGATAATTACGAATGCTTGAGTTACAGCACTGCGAATAGCATAAACTGGGCTTTTAAGTAACCAGGGAGAAAAAAGTACAACTTTTTATTTCATAAGCGTTCCTTTAAGAAAAAAGCATTAAAGTATGTTACTTCAACGCCCAGTAAACCTTACATCAGGAACCCGATCTCTCAAGCTGCACAGCTTTTCTCCCTTCCTTGAGAAGGTGTGCCATGCCGTGGGGTCGACCTTCGGCCCAGGCTACGTGACAAATCTGCCTAAAATCCTGATCTTGAGCCCCCCAAACTCCTAAACACAAAACCCCAAACCCCGACCTGAGCCTGGAAAGATAAAACTGTTCATTTAATATGCCAATTCTTACTACTATTCTTACTACTATTCTTACTGCTATTCTTACTAATTACTATTCTTACTACTATTCTTACTACTATTCTTACTACTATTCTTATTACTATTCTTGCTGCTATTCCTATTACTATTACTATTCTTAACAATGTTACCACCCCGGAACAACAGAGTCGGAATGCGCGAAGCTCTCAGCCCTCGGCCTCTTAAACCCTAAACAAGACCTAGGAGTTTCCGAAAATAGGGGACCCCAATCTAGCACCCTAAATAGTAGGATCCTTAATATAAGGACCCCAGGATACCCTAAATAGTAGGATCCTTATTATAAGGACCCCAAACTGAGGGGAAACTCCCGCCTAGACACTGGGTTTGTAAGTAGGTATTAGAGCCTCCTACCCCCCTTACTTCGAAGATCATAGGACTTAGTAAGTAAGGTTATAAGTACCCTCATTGGGGTTATAAGTAATTATAAGTATAGTTACCTTATTTATATCCCCAGTTACTAAGTCCCATGATCCTTTAAGTACCCCCCCTAAGTCCCTATTATCATTCTCAATCCTCCACTCTTAACCTGAACTGCGTGTATTCGTTTTACGACCTAGACACTACCTAAGGCCAAAAGCAGCAACCTTTGATTCTCATAAGACCGTAGAGGTCGAGGATTTACTGTAGGGTCAGAGCCCAAAAACATGGTGAAAGGTCACATACTCGGCTGCTCGGTGATCCCCCGGCTATGTGAAGCATGCCCTCCTCTTTGAGGAGAAGCTCAAATTCCTGCCCTCGAGCACTTTCAATTGCTGCAGCTTCTCATCAGGGCAAGGGGCTTGTAATAGAGCTTATAGGGTTCAGGATTCAGGGCGTAGGGGTTAAGGGTAAACTTCAGGTTCTGGGGACTGGGTTCAGAAGTCCGACTTCGTATACCAAGCTGGGACCCCCACACACGGTCGAGTCATCTTTGGGCCCGAAACCCTGCACTTTACTCCTAGCGACAACTACCGCCTTTGCAAGTTGCTAGCTCCTAGCTTGTTTCGGGACTGAGGAAGATTGCATACGATTTGGAATTGCTGATCACGTGCGCACGCGAAGCAATGCAGAGGAATCATGTCGCAAAACAAACACAAGATGTCCATGCAAAGAATCCAACATTTTAAAACCCTCAACGGCACTAAACCCCTTGCGAACATGAAACAGTTGTTAGGGCTATTTAGGGCTTGGGGTGTAGCGGTTCACAGCTTGGGCTTGGGGCTTCAGCGTTTGTACCAGTATGGGGTTTAGTTTAAACAGAGTTTGGGGTTTTCGGGTAAATGGACTTTGGGCTGTTTCTGTTGTACAGGGTTTTTAGGGCTTCGATCGTGGCTCGACGCAGAACGCGCACTGCGCCCTTCACATGTGCAAGGCCAAGCACACCCTGCCTGCAGCAGCACGGATCCAATTTCCCATCAAGATGGTCGTTCCTGCAATATCCCGAACCCCAAACCACCCTGAAACCACAGACCCAAATCCTCAACACTAAATCCCAAAGCTCTGAAACTCTCAACCTAAGGCCACTCTATGAAGCCCTACAGAAGCCAATCACATAAAAGCCTGAGAAAGCCTCATGGAGTCCTAGGCCTCACGCATCCTAAACCCTATCCCCTTAAGCCTTAAGCATAGAGCAGTAACTGAATCTGAAGCTAAACCCTACACCCCCTAATCCCTCCCTAAACAGTAAACCCCCTGAGCCCTCCCTAAACCCTAAACCCTAAATCCCCCGGTAAACCCTCCCTAAACCCCAAACCCTAAACCCCCTAAACCCTAAACCGGCATGCCAAGAGTTGCAGCCCGAAAGGATGCACCCAAAGAGCTGATCTAGGAGTTAAAGGACCCTATAATCTACCTATAGTCTCCATTGTAGTTCCTTTTTTTGGTTATCCAATTTTATGGTTAGGACCCTATAGTAGAGATTTTGGTTAACAAAAACAGGAACTACAATGGAGACTATAGGTAGTACCCTCACTAGTAGGATCCTGGTTTATATGGGAATTCTGTTACTCGTTTTTTCTTTTTTTTGAGGGCCCTTGTCCAACTGCAGTACAGCTAGCATTCCTTACCAGCAGGAGCTAGTGTGTTGGGGCCTCTGTTGGACACAGCATAAGTCCTCTGTTGCTCGGTTTAGGGTTCAGGGTTTAAGGTTTAGGGCCCATATAGAGACGGAACATACTTGAATATTGAATAGTATATGTGAGTTCCCGAAAATAGGGGACCCTAATCTAGTACCGTAAATGGTAGGATCCTTTTTGTAAGGACCCCGAAATGAGTTGCCCCTAATTTTCGGAAGCTACCGTATGGTTTTGGGAGTTCTGTCCTTCGTCGTTGTCTGGCCCAGGGTTTCGCAGTGCTCTTGTTTGGGTTTAAAGTAAAAGCCAGAAAGTTGGAATATGATTCACAAGGTATCCTACCCTGAAACCATATTCCAACTTTCTGGAGTTCCCTTTAAGCTTCAGGGGTTTAGGGTATAGGGTTTAGGGTTTGGGTCTCGACTTTGAGAGGTTACAGCACCCCTGCTATCCAGAGCGAGACCAGGATCACCAGAACACTTGGCTTTCCCCGGGCGGTTTAAGTGTTGTAGGGCGTGTAGCGGTGTTGAAACTGTTGAAGCAGTGAGCCGCAACGCGAGCATCATCAGCAACACTCTCCGATCTCGTGGCCTTTGAATCCCCAGCAGGAGCAGTTCCAATGCTTGGATGGATTCCGTGAGCCGCAACGCGAGCATCATCAGCATCAGTTGGAGATCCTTTAAACCTATGGGACGGATTCAGCGAATCGCGACGCGAGCATCATCAGCATCAGCTGCACTTCCTTTCCACCTCTCTCTCCGATCTCCTGGAATTGGACTTCCTTTCCACCTCTTTCTCCGATCTCCTGGCCTTGGAATCCACAAGCAGGTGCAGCATGAGTGAGCCACAACACGAGCATCATCAGCTTCAGCTGGATGTCCTTGCCACCTCTGTCCGATGGCCGATGAACCCTCAGCAGGTAAAGGAGGCCAGGTGATTGGACGGACTCAGCGCCCGCAACGCGAGAATCATCGGCATCACCTGGATTTCCTTTCCACCCCTCTCTCTGATTTCCGCCCCCTGCAGGCAGCAGGTCGACCCACGCGCAATGCGAGCATCATCAGCATCAGCTGGATTCCCTTTCCGCCTTTCTCTCCGATCTCCTTGCCTTTGGGCCCCGGAAGGGTGCAAGAGTTCGACCCAATGATTGGATTGATTCAGTGAGCCGCATCGCGAGCATCATCAGCAACAGCGGGATTTCCTTTCCACCCTTCTCTCCGACCTCCTGTCCTTTGAAGCAGGTTCCGCTGTTCGACACAACAGCGAGCCACAACGTGAGCAGCATCAGTTTGATTCTCTTTCCTCCTCTCTCTCTGATCTCCTAGCCTTTGAACCCCCAACAAGTGAAGTCCGACCCAATGATGGGACGGTTTCAGAGACCCCACTGGAAACCGAAATAACGAAAGCCCCTCTACACCGAAATTAAGAACCCCATATCCCTAAACTCCCTACGCTCTATCAGACACCTTAGAAACGCTCGAGCTTTCAAGCACCTCTCCATAATCCCCTATATACCGACAGCTCCTAAACGCCGAGCACCTAAAAGCCGTAAAGACTATAGCCCGTAACCTCCGCCCACCACCCCCCCCTGCTCTCTATTAAAACCCAAATAGTAAGAGATCTTAAGGTAACTGTACGTATAAGTACTTATAACAGGCACCCCCAACCAAGGTACTTACTGCCCTAAACCTAAACCACTAAACCACTAAACCCTAGACCCTAAACCCCAAACCCTTACTTACTACGTCCCATGATCCCCCGAGTAGACCCTCAACCCTCTAGATCCCTTAACGGAGCCCGAATTATAGACCTCTTAAAGGAACCCTCATATACTCCTTATATAAGGAGCCCGCGCTATAGATCTCTTGAAGGAACCCTTACAAATTCCTCAAAGGAACACCCTTTGGCTCCCAAAAAGATCCTGGTTCTGCGTAGACCCGAAACTTATAACTCCAACTAAACCCGAAACCGCGTAGATCCCTTATAGAATCCTTTCGGGAGCATTTGATCTAAACCCTAAAATCCTAAAGCCTTATCTGGGCTTGTAAGCAACCAGGGAGAAAAAGTATTAACTTTTATTTCATAAGGGTTCCTTTAACATAAAAGTATTGAAGTACAGTATGGTACTTCAAAGCCCAGTAATAAGAGCCCCTGTGGTACCTTGGGAGAGTGTCTCCGCGCGAGCCGGTTGGCTCGGCCAAGAGGTGCTCCTGCCCACAGGGTCCAAAGTACCGATATAGTAGAACGTAGGGTTTCGATATTAGGAATGAGTACTATGATTTGGGGAAGTACTCCCCATAACAGTACATAGGACCCTTGGGGCGTAGAGGCCCTGATTTCTGGAGTAGGTCGTTCAGGGTTTACCTTAACCCGGAATAACCTGCCTCGTTAAGGACTTATAAAGGGAACTCCAGAAAGTTGGAATATGGATTAATGGTAGGATCCCCTATAATTTACCTTAAATTAAAGGGGCTACGATAATGATATTCCAACTTTCTGGCTTCTACTGTATAGGGAAACGGCAACGGAGATCACAGGATGACGTAATTGGGCTCACTCTCGTTCACTTGCAGAAGCGCACAGAACGCTGTTTCGCTCGACCGCAGTGGTCGGATCCTGATGCCGTGGCTCTCAAAGGAAGGAGTCTACAAGCTCCAAGAAAAGGGGCCCCTTTACCTCGAGAGGTAACGGCCCACATGACACATGATGCACATGATGCGGCTGATGCGGAATGTACAAGTTGCACCAGCCCCAAAAGAAAGACCAGACGCATCAAGTTGTGTCTTGCCACTTCGATCTCAAGTACTGATCAACACGACCAGTGGCCGTTCGGCCTTTCTTCTTATTCCGCTTAGCGGAAACAAAGTTGGGATCAAAGGCTATGCTCCATAGCCACGTCTTCAGAAATTTCAGTAGTCCAACTCTGCTATCAGCTCGTTTCTTTGTCATGGCATCGGCAAGGTCATAGTCGGAAGCCAACCAACGTAGTTCACATCGAACTCGCTTTAGATTGTCACGAAGTGCAAATGCTTGGAGAGCAGCACGCATGTTGGACAATCCAAGAAGCGGTGACTCATTCCGCTCCAATGCGTCGTAGCCGCCCTTCGAGTCCGTGCACAGTATGCCGCGTACTCGGGTCACCTGCTCTTCCTTGGTCTGCACAAGGTTAGACCGAAGTTCAGTGTCCCCTCCAGCTCCGTGCATCTCCGTCCACAGAAGACGAACTCTGAAGTTTTGATCTTCGGCCTCGTATACACTCTGGACTTCCGCGTCGTTGGAGCCCAGGGCCTTTCTTTGAAGTTTCCAAGTTCTCCATGACATGAGATTCATGGGGCAGACCTTTCCGTCGCCGGCTTCAGGGCCTGCGGCTAAGGTCAGAAGTCCTCCGGTGCTGTCACCTTTGGCCCTGTTGTTGTGCGCCTGGTCGCCCATGGAAATGAAGGTGATGTCTGACCAGTGCTTGGCAGTGGGAAACTTGAAAAATGACAGCTTAAAGGATTCCTGCCGAACTTCAGCAATCATGGCCTGGATCTCCCTGGCCGTCTGTAAGGTCCCAGATGCAACAGCTTCGGTAAGCAGCAGATTACATCTGCTGCACAGTTGCGGTTGGCTCTGCACCGCGAGCCACTGGAGAGCTCCCAGAGCCGTCCTGCACGCCGCCAGTTCTCGAGGAAGTAGAGGACCATCTTGTTGTAGTCGTTCGGCCTCGATGTCAATGTCTTCCAGGCCCTCGATGTAGTACTCCTGGTCGACAACGATGCGCTTGAAGCCGCTCTTGTCCACCACGGTCGCAATGTCAGTGCCGGCATGTCGATACCGGCCCACTTTTGCCGTCCCCCACTTGTAGGCCTCGTCAATGCGCTGGCGGATGTCCAGCCACTCCTGGCAGCTTTTATCACCAATGCGGTGAAAGTCGTCGACGTGGCCACCCATGGCGCCAATGACTCGCCGATGCGAGCCATCCCATTCCTTGTTGGAAAGCCATATCCAAAGGCATCGTTCACCCATGATGGCAATGGCGCCCAGGGCCGTCAGTTTCTGATGTAGGTCCAACCATAGGCCGCGTGGTGCGGTCGTCGACCCGTAGATATTCTTCATGATCTTCATAATGCCCTCTTCAGACACGCCGAGAGCTTGTCGAAGCTCCTCCACCCCAGAGGTGTAGAGGCCTTGATCAGCCTCGGTCGGCATTGTTTGAAGAAACGCCGTCGCCAGATCCAAGCCCTCTAAGTCCCACTGGTGGTGAGCTGCCATCAAGTACAGTAGGTTACGTCCCAGAGTGGATTGTACTGGCGAAGATGTCTTGAAGGACCTGTCCAGGAGATTCGGGTGCTGGAAGCCAAGCAACACAATCCTGGCCTTGGCCTTGCGTTGACCCTTGGAGTCATGAAGGGTGCTAGGATTCTCCTTCGCATCCTTCAGGGCCGCATCTTGATCTTCTGGTGGTACACCTTTCCACGTAAGGACCCACCTGGCGCGCATAATGCGCCCGCTGTCGTAGGCCTCACGGACTTCCCTGTCATCCATGCACTTTTGAACCGCCTCGTTCTGTATGAAGGAGTCCACCTCCTTCACCTTGGCTCGATGAAACAGCTTCCTCTCCTGATTGGTCAACTTCGCGATGTTGACTTCTGAATCCCTCATCTTCTTCACCAAGTAGGCCACAGGGTTGCGCTCAAGTCGTTTCTTTTGTCGATTGGATGTTGGGGGTTCCACATCAACCTCAATGCGGAGAAACTCCTCAACGTCTTCCATGGCAGTGTGTATGTCCAGGGATTTGTCCTCAGCCTGGGCATCGACATAGAGCTGATCCACCCAATCATCCACCTTGGCTCTCTTGGAATCCGGTTGGTCGTAATCATTGACTTCAGGAGAAGGATGTTCAGTAGGCATTGAAGTGGATGACGTCGCCGCGGGACCTTCATTGGCGGTTGTCGTTGTTGGTTCGGCTGCTGCTGGCTGTTTGCCTCGAACTCTGCGCGGTGGCCCTGCCGTAGTTGAAGCGTCTGGTTGTTCCGGAAGGTTGGGCATTTCAATCTCATCGGCGTCGGGCTCTTGATCGGTGATGTCCTGATATTCACGTCTAGGTAGAACATCTGCGAGGGTTCGCCAACGTGAAGGATCTTCCTCGCCGGAGGTCTCAAACTTGAACCGTTCCACTTCGTCCACGGGGCGAACGCTGTGAACAGAGCACCTCAGGAGTTGATGCCCAATGAGCACCCACACAACATGCTTCCGGTCGCCTTCATCAGACTGGTGGGGCAGCATCTCGTTGAAGATGACGCGTCCAGGACCCACCCAGTGAGGACGACCAGACTTTTTGAGGCCACCCCTGTTCCCAGAGTACTGCTCCTTTGGCCAAACCTTTCTCCATACCTTGACCAGAGTCATAGGTGGAAAGTCCCGTACAGGTTGTCGCACAATGGTATTGTTGAGCTTGGAAAGAACTCGTCGTGCTCGGGTGTGCCGAGCAATCTCCTCGGCCCTTTGCCTGGAAGCCACAATCTTGGCGTAGTCGTCCTTGGGATCACCGGTTGCAAACGACCGTAGGTCCTCATCGGTCGCACGGTGAGCTTTTCCAAAAGCCCATTGGTGTGCTGAGTAGCCCGCTGTGAACTCTGTCGCATTCAAGGCCGCCACGGTTAGCTGAAGAACAACTTCAGGAGGAAGTGCGGGGTCGTCTTGGCTGATAGCCGATGCGGTGTGCTTCACATCCTGGATGGCCGCCTCGATGATGCCATTAGCCCACGGTTCCTTCTCTGCCACATAGTGCGTCATGACGTTGATGTCTGAGAAGAACTCTCCCACAGCCGCCGAGACAAAGGACTTGGCACTGTCCATGATCACAACCTTCGGTTTGGGGTAGCATCCCAACCATCGCTCAGAGAAGGCCTTGATGAGGTCGCGCCCGGTTTCAGATCGCATTTCCAGGAAGTTGTACTCGAAGAGAGGCTGGACCACTCGTAGCTTAGTGGTCACATCAATGAACATGAGAAACTTCCACTTGATCCTCCTTCCTGGAGGTATCCACTCTCCAGAGTCCACCGCGACTGCCTCCCAAGCGCCGTACTGAAGGTGCGTGCTGATAGGTGGTACCTGTCCGGTCGAAATTCCTCCCGGTCGTAGGCTCGCACAGGCCGGACAGTAGTGTTGTCGTGCGACCTGAACCTTCCAAGCGGGGTGGTTGGCATCCTGAACAATCTTTGCAAGGTTGCGATTGGTGGGATGCCCGGCCGCCTTGTGGAACTTAGAGATTTGGGCCTCCCAAGAACGATATTCCTCCTTGGTGACGCCGTCAGGGAGTTGTGGTAGATCAGGTTCCAAGGCAGTCGTGGGTGTTGCCGGTCTCAGCTCCATCTCCGCGGGATTAGCAACCATGGTGGCATCAACAATCAATGGGAAGCCAAGTTGACGTAGAAGGCTGCGGTCATCATTTTGTAGTGATGGAGTCAACCGTGTGGTGTAGGCGGACACACTCAATCGCTGGCCTCGCCATGGTTCCGTCGCATGTAGTACATGAGGAGAAAACTGAAGTAGTTGATGACGAGATGGCCGGATGTGTCCACTCTGATACGTTCCATCTGGTAGTTGTCGCCTTTTTCGTTGGCCGGGTCCTTCACCAGCAATCCACAGTCCTCCGCCAGTGAAGTTGCCGGCGCAGGTGAGGATGTTGGTACTGTAACGTAGATTGTGGCTGTCCTTGTGAGGGATGGTGCCACTGTTGAGCCCAAGCAAGAGGCTCGACCATTGGTGTCCAGGTAGTTGATGTTGTAGGAAGGCGTTGACGTATTGAACGAGTTCTTTGTGACGGTATGTCACATTGGTGACTCCAGAGAAGGCTCCGTGTGAGTAGCCTCCGAGAAGAAGTCGAGCTCGAGTTCCCGAGGACCACCGATGCTGTTGACCCTCTTTGCGAGTCACCTTGGTGAGGACCTGTTCTAATATGCTTTCCAAGGCTTCAAAAGAGAAGTTCTTCATCAGCCGTGCTTCTCGAGCCATGTTTTCCGAAACCAATCGCTCAACTTCAGACATGGTGAAGTCATCATAAACATCATCTTCTTCACGACAAGCTGGCTCGCCATGTTCCGTAAGAGGATCTTCTGGAGTGGTCTCCGGTTCCGGTTCCTGTAGATCACACAGTGAAGGAAGATCATCAGCACGGGCTAGTAGTTGATGATGTCGCTGAGGAACAAGGCGATCGCACCAGTGGCGGGTGATCGCTTGAACCATCCGCCAGGGGTAGTAGGAGATGACGTCCTGCTGTCGGGAAAGATGGCAGTGGCGATGGTTTCCTGGACACACTTTGGCACGGAAGGCCTTGTGAAAGGAGAGGTGTCACGAGTGGGTTTTTTCGAACTCGAATCTTTGAGAGTTTGAACGTAGTACATGTTGGACGGGATTCGAGAGTTTGAAAGTTTGAAAAGTTTGGAGAATGAAGAGTTTGAAGTTTGAAAGTTTGAGAGTTTCGAGTTCGAAAGCTGGCGCGAGTTTGGAACTTGAAAATTTGAAACCCAGGGAATTTGAAAGTTTGAAGCCTCGAAGATTGAAAGTTCGAAAGTTTGAAAAGGAGAAGGACCGCTGGAGACGCGTAGGGGTTCACAGAGCAGCCCTCAGGCTCGAGTTCGAAAGTTTGAGAGCTTGGAGTTTGAAAGTTTGAAACCCAGGAAGTTTGAAAGTTCGAAAGCTTCGAAGACTGAAATATCGAAAATTTCAAACTTTGGGGGGTTGAAGGTTTGAAGTTTTCAAATTTCGAAAGTTTGAAAGTTTGAGAGCCGTGGAGTTCGAAAGTTTGAGATGCTCAAAGTTTGAGAGTTTGGGAGTTTGAAGGTTTGTAAGTTTGAAGAGTTTGAAGTTTGAATACATTGAAAGTTTGAGTTTGAAACCATGTTGACGTCCTCATCTTAGGGTCTGGGCCCGGTAACTCCGAGTCCGATTCAATAGCCCGGGACCCCCCCGGGCGAACGGGTAGTCCTGGATTTAGGAAGAGGATGAGGGGGGGGGGTGGGCCTGCAGTCCTGGATTTAGGAAGACTATGAAGGGGGGCGGTTGTTGTTCTGGATTTAGGAAGACCATGGGGGGGCGGGGGGGGGGGCGGCTTGGAGTCTTCGGCGAACCCCACCGCTCTGTTTAGACTGCAAACGCCCCGCTCTGCTAAGCCGCGAAAAAAATTAATGAAAGCGTCTCCCACTTCATACTTCACCAAAAACCAGGATTACGAGCCCCCCCAACCTCATACTTCGTCCAAATCCAAGACTTCGAGCCTCCCCCTTCCCCTTACAGTCTTCCTACAACCAAGATGTTAAGCCCCCCTTTCTCCAACACACGCAAAGGAGAAAGCAACACGAGAACGCTTCAGGGGGTTAAACGCGAAGAATTAAAATTCATCATGAGTGATTCAGAAGCTGTGCAAATGGAGGTGCTCTCTTAAGATCCCCCTCCCCTGATACGTCGTCCAAATCTAAGACGTCGAGGCGTCCCCTTACAGTCTCCCTGAATCCATGACTTTAAGCCCCACCTTTCTCCAGCACACACAAAGGAGAAAACAACACAAAAATGCTTCAGGGGGCTAAACGCGAAGATCAAAACTTAAGCATGAATGATTTGGAAGCTCTGCAAGGGGCTGCGCCCCCCCAACCCCCTTCTTGTTTTGGACTGCAAACTCCCTGCTCTGTTAAGCCGCAAAAAAATAAAAAAGTAACCCCTTCATACATCACCAAAAACCAGATTACGAGCCCCGCCCCCTCATACTTGGTTCAAATCCAAGACTCGAGCCCCCCCCAGTCTCCAACACACACAAGGGAGAAAGCACACGAAAACGCTTCAGGTGGATTAGAAGCGAAGAAGATATCATGAATCATGAGTGATTTTGAACCTCTGCAGATGAGGGGGGGGGGGGCTGCGCCCCCCAACCCCCCCTCGCTTATTTTAGACTGCAAGCGTACTTCACCCAAAACCCCCCTTCTTTCATGAATGATATGGAAGCTCTGCAAATGGGGGGGGGGGCTGCGCCCCCCCCCCCAACCCCCCGCTGTTTTTAGACTGCAAACTCCCCGCTCTCTTAAGCCGCGTTTTCTCCAACACACACAAACGAAAAAACAAAAAAAAAAACAGACGAAAACGCTTCAGGAGGGTTAAAAACGAAGAAAAGAGCATTATGATCATGAGTGATTTGGAAGGTGATTTGGAGGACTAGGTACTTCACCCAACCCCAGTGATTTGGAGGACTACTACTTCACCCAACCCCCTCTCTCATACTTCGCCCAGATCCAACACTACAAAGCCCCCCTATCATATTTCACCCATGAGCCCCTCGCCACCCCCCGACTAGTACCACTAGTCGCCGGGAAAAGTCTTCTCCAAGACACACAAAGGAGAAAGCCACACGAAAACGCATCAGGGGGGTTAAAAGCGAAAATAATATTCATGTTGGGTGGTTCGGAAGCTTTGCAAATGGAGGGGGAGGGGGGGGATGCGCTTTTAGACAGCAAACTCCCCTTTTTTTTTAAGCCGCGAAGAAATGAACCAAAACGTCCTTTGGGCGTGCTTGAGATATACCGTGAACTAGAATCGCCAAAAGAGAAGGCGTGTGTAAGATGTAAAATTAACCGAAAGCGCCAAATGAGTAAGCGTAATACGACAAATACGATGACCCGGAAAAGCTAAATGAGGGGTGTGCTTAAGATCGCCAACTCAAGGGGTGCGTTTAAGTTACACGGTGTGCTGGAATCGCCCAATGGGAGCGTAATAAAGATATGTGGTGAGGGGCTATGATGACCGGAATCGCAAAATGAGGGCGCAGTGAACCGGAATCGCCAACAGAGAAGGCGTGTTTGTTCCAGATACTTAATTGGGGTTGCGAACGCCACCCATATACGTGACCGCATGTCGAGCGCTTCAAACTCTGAAACTTTTCAAACTCGAACTTTCAATCTGTCAAACTCTCGAACTTTCAAGCTCGAAACTCGGCGGACTTTCAAACTTTCCATCTCTACGCACTTCAAACCTTCAAACTTTGCAAACTTTCAATCTTTCGAACTCTCAAACTCGCGAACGTTCATCCCTTTCAAACTTTCGATCTCTGAAACTTTCAAACCTTCGAACTTGAAACCTTTCGAAGTTTGAAACCTTCGAACTTTCAAACTCGTCACCTCAGCCCAAGCCGAAGAGGAAATCTGAAGCCAATCTGAAGCCAACCTTTCAAACTCCGAACTTTCGAACTTTCATTCTTTCGAACTTTCGAGCTTTCAAACTTTCGAACGTTCGAACTTTCAAAGTTTGAAACCGTCGAACCTTCGAATTTGCAAACTTTCAAAGTCTCAAACTCTCAAACTTCGAAGGCCGATCGAACTCGCCCGCGGGAAAAGTTTGAAGTTTGAGTTTCAAGCAGTCAGTCGAGCTCGAAAGTTCGAGAGTTCGAGAGTTTGAAAGTTTGAAAGTTTCGAGTTTGAAAAGTTCGAAGTTTGACGCCGGCTAGCTTGTGCACACCAAGGTGCACAAACTTTCGAACTCCTGCACTTTTCGAACCTTCAAACCTTTCAAAGTTTGAAACTTTCAAGCTTCAACCTCCAAACTTTCAAACTTTCAAACCTTCGAGTTCGAACGACCTCGCTCGGGACACCATTCTTGTGAAAGCCTTCATCGGTTGTCTTAATGGTCCACTTCTTTTGGATGAACGCAGACTCATCGGAGTTCTTCAAGCCGTAGTTGCAACCATCGACTCGGCAGGTGAGCCAGGGAATATGTTTGGAGTCCATGTAGTCGCTGAGATCGATCATGGGGTGTTGCTTCCAGCCATTGCTTGGATGAGGCCACTCATAGTAGATCTCGATATCCGGCGTCTCCTCCAAGGCCTCCTTGATGAAGCAATTCACATGCCACAACATTCGCCTTTCCTTTCGACGATCGGACTCCAGTCGTTCCTGTCGCTCCGCGCGGTTGTAGTCGATGTTGTTCCACGGACACCATTTGGAGTAGGGCAAGGAGAACCACACTCGCAAGGGACGATGTCGTTGTCGTAGAGATCGTAGTTGGTCCCAGGTAGCTGTCTTGTACAAATCGTAGCCCGTTTGCAGATTGATACTCCTGGGTCGGAGTCCGTGCTGCTCAGCGGCCTGGCTCAGCCAGTTATGTGGAGAGGCTGACACTTCCCAGAGTCCATCACGATCATGTAGATGTAGACCCATCAGCAGCGAGCTCGTCGCTGCTGTCATCATGGTCGCAAAGGCCATCACTCGCTTACCCATGGTGTTGGTGCACGGCCGCCAACTCTGATCTACCCTTGGTACTCCTGAGCGTAGGCTGCCGCCAGATCGTTGCCCTGATCGTCCTGCATCACAGTCCAACTGGTGGTTGATGCCGCTTCCGGGCTGCTCGTCTGGACGTAGCCCTGAGGATCCAGGGGAGTCGTTGGCGAAGGCACCGTCGTAGGAGTCGATGGAGTTGCCGTTGTCGTTGTCGTGGGATTGGCCGCGATGTGCTCCGTGATGGCGGTGCGCAAGACCTCCTCCGCATCGATCTTCCGCTGCATGTGGCGGCAAATGGTTGCCGTCGGCTTCCGGCCCTGCATAAGGGGCCGAAGTTCCTCCAACATCCTCTTGACCATGCCCGGGTTCTTCGTCTCCGTCGACTGAGCATGTGACCCCACTCTGGGTATGTACTGGAGCCTCAGGTCGCAGACGGCACAGTGGGTCCACTGGCCGTGTGCATTCGAAGCGGACCGATCGGGTAGATGTCGACCTTGACATGGCCAAGTCTCCTGAGAGGCACGGGGATCGCGGGTGTCCGCAGTGACGGCCCGCGCCGGGTCGAGCGGGCGAGCTTTCGCCTTTGCCTTCGCTTTCGGCGCTGTGGCGCCGTCCAACTGGAACAGCTGAGGGGTCGTCATCGCCGCCATCAAGCTGTGAACGCGAGGAAGAAGTAGTCGGGAGATTGGGGGCAGCAGTTGCCCTGCACATCTGAGCTGAAGAAGCTGCTGTGGGTGAACTGCGCTGTAGCTCAAGCGACCTTTGATGCAACTGCCAGATCCTATCACGTGATACGGCCAATTGTTCATCGGTGACATGGTCTGTGGCAGTCATGTCAAACCATGCAGTGGCGAGCTCAAGCGTGTGGTGCTCCAGGTAGGGCTGATTGTTCTGGGGTTTACTGTGAACTACAACATGAGCTTGCCCATCCAAGTTGGTACATCCTTGGGTGAGGTACTGCGCAATGTCCAAGACATAGTGGCCCTTCTTATTGGTTTCGAGGCTGTAGATTTGGGGCGAAGGGTCCTTGGAGTTCATGGCAAGTCCCGTCCCGAAGTCAATAATCATTCCCACACCCTGGGGTCCCAGAAAGTCCATGCCAACCAAGACGGGGACCAATGACGACTTGTCGAAATGACTAGAGTAGTACTCGGAGGGATTCGGTAGGGTGTACAATGAGAAACTTCGGAGGGAACCCGACACGCTAGATGACAAAGTGGTTCTTCCAAGGGCCTTGCTCCACTTCCCATTGCCAAACCTGAAGAAGGGACGAGCGTATTGCGCCAGTTCGATGCGTGCCGAGCGATCACACTGGAGAACCGTCTCTATGAGACTCTTCACAACAGCCTCGGGTGCCGCTGAGGCGGTTGCGCCGCTGTCGAGCATTCCTTTCCGCGGATCAGAGGAACTTGTCGTAGGCGAGGTAGTGGATTCCAGGGCTTCGGACACCTCGAGGCCACCTAAGAAGAGGTCACTGGAGTAGGCATTGACAGAGCGGGACGTAGGATCTTTGGTCTTGCCCTTGCCCTTGCCCTTTTTCCCCATTGCGTAGGATTCCATCCAGTAGCCCTTCTTTCCCTTCCCGGAAGAGTGACCTTTGTGCTTGCCCTTGCCGATGAAGTAATCCTCGATGTGCTGGTAGTAGCCCTTCTTCCCCTGACCCTTGGATCGACCCTTCCATGACTGTTGAGGACAATCACGAAGCAGGTGTGGGCCATTGCAGTTGTAGCAGCGAGGTCCAGAAG
The DNA here is from genome assembly GCA_905221615.1 of Symbiodinium sp. CCMP2592. Taxonomy (NCBI): domain Eukaryota; class Dinophyceae; order Suessiales; family Symbiodiniaceae; genus Symbiodinium; species Symbiodinium sp. CCMP2592. The sequence continues at coordinate 246,749 of CAJNDT010002768.1, forward strand.
CCATGGAAGCATTGGCTCCGAACCCCCGGTCTCGACGCAAGGCCTGGGTGGCCTTCTGGGCCTCTGTCCACGATCGCCTTGCCTCAACTGCCAGTTGCTCCGCAATCTGCTCCGCCTGCTGGGCCTCGCGAAGCTTCTCATCGTCAGGAGGAGGTTCAGCAGAAGTCGCCTGGTAGGCGAGGTCCTCCTGAGCGTCCCAGCCATTCCAGCTGGAGTAGTCGTCCCAGTCGGCAAGGTAGGCTTGCTCGTCCCACCAATCAGCTTCGTTGTCCCACCAGTCATCAGCGGGATAGTCCTGGTAGAAGAGGTCGGGGTCCTCGATGTTGGACGCCATGGCCTGGTAGGACTGATGGTGCCGGTGTCGCTGTCCTAGCAGTTGTTCGTCCCAGAGGCCTTGAAGAGCCTGGGATACGGTCTCATAGTCGAGGCTGTTTCGCGTAGAAGAAAGTATATCACGAACTTCTTCTGCACTCAGCCCCGCAGCTTGCAACAACCGCCAGCCACGTAACACGCTCATAATGAAGGAATCCGCAACAGACAGCTCATCGATGGGTCGAGGCGCTGCTTGTCCCAGCGAAGGTGCCTGAACTCTGCTGCCAGTCTCTACTCGCTCATCGCCAGCCGCTGTTTCCCTGTGACTGGGAGACGAACCAGTAGCGCCGCGATGAGGTAGCCGTGAATCGTCAGGAACGGGAGATTCAGGGCCTTCGCCTTGTGCCTCACGCTCGCCTTGCGGTGAATCAGGGTCGCCGGGGGGACCATCTCGCTGGTCCTCATCATTCTCATTCTCGCCATACCACCACCAGCTGCCGTCCTGCCATTCTGCATCTTCCCAAGACTCAACAGGGGGCAATCCGAAATCCCTGTCGGCTTGGCTAACCCCAAGCTTCTCTTCATGAAGCCTGATCAAGGCTTCTGTGAACTCTTCATGCACCAAAGTCTCGCGCACCAGGAAGTTTCCCATGGTTTCACCTGGTGAACGTTTGAAGCTGAAGTACTGCTGACAGATCGCGGCGGCATTCGGAAGCGTCCTCCTCACCAGTGGCGAAGTTGCCAACTGTTGGAGAAAGCGAAGAGTGCCGTCCTCTGCGTCAAAAGGTGCCCGGCTCCACGACATGGCCAACAGTCTTGCTGGCCCTGTGAGCCGGCTCATGAGCTTCGACGCACAGTAGCGCCGTTTGTAGGTGGGTGTGGCCTGCACGAACCACGCCACCTCCCGCGTGTATCTTCTCCAGCCGCGGGCTGCACCGTCCCACGATGGTACATGGCCGCCGGCCTCCTTGCTGTCCGCCATGAAGAAAAACTCGAGAACGAAGTCAAACTCAAAAGAAAAGAGAAGAGGCAGTGCCGCTTCACGGAACCACCTGGAGAAAGCCTGTCAGAGCACTTGACAGGTGAGCTGTGCGCGAGTCGGGCTGACGCTGCCAGTCAGCTAAGATCACAGAAGAGCACAGATCAACGGCAGCTGGCACCCTGGAGCAGAACTCTGCTCCGCTACCAATGCAACGGAGATCACAGGATGACGTAATTGGGCTCACTCTCGTTCACTTGCAGAAGCGCACAGAACGCTGTTTCGCTCGACCGCAGTGGTCGGATCCTGATGCCGTGGCTCTCAAAGGAAGGAGTCTACAAGCTCCAAGAAAAGGGGCCCCTTTACCTCGAGAGGTAACGGCCCACATGACACATGATGCACATGATGCGGCTGATGCGGAATGTACAAGTTGCAGAAACCATAACAAGGAGCTCTAAAAGGCGATGCTATTCGGGATGATTGTAGGGCTCCTTTGAAAGGGCCCCGGAGGGTTCCTACAAGGCTTTAGTGCGTAGCCTTGATACTTAGAATGGGGTTTTGTGGCTCCTGTATAGTACTTAAAGGGGTCCTCAAAGGGATCTATAAGGGTTCCTTAAAGAGATCTCCAGGGTGTAGGGTTTAGGGTTTACTTAAAGGATCATGGGACTTAGTAACTGGGGTTATAAATGAGGTAACTATACTTATAATTACTTATAACCCCAATTAAGGTACTTATAACCTTACTTACTAAGTCCCATGATCCTCCAAGTATAGCAATTAACAAGGAACTCCAAAGACTGTTACAACTTCAACTCGGGTTTTTGGAGCTTGGGATTTAGGGTGTCAGGGTTTAATGGAGGAACCTGATTAAGGAACCCTGGGCCTATTAACCCCATAACAGTGGAGTTCATATACGGAACCCTGATAAAGGCTCAAGGTTTCTTAATCAGGTTCCTACAGCAAACCCCCAAAACTCCATATGATACCCTTATAGTGTCCGTTTCAAAGGGACCCTCATGGAACCCTACTAAAGGCCCAAGGTTTCTTAATCAGGTTTCTACATTAGAGATTCATGGTTGGTTTAGGATTGAGGGTTCAGGGCTTGGCCGGTTTAGGGTCTATGCCCGTAGGCTCCATAGTAGTTTCCTTTTTGGGGATTACCTTCTAGGACTCCGAAATAGGAACCCCGAAGAGGAACCACTATGGAGCTGTAGGGTAAGTCTGTAGCTTATAGTGAGTGGCCACTGGTTGATTATCGAAGTTCTCCGGGTATGATTCCTGATTATATTTTAAAGTTTGGGGGGTCGGGGCTAGTTTGGGGTTTGGCAAAGGCTTCAGGTTCAGGGTTAGGATTCATAAATGCTGATCCTTGAAAATGGCCACGGTTTAAGGTTGGGTTGGGTTTAGGGTTATATAAGGGTTTAAGGGTTTTAGGGCTTGGGATCTGGGCACATAAAGTTCAGTTCGCGCACTTACGCACCCGTTCATGCCAACTTTCTAACAAACTCCCGAAACCATACAACTAGGCTGTTCAGTAACCCACGGGGAAAAAGTATATACTTTTTTAGGCTTCTTATTTTATAATAGGAACCCAGAAACCTGAAAGTAAAAAAGTGTACCACTGAACAGCCGAGACAACCTAGAACCTCAACTCCTCACCCAAACTCTGCAACCTAAATCCTCGATTCCTGAACCTTAAACAGGAGTTCCCCGAAATAGGGGATCCAAATATAGCACCCGAAAATAGTAGGATCCTTATTATAAGGACTCCCAAATAAGGTACCCCTAATTTCGGAAAAACTCCCAACTCTCTGCAACCCAAAGTTTCACCTCCTACGACAGAGCCTCTTCAATTCAGGGGTATCGTGTTTAACGGGCCGCATAGTAAGGAACCTCCTATTTGTGTAGTGCCGGTCTATGATATTTGTGTGGGAGCCTTCTAACAACGAGTCCTTAAAGTCTGAGGCACTGCGAGTTGGGGGCTGGAGCCATCGTCGATCATTTTTCGCGCACAAGGCGCATGCAATGGAGCACCGCATTTTGCGGTCCTTCGGATTAGCTGCCCTAGATTCCCAAAACCTTTTGGTTTAGTGTGGCAACCTCAATAGACGGTCAAGCTCTATACTCATATCCTAAATGTCACAAGCTAAATCCCGATGTATCTAGCCCTGACCCTAAGACCCAAACCGAACCCTAAACCCTAAACCCATAGGACTCTCTTAAACCGGCCCTCTCAGCCAGCTCGTGGGTGCCGTCCCGTCGGCTGTTTGCCGTGGACGGAGACCACGACTCACATGGGAGTTTCCGAAAATACAGGACCCTAAATAGAGTACCCTAAATTGTAGGATCAGGATCCCAAAATAAGGTGCCCCCTAAATTTGGGAAACTCCCACATCTTTCACAGATCTGGGAGAGGTTCGAAGCTTTCGGAAGTATATAATCAGGCTAAACCTGCAGTCTCGTATAGTTTCCCGCTTGGGGAGGGTTTGCCAGTTATCTTGTTAGGATCCTTAAGACCAAGAGGGTCCATATACAAGACCATTATGCAATTAGGTCCCCAAAACCATAATTAATAGGGATGGTCTTTCTGTACCTAGTTCCATATTGGTATTGGTGATTATTAAGGCCTCTATAATATATTACCCTTATAGATCCATTATAGTAACCCTTATAGACCCCTTTAAAGGAACCCCAAGCTCCATAGTAGGATCCTCAAGGCAGGAGGGAAGCAAACAGCAACGACAACGTGGAGTCTGCTGCACCCGAGACTTTGAGGCCTCAGTCGAACATCCTCTCTTAGGGTTTAGGGGTTTAAGGTTTAGGGCTGAGGGCTTAGAATCTACTTGTCGAGTATCCCGAAGAACTAAAAGGTTAACCGTTGGGAGTAGCATGGGATTCTGTGGGGATTACAGGACACCGAAAACCAAAGGCTACCTACTCTAGTACTAGGATACTGTTGATGATAAATCCTGCATCACCAATAGTAAGGAATATACCATATTTCATATAGTTTAGGGTCCTGAAGGTAATGCAGGATTTATGTCATCAACCGTAGGATGAAAAGCAGCTCCTTGCCTTGCTATCGCTTATATGGGAGATCACTGGTAAATCCTGAATTGAAAACTCTGGAAGAGACGACCGTAAACACTGCAGGCAGTGGAACTCTTGTAGAACCCCAAAAAAACCCGTGGTCACATGTAGGGCTTAGGGTGTAAGGGCTTCCCGTGGCGAACATGGGGACAGTCAAACTTGCGGTACGGCTTTTGGCTAAAATGTAGTAATTGCTAGTGGGCACGAGGCGATACTACGGTTGATGATAAAAATCTGCATTACCCATACCCAGAGGCTCCATATATAGTACCATTATGGAATTAGGCTTTGGGGACCTAATTCCATAATAGCACCATATTTGGAGCCTCTAGGATAATAAGGAATATACTATAATTCCCATAGTTCAGGGACCTTAAGGTCATGCAAGATGTATATCATGAACCCTAAACCCTAAACCCTATAATTAGATCCCTTAAGGAACCCCTTGAAGGTACCCTTATAGATCCCTTTATAAGAACCTCCTTATACCATCAAGACTAGTTCTTTCGACCCCTATCGTAACTCCAACCTGCTCCCATGGATCAGATTGCCAAAGGGTCCATTCTATCTCCGAGCATTCGGTGGTATCGTTTATAGGGTGAAGGAGTACCTTAAGGACGAAAAGAACCATAAAATGGGTTTGGGGTTCATATTCCTTACTAGGATTCATAGTATATGGGCATAGGGCCCCTGCTTTTAAGGGTCATGTGGTCCTAAACGTACTGTCTGCGTCCATGGATGGTGGTGCTTCCTCATATACCATTATAATGTAGTAAGATTCGATAGACTGATAAGATATACCATAGTATACCCTGGTATACATACTACAATGCGTCAGTTAGGGTACGGCCACCAGGTCTTGTTGCGTATAAACCCTTGCATCTGCCTAAGCCTGCAGTAACTGCAAGAACTGCTAGAGCTTCTAGAGGATTTCAATCAGCATGTGGATGTCCTGAAAGCTTATCCGGAGTTTTATGCAATTTAGCGCTACAACGCCTTCTGTGCACCCTTGGACTACCTTCTGAAGCAGCAAGAAATCTATGGACCCTTCGGGTTTAAGAAATGATCTATCGGACCGGACGTGGGCTTCGCTGCGCTTGCAAAGCTGTCGACGTCCGAGGTCCGGTATGTGATTGTCGCAATCGTCGTGGGATCCAAGTGCGGACTTCGGCTTCATGGTTTAGGGTTTACACCCAGAAGCGTGAAGTAAATGCGGCAACCGAATTTCCGTGAGACGAGAGACAGACTCCGACCTTGCTGGACCCGAGAAAAAACCCATGCTTTGTATGGCTGTCATCACATCCCTATACTTGGAGGCCCTTTTGACTTAGTAAGTAGGGTTAGCAAGGTGGGTTATGGGGCTGCTAATAGGGTTTGTAGGGGATACTAAGTAGACTTACTAAGTCAAAAGGGCCTCCAAGTAGGGCCCTATAGCAGTCTACGGTTTAGGAACTTTGGGCTTCAGGGTGCAGGTTTAGACCGGTTTGGTGCTTCGTCTATATTTGCTTGTCTATGTTTTGGGCGTAGGGTTATGGGTGTCCGTACTGTTTGCTCAGGTGATTAAAGCATATGTAAAGGTTGTAGTATGTGTAAGTTTAACTGTTTAGACATATCACCAATGCTATCCGTTCCTTTTCGCCTTGCAATCCTAGACAATGCACGCTGCAATCCGAAGCATCCTGCCTCCAAGACCCTGACAAACAGGGCCTTAATACTAAGGTTTCGGGATGTAATGCAACCCAAAACCCAAAACCCAAAACCCTAAACCCTAAGTATATGCTGATTTACGGGAGGCCTCAACTTAAACCGTCGAGACTGGCCTGAGACAGCCTCAGGCCGCTGTGGTACGTAGGGTTTAGTGCAGATCCTTGGTACAAGAAACTACCTATCTCCACGGGTCCGAATATCGGGATCCATATTAAAGCTATATTTAAGATTAAGGTAGGGGGATCTTAGTCAGTGGTCTGCTTGACGATAAGGCATAAGGCATAGCCTGATACGAATACTAAATGTCTTGCAGTCTTGCACTCATAGTACGTATACAGCATAGGGTAGATGGACCTAAACCCTAAACCCTTAAACCCTAAACCTTAAACCCCTAAACCCTTAAGCCCTAAAACCTTACACCCTAAACTCCAAACCCTAAAAGCTTAAAAAACCCTCGACCCTAAACCAGTAGCACAGTCTCAAAGCCTCTTGGGTCGAGGAGGGCAGATGTTGAGCTCTTGACTTTGGCTTTGGGGCTACATGTGGCGGCCCTAATAATTAGAATAGGACTTTTTTGGGGGAGTTCTTGATTCTACCTGATGATAACAATATAAAAGTATAAAAGGCCCTAAACCCTGTTCTAATTATTAAGGCCCCTATTATATCATGTTTTTGGTTTGAAGGGCTTCAGGACCAGATGCAGGGCTTCTTTCCCTTCCCAGCCGGCATGGGCCAAAGGCTCCGCGCAAAGGAACCGAGGGCTTTCTCGCGACTTCTAGGCATGTCCCTGAGTAACCCCTTTATAATAAGGGTACCCTTTTTCCTACTCTTTGTTTTTAATAAAGGGACCCTAAACTAAAAAGTGCAAAAGGGTAGTACTCAGGAACCTAGAAGATGTTGCGGCTTTTCGGTCTGAGGTTTCTTCGGATTCTTCGGTTTTCCGAGAGTTTAGCTTGGAGGGCAAAGTGTTTAGGGTGTGTTGGTGCTTTTGCGCGGTGGTTGGGCGCTCACACTCTTAACTAGACTCGACACAAGTCGACATGACCTTAAACTCCAATCACACCGTAAACCCTAAACCCCGCAATGCTAAACTCTGCGCGAAAACCAAAACCAAGCCTGCCAAGCTTCAGCTTTAAGACCCTAAAGCCCCGCGGTCCGTGACACGCCTCAGGGCGCAACAGCCGGAGCACCTAAGTCGAGGCGCTCAAATGTACTTCTATCGGCTCCGGGCTCCCGAAAGGGGCCTAGGGTTTAGGGTTGAGCTCCAGTTACTTAAATAGAAGGCTTCCGGGTTACATAAGGTGTGCTGAGAAACCTCCTGTTTCGGTAACTCGCGCCCTGGATTACTGTTGGTAGACCTGCCTGTTGACATCGCAGTACAGTAGACGCCAGAAAGTTGGAATATCATTGTCGTAACCCCTTTAAGGTAAATTATAGGGGATCCTACCATTAATCCATATTCCAACTTTCTGGAGTTCCCTTTATTTGGGCTTAGGGAGTGCCTAGGGTTTCTGATTTGTTTGATCCTCTTTCCATGTTCCGGGTTGAGGCATCTGGATACTGGGGCTCGGGGTTACATCGTCGCCTTTGCTGAGTGTAGAATCGCTGCAGCCTGGGTCTCTGCCGCAGTTTCACCTAAACCCTAAAGGCCGAAATCCTACACCGTCTACACACCATTGACCCTACAGTTTCCCAAAGCTGGAGGACGCAATAAGTGCTACGTAAATTGCCCAACGCTCAGTCTTACGTATTTGTTGATGGTTCAATCGCTGCTCTCTTCTTGTACGTTCTTAGCATTGCCATTGGCTGGTTATCCGAGAGAAAGGAAACTACATTATTGGAGACTTTTAATATACCCATAGGCCCCAAAGTAGTTCCTTTTTGGGGTTCATATTTAGAATCCTATAAGGAAATCCCAAAAAGGAACTACTTTGGGGCTTCTGGGTAGTTATTACATCGAATAACCTCAGTCCTGGTAATTCTGTAGGACTTGCTGGCCTGTGCGCAACACCAGCTTCCTGAGCCGGTACTTACGTGTTCATGGGACTTAGTCAGTCCGGTTCGAAGTACCTTGATGGACCTTATCATCAAGAAGTTAGAAGAATAGCTGAGCTTATTTACTACATTACCTAGAGGCTCCAAATATGGTGCTATTATGGAATTAGGTCCCCAAAGCCATGATATGGATGGTCTTTCGGGACCTAATTCCATAATGGTACTATATATGGAGCCTCTGGGTTAGACTTTAGATACAAAGTCCCATGATCGCTCAGGTAAACAGTTCAATCAGATGCGGTTTGGTTTAATACGCACCTGCGCAAGACATGTCAGCAGGAATAGCACCACAAAAACACCACGTCGACTGTTCCTATCCATGACAGCTGCTGGCCGGTCCCGAGATTTGAACTTAAATCACACATACCAAAACTGCTGAATTCAAAACCTTGAATGCCTGGAAGCTCTAATGCCAAAACTGAAACCCGAATGCTACATGCCCCAGTGCTTCAAGCCCACCCCGTAGGCCCTCGCCCTTGAGCCCCCAATCCTAGTTCCCCAAACCCCAAACCCTAAACCTTAAACCCTAAACCCTAAACCCTAAACCCTAAACCCTAAACCCTGAACCCTAAACCCTAAACCCTAAACCCTACTCCGAAACCTGGAAACCCGAAGCCCAAACCCTGGTCCTCTGATCCAAAAAAAACCAAAGTCCTCACCAAGGAACACGGCAGCATCGGATTCGTCGACTCACATCATGCTGCAGCAGCCTGTGAGTACTTACTAATTCGCCCCATAGTTGTTCCCTTTTCGGACTGCCTTTGAGGAGTCTAAATATTAACCCCAAAAAGGAACTACTATGGGGCCTATGGCCTACGGGTGCAGAAACCCGAGATTGAGCTGCGTAGATACCTGACTTCGGGGCCCCAACCAGGGCGGTTTAGGGTTTAGGGTTTAGGGTTTAGGGCCAGTTTAGGGTTTAGGGCTCCACAAGTGCTAGCCTGATGCCTCCTATCCCGATTCTAAACACTATAACTGTCATTTATGTAAAGCCCTGATTCATCAACTCCCTTGTTTAAGGGCCTCAATATTTGGAGCCTCATAATAATCCTGATTAAAGTAGGGGGAATAATCGACCATGGGTCTACATCAGTTAGGGCCCTTTGGTTATCAGATCCAGTTCAAGAATGGGGACGTCGAGGTGGTGGCAGAAGGGTCGCGAGTGTAATATTTCCCTGTACTGTAATAAGATTATAGGCGGGCTTGGGAACCTGGATCTTGAAGTGGTGTAGAGCTTCGAGCTCGGCAGTGAGATGCGGACTCTCGGGGCCTTCATACTTAGACTAGCGTTTTGGGGAGCATTCTACTGTAGTTACAAAAATGAACGCCCAAAATAGGATAGGTAATTATGAAGGCCGCCATAGTACTAGAAGTCCTTTTGTGCAGTTGCCTGACTACCTGATGTAGGGTCCAAAGGCCTGAACCCTCTGCGTGCCTGCGCCCGATTTGAACGCCTCTACCTGGTAAAGGAGCGCAAGGGCGCGACAGGAGAGGCTCGCGGTGCACAGGGTACGACTCATATGAAGGAGCCTTAATAACTGGAATTAGGGCTTTGGGGTATATTATACCATAGTTATATTAAGGAACCCTAACAAAAGCGTAGGTCAGTATCAAGGCCCCTATATCAGAGTTTTGGGTTGAGGGTATATGCAGGTTTCATGGGTTATTCGACACACTCTCGTACAAGTTAATTACAGTATGTCGGGCTCCCTCTAAGGCATCACTTCTTGGAGGAGCGAAAAGATGAGAACTGAGCAGCTCTCGCGCTGGTCGTATCGGCTTCTGATGCTCCAAATTCCCAAAGGGTCCTATGTACTGTTATGGGGAATACTTCCCCAAATCATAATAGTAATTCCTAATATAGAAACCCTACATTCTACTATATCGGTACTTTGGACCCTTTGGGATTGCAGGGACGAAGGGACGCGCCGCGTTGCCTTCTAACATCTGGAGCCGCCGGCCAGCCCTGCAACGAATGAACCGAACAAGACTCAATGAAGGTGAGTTCCAAATACCCATGTTCAAATCCTGCAACTCAGATCCTGTTCAAAAAGTTTGCCTGGATTCTGCTCGCACTGCATGCTCAACCCTGAACCCGAAACCCTGAACCCCTTAAACCGAAACCTCAAAAGCCCTAAACAAAGCCCAAAACCCCTAAACCCCGAAACCCCAAAACGAGGTCATCGAAAGCTGAAAAGCAGCCTTGCCTGAAGGATCTCTCTCAGAGTTTGGGATTGACTATAGTGACTTTAAGGCTACAAGGATATTTCTGCACCGTATAAAAACTGTATACAACCTGAGGCAATCTGAACCCCAGCGATTCCTGACACCCCAAAACCCCAAAACACGTGGCCTCCTGCACTTCTTGCAGCGGTTTGTTGGAAACGTCATCGGCATAGCTCACCTTGTGCAACCGGGACCTGACAGTGCAGAGGTCTAGGGTTAGGGCTTCAGGGTTGTTTCTCACTGGCCCCAAAACCCAAGGGAACAAAAGTTGAAACTTTGAGAATCGACTACACTATAAGAACCTCAAAAGTTGAAAAGTTGAGTTTACAGCCAATAGGGTTCAGGTGTTTAGGGTTCAGAGGTTTTGTGTTTCGGGTTGTTTAGGAATTGGGGTTGTTTAGGGGTGTGGGATTTGGCTTTAGGGTTTAAGGTAGTTGGTTGCTTAGGGGTCCAGGATTTCTTGGTTTAGGGTCTAGGAAGGGGTTTGGGGTTTGGGGGTGTGGATGTAGGAGTTTGTGGATTGAGGGCTTAGATAGGCTTTGCTGGTTTGGAGGTATATAGGGAGTGTAGAGTTTACTATGAGCTTAGTTTACCTTTCGGGGGTTTAGGTTTAGGATGGTCTAGGGCTGAGGGGTTGTCGGGTTTCGGGAGTTCGCGGTTCACTTCCCGTAAGGGCATCCGCAGGAGTGTAGGGTGTACTTGGAAGCCCTTTTGACTTAGTAAGTAGGGTTAGTAAGGTGGGTTATGGGGTTTCTATTAGGGTTTCTAGGGGATACTAAGTAGACTTACTAAGTCAAAAGGGCCTCCAAGTAGGCTTTGGGGTTCGCAAGATCCTGTACACAAACCCCATTGACGACTGCAGGTTCAGAACCATAACCCTTAGCCCTACACCCCGAAGCCTCCGCGGTGTAGTGTTAAAAACTGAAAAAATGGAAAACGGTGTTTTTTACAACAGATATATACTAATAATTGAAAAAATCGAAAATAGTTAATAAAATATATATTGCTAATAACTGAAAAAATCGAAAATAGCTAATATAATGTATAAGTATATATATATATATATATGGTACCAATAAAACATTTATAACTTCAGATCCGAAACTCGAAGCTATTCTCGGACCCTGACAGAAATGATCCCGAAAGCCAAGCCCCGATCTCTGAATGCAAGCCGAAACAACGAAGAGCCTACATGTACGGTATATGACCCGGAGAGCCCAATACCCCTTATTTAAGGAAAATACCTTAACAAATAGGAGACTTAATATAATGATTTTAAGGTACATGCCTTAATTAAGAAATATACCTTAAATCATAGGGGACTTAATATGGGTGGTTGTCAAAATTATAGTCCCTTTTTGGATACCCTAAGCAATAGGTGCCGCATTATAATAAGGACCCAAAAAGGGACCCTAATTTTGACAACCACCTACATGTACGGTAGGTGGGTTTAGGTTTTCTTATTGGGCGCCTTTTTGGGTTTAGGGTTTCTTAAATCTCAGTGCCTTTCCGTCGTGAATGTGCCGCACATCATGCAACGATGAATAGACTTTCAGGTGCAGGCTTCAGGGATTGAAGCTTTCAGATGTCTAGGGTTTAGGGTGCCGGGCCCTCCGGGGTTGCAGAGGCAAGTCCTACAGCACAGCCCCATCACACTGCTGGAACTTATGCGCATCTAAGACCCCGCAAAAGGCTCCATGCAACTAAGTACTACAGAATCAGGCCTGAAAGGGGCTTCCATATGGGTACTTTCAGGCGCGAAGTATATACCATGTACGCACGAGGAGCCTCGGGGATCTCAAAAAGCTGAGGGCAGGGCTTGCCATCTATACTCACGCCTCTGGAATCGAGGCGATTTTTCCTGGCAGGGATGTGGCCCATGCTGCGAGAGCCTTTTGGCACCTACACTTCGTGGTTCAATACCCAAAGAACCTACGAGGGTCGTCAATCCTGCGCATGCCAGCACTCCAGAAAATGTTCCTGTTGCAGCAGGGTGCAGTATAATAATGTAGGTTGCTTTACATAAGCCACATTCGCACACTTATGGGATCATCGGCCTTTGTAGCTGGGGTTAGTGGAAGGGTTAACTATAATCCCCGCCACAAATAACCCCAATGAAGGTACCTATCATCTCATACTTGCTCTACCTAAACCCCTTCGTGCTCGAATGTTGAGGGACTCGGTCCACTTTGCAAGAAACCCTCTAGCTGCAGATTGCATGGTGCTGAGGCATTACTTTTGGATTTGGGGTTTACGGTTTAGGGCTTACGGCTTGGGATTTATCCCCGTTGCAGGCTCTTCTCTAACCACAAGCTGGGGCAGCAAAAACGAAGAGGGAGAGCGAGCGAGAGAGGGAGAGAGCCTTGGTTAGTCTCCGGTACTGTCATTAAACTTTTGGGACTTGAAGGTTAAGGACTAGGATATGAAATAGTGCCGTCGCCAGCAGACGCAGTTGAGGATAAAGTTTTGGGGTTTGCGGCTTTGGTGATTCATGGTTTGTTGTTCGGCCCAATCGGAGAGTAAATGTTGGGATTGGTCTGGACTTTTTGGCGTATCCTTAAGGGAGGGGGGTCCAAGGGGGGTATATAGCCTAGTGATCCCTAATTCTCTCTAGTAGTACTCCCTAATCTAAGGTTCCCTTACCGTCCCCTAAGGATTCCTTATACCCTCCCCCCTTGAACCACCCTCCCTTAAGGATCCTATAGACTTTGGCTTCTTTGGCCTGCTTGGGACTGAAATTCAAAGGCCAGGCTGAGGAGAGCTCAACGTAACCAAACTTCAACCAAATCCCACATCCTATAACACATGAACCCTAAGGGTCCAAGTACCCAAATACCAGGGTTTCAAGGTCCAAAAACCATTCAGAGTATGGATTTTGGGCCCTGAAACCCTACTACTTGGGTACTTGGACCCTCTGGGGAATATCTGAAAAATATTCGTAAATAGGGTCCTATAAAGCTCAATAAGGGAAAATATAAAATGTCCCAAAGGCCTACCCAGAGAATCCTGAATATACACTAAACCCTAAACCCTAAACCCTAACACATAAATAGTTCAATCACTAAGAGACAAGTCAGCCTTCGCCCGAAACCCAGGCGCCTATTTTTGCTTTTGTCAGACTCCTTGTTGTTCTTCAAGCAGCTCGGATGTCGCCTTTGGAAGTTTGGGTTCGGGGAAGAATCGTGAGACCTATGAGAGTATAACTTTACATATAAGTATTTATAACTCCAATCCAGGTACCTATGTATAACTGACTAAGTCCCAGGAAGTAGGGCTCCGTTGAAGGTTTAGGGTTTAGACCCCCTTGAAAGTAATCTAGAGGGACTCTAGAAGGGCTTAAGGAAGGAGTCTGTAAGAATTCCATAAGCGTTGATTGGTCAAGAGTATTAGGGTTCTAGCTTTTCGGGTTGAGGCGTTCAGGATCTACAGAAAGTTCGACAAGCCTTGGAACATGGATTGAGGGTTGTTGTTGCTGGGGTTCTCCGTGCTGTTTTGCTTGAATCGAAGGACATGAAGAGAATGACATCCCTAAGCTCTAAACCCTAAACCTTAAACCCTAAATCCTAAACCCCAAAACCCTGAGCCCTTTCCTTGGTCGACTTCTGGAGCCCCTCCGACAAGTTAAACTTTTAGCCTACTTGTTACAACTCATATGGGAGTTTCCGAAAATCAGAGGTACCTTATTTTGGGTTGAATGATGTACCTTTCAGCCGGAACATCGCAAACAAAGGCAAACTCGAGTGGCACTTCGCTCTCCAAGAAAATTCAACCCCTTAATACGGCATCTTAGCTATACAAAAACAGAGTGCAACTTTGCGCTACATCGACAACGAAAGCTAACCTTCAGAAACATGTGGGTGGACATTGATGCAGTTCAATAGACACCAGATACCGACATAATTAAGCAATGCCCTACCGCGATCAGCGAGCCACGACTAAGCCCATGCACCAAAAATCGCCCCAACCAGCATAGTGAATAAGGGGGACAGTGAGAAAAAAACCGCAGACAGAAACCGGAAATGGCTGTGAATACGTAACATGGAGCCCCACACTACTCACGATAATTAACAACTGTATAGAAATCTGTAGCCAGGAACGTTCTCTAAGTTGCACTTAACCGAAAACACAGCCTAACACGTACAACACTGGTAAAACAACAACCCTTGTGCATAAAACCGGTGTACCGCACTGCGCCCTCGTAAGCCCCGGAACTGTTATGGAGCGCTTTGGAACTGCAAAACCCTAGCCTAAGCCTGTCTATCTATCTATCTATATATATATATATACACACACATATTTATCGATTTATTTATATGTGTATATAAAAATATATCTATTATATATATATATATATAAATATATATATACACACACTAGAACCACACACACTATAGTATAGAACCTTATAACGTGCTGGGCCCTGGGCTTTATCTCGGGGAGATCTTCGCTCTCGGGCCCCTCGGAATCCATGGCAAACGCATTGCCAGCCTCACGGCAGCTTTGGGGAGCTTGGGGTGTAGGTTTTTAGGGTTTAGGGTTTAGGGTTTTGGTCTTTAGGGTTTAGGAGTTAGGGCCTAGGGCGTGCATGCATGGATTTATGTATGTATGTACGTATGTATGTATATTGGTTGGTTTGATGGTTGGCTTGTTTGTTTACCTGTTTGTGTGGCCGCTTGTTTGTTTGCTTGTATCTTTCTTTGTTGGTCAGTTTCGGTTGTTCCTTTGGTTGTTTGCTTTTTCTGTGTCTGATTGCTTTACATGCAAGCAGGCATGCATGCAGGTACATATCGATATATCGGCTTGTTTTCGATTGCTTGTGTGTGGTTGGTTACTTGTTTGCTTGTTTGTCTGGTTGTTCGTTTGCTTGTATGTGTGTATGCATCCATGCATGCATGTATGCGTGGAAGCATGTCTGTCTGTATGCATGCATGCATGTCCGTATGCATGTATGTATGTAGGTATGTTACGTATGTGTGTACGTATTTACGTATGTAAGCAAGCCTTGGACGCCAAACCACATCATAAGCCAGGAGCCAAAAAGCCCTTGTAACCACAAACAGCGACTACTCCAAAACCGGAAAAAACCCCGTCCGCCCTTTAAATGAATGGAAGCCCAACACCTGCGGCCTGTTTTCCTGGCGTCCCTATGTTAAACACTGGTTGCGGAACCCTAAACCCGCTTTTTGAGGTGGTTCCGGGAGTAAAGCACTCAGCCTCGCGCCTGAACCGCCTGAACCCTAGACAGCGGCCCGTGTCGTAGCCCTACTCCTAAACCCCGCTTGGAGGATCATGGGACTTAGTAAGTGTAAGTAAGGTTATAAGTAGGTTATAATTAGGATAATCCCACTTAGGGGACTTGTAACCCCAGTAATAACCTACTTACTCAGTCCCATGATCCTTTAAGCACACCCTAAACCTAAACCCCAAACCCAAATTCTGCAACCTGACGCCTCAACCCTAAACCCTAAAATCCTACAATCCTGCACCCTAAACCCGAAAACCCTAAACCAAAAAATGCTTAAACCCTAAAAACTAAACTCTGAACAAACTACACCCTAAACCCTAAACTCTAAACCCTACACCCTAAACCCGGAAACCCTAAACCCTAAACTTCTACACCCTAAACCCTAAACCCCACAAATCGCCTGTCTTCGCGGCGTCCCGGTTTCCGCTATCCGCGGGGATGCCTTGGGCGAAGATCGCGGAGATCTCCCGGTCGGAGAACCTCCGCGTTTTGGGCTTTTTGGGGCTTTTTTGGGTTTAAGGTGTAGGATTTGGGGTTTAGGGTTTAGGGCTTTGGGCTTTTGCGGCTATTTGGGTTTCAGGCGCAGGGTTGGGGGTTTAGGGTATAGGGCTTTGGGCTGTTTGGGCTTTTTGGTTTTGTTCGGGCTTTTTGGGCTTGTTGGGCTTTTGGGTTTAGGGCTTAATTAGAAGACTTTAGCGAATGCTTTATGAGGTATTTATTGGATTCTGTTGGATTTTGTGATTATAAAGATTTAACTAGGGTTATAAAGGCGTTTTTCTGGGGATGTGGCCGGCGTTTTGATAGAGTGCTTGGGGTTTGAAGCACTTTGCAGGGCAGTTGTACTAGCGGCTTGCGTTTATAGGTCTTCAGTTGCACTAGCCTTAGGGCTTCTAGGATCTGTTTTAGCTTAGGGAATGCTTCTGCTGCACGGCTTTGGAATCATGTTGGGCATAAACTTTGGAGTGGAGGTGATTGGGTCAGCTGTATCCCTAAGCCCTAAACCCTCTTTTGTAGTTTTTTTGGGGATGCGGCTCTGTGACGAGGTAGAGTCGCAACGTTTACTCCCTGGCGCCTAAATCCAATTTCGAACCTGCCGCCCTGAACCAAAACGCATCAAACATTAGAGCCGCAGCCCGAACACCAAAAGTCCAACAGCCTAACCCCTACATCCGAAACCCCATAGGTGAAACCACCAAACTGTATAGCACATCAAGCAAGCACCAGACCCCACAAATCCTAAACCCAAAATTGCCAGCTCTATAGAAGCCCCAAAGCTAGAAATCAACAAAACTTACCTTTGGCTAGTGGGGAAAGGAAGAATTGTAGTAATAGTAGTTAAAATTGTACCCCATTCCTCCATTCCCTACTAACCAAAGGTAAGGATACCCTGAACTCTGAGGCCCTAAACCTTAAAACCCGAAACCCTAGAACCCTAAACCCTAAACCCCTAAACCCTTTATAGATCCCTTTGAAGGAACTCTTATAGAACCCCTTATAGATCCCCTTAAGGGGCCCTAAACCCTAAATCCTTCTTTCGAAGAGGCGTCCGGAGTTCGGAGAGCTCGGCGAGGACGGCTGCGCCCCAGGCAGTCCCAAGGAACCACCCGACTTGGGGCTCGTCACTTCCTCCTCCTGGGATTTAGTCGGTGTAGGACTTAGGGTTTAGGGTTTAGGATTAAGGTTTAGGGTTTAGGGTTAGGGTTTAGGGTTTAGGGTTTAGGGGCTCGTCACTTCCTCCTCCTGCTTGGAGGGTCGGGGGACTTAGTAAGTAGGTAGTAAGTAGACTTATAAATACCCTAAAAGGAACCGTAATTGGGGTTATGGTACTTATCAGTCCCTAAAATAACCAGTTACTAAGTCCCCCGACCCTCCAAGTGGGATTACTTGGAGCGGCAGGGGACGTAGCAAGGGTTCTTGAAGGACTCCTTAAAGGGAGGGATCTATGGGGTTTAGGTTTAGGGTCTACTTGAAGGGGCAGGGGACTTAGTAAGTAGGTCATAAGTAGGGTTATAAGTACCCTAAATGGAGTTGCCCCAATTATACACCTACTTATAAACGACTTACTAAGTCCCCTGCCCCTCCAAGTAGTCGGTTTAGGATTTAGGTTTCAGGGATGGTTTTTGGGAGGTTTAGGGTTTAGGGCTTTGAATTAGGGTTTACAGGGTTTAAGGATGTTTTTGGGAGGTTTCGGCTGTAGGTTCCGGGTTTGGGGGGTGTTTGGGGCTTGGGGTTTAGGGTCAGTTCCTCCTCCTGGGAGTTTCTCTTTCTTGTTTTTCTCTCTCTCTCTCTCTCTCTCTTTCTCTGTCTCTCTCTCTCTCTCTCTCGCGTTCTCTCTGTGTCTCTCTCTCTCTCTCTCTCTTTTTGTGTCCACGGTTTGGCGCTTTATAGGGATGATGGGCTTAAAGTATGTGGCTCGTAAGGTTTACGGGCTTTTCATAGATCAAGATCACAGGGAATTTAGGGCTTTCAAGGTTAGGGTTTAAGGTTCAAGGTGTAGGGTTCAAGGTTTAGTAGGGTGTAGGGTTCAGGGTCCTGGGAGCTCACTGTCTTGGTGGCTGAGTTGTGTTTAGGGTTTAGGGTCTAGGTTCTACAACAGTTATGGGGTTTAAGCTCCAGGGTCTTGAGCTAATGGCTTTCGGGGTCTGCGCGTTCGGAACATTTGGAGCTTAGGGCCTTGTAGGGCACAGGAAAGTTTTCCGCCTTAAAGTAAGTTTCTACTAGCTAAAGCATGAGTGAAAACTACAGGACCTCAAGTTGTTCGCGGTTTAGGCATTGAGATGGAGAGGGGTTTGGGGCTCATGATTTCGACTGCTTCGGGGTCTGAGGCAGCGGGTGTGGGCTGAGTGTGTCAGCCTCCAAGGTGCATAGATGGTCAGAAAAAGTCTCAGCCCAGCATTTCCAGTGTACCCTGACCGCTCCATGCTCACCCTTGGCATAGCCCTATCGAGGAAACCCTAAACCCTCCACCCCTCCTGTAACCCTAAACCCTAAACCCTAAACCTCAAGCCAGAAAACTGTCAGACTCTACACTCTGCATCCCCTGACTGCAAAAACTCAAAGCCTCACGCAACTGGAGGACGCCGTGCAAAAAAAAAACAAAAACCAATAAGTAATCTAAACCGCTGAAAACTAAACACTAAGCCCCAAACTCTACATTATGGCGTTGGGGGTTCCTTTAAAGGAGTCTATATGGGTTACTATAAGGGAAAGTGCTGAACCCCTGCAAAGCAATCCGAATACAACAGGACTCCTCCGTTTCTCCAGCGATCTCACCAGGGGCCAACTGCAGAAGGGGAAGCAATGGGCTGTAGGGTTTACGGGGTTTAGGGGTGTTAAGGGGTGTAGGGGATTAGGGGTTTAGGGTTTTGGGGGTTAGGGTTTAGGGATTTGGGGTTTAAGGTGAAAGGGGAGCCGTACACCTTTTTGGAATGTCCTGTAGAGAGGTTCTAATATATTACTTTATTTTGTACCGCTTCTACGGTATTTTGGAGGTGTTTCTAACGGTTCGATTGGTTGCTCATAATAATCTTTGGAAGGGAATCAGGTGTGGTGTTGGATGTTGGAGAGAAGACTATACCCCCCCTTAGAACCATGATAAACATATTATCAATTATCTCTAATGGTCTCTTGGGTTTTACATGAACAAAAACAAATCCTGAGGATACTATAGAAGAGAGTTTTCTGGGTTTGGGGTTTACGACTCAGGAGTCTTAGGGCCGTTTAGGAGTTGAGTCCTGAAACTGGTGCCTCGGCAAAGAAGAGCGTGCTTTGAACCAGAAGTTTGGGAAGCTCTGTCTTCAGAAGTCCTACTGTTGATGATACAAATCCTGCATTACCTTAAGGACCCTAAACTATGGGAACTATGGTATATTCCTTATTATGGGTAATGCAGGATTTAAATCATCAACCGTCTAGCAAGAAAGCCCTCAACAGCCTTAGAGCTAGCGGCCACAAAACAAAACAAAAAAAAAAAAAAAAGCAATAAAAAACAAAAAAAAAAAAAAACGAACTCCGAGGCCCCACCTCCCTTACCCACAAGCCGAAACCTAATGGGCCAAGAGACTGTCATGAAGTCGGCTTTAGCCTAGGGTTTAGGGTTTACGGGTTTAGGGGTTTAGGGTTTAAGGCTTTAGCTTTAATAAGAAGGCCGCAAAATAGAAGGTCAAAGGGTCTCAACCCTCTAAACCGTGGAAGCCGAGGCTGTGGCACCCCCCGCTTCAAACCGAGCCCAACCGCAAAATCCCAAACCCGAAACCCTCAAAGCCCTATCCCTAATGCCGAAGGGTCCAAAGAACCCGACAATTAGGTACTTATAGGATTTGGGTTTGGTGGTCATGTAGGTTGCTTAAGTTAGGGTTGCAAGCCCAGCGGCCCTGACCCCGAAACCCGAACAATTCCTAAGTCATAGGGACCCTGAGAGGGTTGGGGGAGCGGGGGTAGGGGGCCTTAATGCCCATAATAAGGACCTAATAAGGCCTATTTAAGGAAGTATAGTCCCCTATACCCGCTATACCCGAACCCCTAAACCCCTGAACCCCTAAACCCCTAAAACCTAAACCCTAAACCCCTAAGCTCCTACATTACTAAACCCACACTGAACCCCCCTGAACCCTGAGGCAAGGCACGGGTCGGTCCGACCCACGTGCGACCGGCCTCAAAACGGCGAGTGTGGGCTTCGCTTCTGAATTCAATTCAAGGCCAGAGGTTGAGGTTGAACGGTTTAGCGTGCGCGTTTTCGGGCTCAGGGCTTGGGGTTTAGGGTTTAGGGTTTAGGGTGTAGGGTTCAGGGCTTGGGGTCCAGGGTGCTTCGATGTTTCGAAGCTGCGGTTTGGTGCGTCGGGTCTTTTGGTGGGTTGCAGAAGTTGTAGTATCCTTAAGGGAGGGGGGTCCAAGGGGGGTATATAGCCTAGTGATCCCTAATCCTCCCTAGTACTCCCTAAGGTTCCCTTACAGTCCCCATAAGGATTCCTTATACCCTCCCCCCTTGAACCACCCTCCCTTAAGGATCCTATAACCCTAAACCCTAAACCCTAAACCCAAAACCCTAAACCCTAAGGACCCTAGAACCATAACCCTAAGAGCCCTCGAACCCCGAAGCCCTACCCTCCCTTAAGGATCCTATAAAGAAGAGCTGGAGGAGAGACTCCTCCTGGTTGATCACCCAATACTTAAAGGCTCATGGGACTTAGTAAGGGTTCTTAAAAGGCTCCTTAAAGGGATCTATAGGGTTCCCTAAAGGGCTCTATGGGGTTTAGGGTTTAGGGTCTACTTAAAGGCTCATGGGACTTACTTAGTAAGGGTTCTTAAAGGCTCCTTAAAGGGATCTATAGGGCTCCTTAAAGGGCTCTATGGGGTTTAGGATTTAGGGTCTACTTAAAGGCTCATGGGACTTAGTAAGTAAGGTTATAAGGAGGTGATAATTAGGATAGCCCCACTTAAGGGACTTATAACCCCGGTTACTTATTACTGAGTCCCATGATCCTTAAAGCAGGCCGTGATCGGGCCGTAGCATACCCAAATGGGTGGTTGTCAAAATTAGGATCCCTTCTTGGGGTAGCTTAAATTTTAGGTGCCGCCTTATACTAAGGACCCAAAAAGGGACCATCTTCTTGACAAGCACCCAAGTGGTCCTAGTAGCTGTTATCGGGATACCTCCCAAGTCATAGTCACAATACAGCAACCCTACGTTCTACGATTTAGGTACTTAGGACCCTTTGGCATACTGATTCTAGTCGTGCTCATCTTCCCGCATGAGGACTACTATACCAAGGGTACCATAATCCCAGAGGGTCCATATACACTACTATTATGGAGTTAAGCCCTAAAGACCATCCCCATTATGGTTTTGGGGACCTAGTTCCATAATAGTCGTGTATATGGACCCTCTGGGAATACAGGTGCGCTAGTAATTGGCCTAGGGTTTCGGGCTACGTCCTGAGGAGAAGCTTAACTCAGGAAGCCTTTGAAGTACGGTTGATGATATAAATCCTGCATTACCCAGAACAAGGAATATAACATTGTTCCCATAGTTTAGGGTCCTCAAGGTAATGCAGGATTTATATCATCAACAGTAGTAGTACAACTTATACTGGATCGTGTTAGAAGAATTAATTAAGTTAAGCCACCATTAAAAGGAACCACATGATTTACTATAGACCCTACTATGGTATCTTAAACGCCCGGTGGGCCTTAGTACAGGCTCGAATTGGGTGACGAGTGACAAGTACCAGAAGCCCAACACTCTTAAAGGAACTGTGGTTAAGTTTAGTCCTGGGTTTTTTGAAGCTCGGTTTAGGATGTAGGGTTTATAGGATTTAGAGATGACTGTTCATTTTCTGGCCATGAGAACATGAAGCTATTGAGCATGCCCCAATGCGCCACATATTGCGCCAGGAAAAGGAACTCTGAAACTGCGACATCAACCCACAAAAAATGAAAATAATAATCCCTATATTACCCCCATAAGGAATACATTTTTCATTTTTTGGGGGTTCTTAAGCACATAGTAGAACCCAAAGGAGATCGCAATTGCACAGGGCCCAGGACCTTCCCCAAGCTGCCCCCAGAGCAACGGCTGAGATCCGCGCTCATTATGCGGATTTAAGGAAAGAATTTTGGCAAAGTCCTTGGCTGCCGTGATCTCCGAAAAACGCGCGGACAAGATGAAGTGGGTTCAGGGTGTGGAGAGATTTGGTAGGTCACGATGTAGGGCAGACTTCAGGAAACGGGTGCGGGGGAAGGATTGAAGTCGACTTGGGGCCCTTAACCCTAAACCCTAAAGCCTGGAGCTTGAGGTTGCCGGACGACGTTCATGCACCGTTGAACCTAAATGCCTAAACCCCAACCCACTAGATCATAAACCCTGTATATAAAAATCAGTCCTGAAACGCGCCGGCCTGAAGTCCTAATGCATGAGACAGGCAACGAAAAGCAACACGAGATGTGCTTCAGAGTGTACCTGTGGCCCAAAGACATACCTTTCGAAGGAACTATGTATATAGAAACCGTGATCAGGAATCCCAAAAGTGTAGGTCTTTTCGGTTACAGGTCTAGGTTGGTTTAGGGCCCGAGCTTCGGAACACCGAGAAACACCAATTATCAGGCTCGTGCGGGCCGGCCCCCACTGCCGAAACGACCTAATGTAGGACCCTGATTAAGAAACCTTGGGCCTTTATTCGCCTCAGCCCCGGCCGAAGCGGTCAGAGGTTCCTATTCGGATTTCCTCTATTCCCCACCTCGAAAATCCCAAAATCCACCGCCCCGCCCCCCTAAAAAATGGAAACGTGTCAATGAGCCCCAAGGTCCGGCGGTGAATTTTCGCCTTCTCCAGTGGATTTTAGCGCTTCCTCCACCCCTCCCCTCCCCACCCCACTCTCCCCCCCCCTCCCCCCCCCTCCCCCCTGTGCCGATACACCCCCAAGGGATACTCCTTGTGAGGAGGTGTATGACCAGTTATTCCCTAAGGATCAAAGGGCAGCGCCCTGCACACGGACAGTAGTTGTTTTGTCTTGCTACGCAAGGAGAGCTTGTCTTGTCTCAATATGGTAAAACCACTGTGAGCCAATGGGCAGCGGAATGTATATGTATGAGCATGCAGCCATTGCTGTAGGTACCTGTTAGAGCTACCCCTTTAGAGGTTTATGGTTTCAAACAGACACTAATTTTCTTTTACCGGAAGCATGGCCGCACATTCACACATATACTGTTATGCCCACTGTCACAGTTGCGGAGTTTGGACTCATTATAAAAACAGCATATTGTTTATGCTAGGTTTAGCACTGAAGTACACTGCTGAGGACACTCCACTCATTTTGCACACACACTCATGCATGTTGGTCAGAGAGATCATCTGTACAAGATCATGTCTGGTGATGTTTTCTACATCGAATTATGCAGCCTTTCACTTTGCTCTTGTTAGAGCTTTGTGAGTCACTGTTGTGAAACTCTGAGATTCTCTTATCTCAGATTTGGATCCAGGTTTGGATCATAGGCTCGAGCGTAGACGTTCGGATGTGGCTCATCCGGGTCTGAGTGATCTTCTTCGGAACTTGAGAAGATTCCGAGTAATCTGTTCTCAGCCCTGGTGAAGGCGGCGTCTGCAGTATCATATCCATGGTTGGATGTTGTCGCCTTTGGCTCGGCCTTTGAAGCAGCTTGTGAGCTGACTGGAGTTGCCTTGGCTTTTGCCGGTTGCGGCTGCTTAGCCTTTGCCCGTTCAGCCCTTCTTCTTTCAAGCTGTCCGTCTGAGGACGCCCATGATCTTTCACTTTCATCTCCTGAAGGAGATAAGGCGTGGGCATAGAGGCTATTCCAGTACTGTGGTGCAGAAGGAGTTAGGACTTCTTCATTGTCAGATTCTGACTGGTCTTCCTCAGAGCTTTGGTCGTCAAAGAGTGTCTCGAGGACATTTTTGAGATTGTTATTTCTTCGCTCTATCTCTAGTGAGGAATGGACCAATTGGTTAAAGACTGTCCTTGAGTCCTTCAGTGCTGTTAGAAGGATTTCCACTCTGGATAGAGTATCTTGGATGGTGTCAAGATGTTCCTTTCTTTCCTCCTTGTCTCTCTGGATAGAGCCTCGCAATGCTTGTGCGATTCTGAGGAGGTCTGTGTATTTCGCAAGAGGCATAGTTACCGTTTGATTGTCATGTATGACAGTTGTTTCGTCGCCGCTTAAGTTCCTGAATAGGACTTCCACGACTGGTAGGAACTCCGTGCTCCACGGTTCCTCTTCATCATATGTTTCTACGTGCTGTAGCACGCGTTGTGTAAACTGGCCGGCTGCTTCTACCGTTGCATCGATAGAGCTGACGTGTCTTGCTACTATGTTTCGGCACGTAACGTTAATTGCCTGGCCTTGATTGGCTTCGTCAAGTGCAGCGTCTGCATAGGTGCAGAGTCCACTGTTGTGGGCTTCTCTAGCTGCCTTTCGTTGAATGCGCCGATTTTGACCTCCTCTTCTGGTAGGACCTTTTGGTCTTGGAGGATCAGAAGGTACTGTTCCTTTCGCCTTTGGCGGAGGACTCTTAGGTGGAGGTGACATGTTTGCCTTGTTAGGCCCTGGTGGCATTGCCTTGGGCGCTGATGACGATGCGGCACTTGAGAGTGCAGATGTACCTCTGGCTTTTGCCGAAGATCCCTTGGGGATCGATGTATAGGTAATCTGCATGGCTTCTTCGGCCATTTGTGCATGCAAGGCATCCTTGAATAATTGTGTCATGTGAGGAGTGTTACTTGCATCATCGTAGGTCTGGAAGCGCTCAATGTCTCTTTCGGTGCCACGTGGTCGTGTATCACCTCTTTGGAAAGGATCGTTCCTGCGAATCTCCGCAACTTGTACTGCATGGAGGCAGTTTTTGCACAGCACCTTCCTTGCAAACATCTCTTGCTTGCTTGAGCTGGTAACAGCTGTCTGAGAGATGGTAGACTTCGCTTCGGGAAGTATGCCAGATAGGTCGCAGATCAGTTGTTTCTCCGGAATTGACCCTGTTGGGTCCTAAAGGTTCACGCGTCTGCGGTTCATCCTCGGGTTCGAGGAATGGAACTCTTTGGTTCGCTGCTGCTTTTGATTTTGGTTGTTGGCGCTCCATACATCTGATAGGAGGCCTGGTAATCTGCTTCCACATCCAGTGTAAGCCCATTAGCAGCAGGAACACATTCCACGCGATGCTGAAGACGGAGAAGTCTTGCTCACTGGTTAGTGAGTCTGGAAGTGAAGTTTCATCAGTCTTGATAGACTCTGCGTTTGCTCCACCTCGGTTGCGGTGTCCGAACCAGCCCGACAATCCCGCTGCTGTAGCAGCTGTTCTGAGTGCCTTGCCGCTCGGAGCAGACGGTGGACGCGATGCCTTCCTTCTTCTTCTCCGGCTGGAGGATTCGTCCTCTTGTTCCTCTTCATCTCTCTGAGCAGACATCAAGTTTGATGTTTCTCTTTCGTGTTCTTCGATGTCACTTTTTGTTGGTGACGGTTCTTCTTCTAGTCCATCCAGCTCTTCCAAAGACATGTTGAGCTTGTCAACAATATTGGTTCTTTGAGGCCTGGACCTTGATCTTGGTAGATCTTGTTGTGAAGAGGACGATGATTCCTGGTTCCTTCTTGGAGGAGGACCTTCAGGCTCGCTGGGACGTTCAGGCTGTGGCCACTCCCAGAATCTTCCATATCTGTGATGGCTACCTGATGGTTGCGATTTGTCGTACCAGCTGTTGCCGGATGAGTAAACGAATGAATCGTTGTAACCCCAGTATTCAGCATTACGCTGCTTGTAAGCCTTTCGCTTGTCAGCGATCTTTTGGACCTGGGCATCTGACCGGTTGTGTTTCCCTTTTGTAAGGATTGGTTGTATCGTGAAGCCCAAAGGGCTGTGCCAATCTTTGTCAGAGGGACTCAACCATAGGTCAAGGTTAGAAAAAGTTGAATAGTACTGCTTGACTGAGACAAACAGACGGATATCAATATCCCTGTTATTGTTCATGTCCTGCCACATATCTGAGATTCGTTCCCAGTATGTTCTTTCGGCGGCAGGTGTGACCTCTCTTGGACTAGGTGACGCCGTGTGCGGCGTTTTACTCCAGTCAAGGATATAACTGTTGATACAGTCAAGGTCAGCAACTTTCTTCGCCGGGTCCGCCGGTAGACGATCTGCACGTGCCAGTCTGTGCTGGTCGGAGTTGTTCAAGCAAAGATGTCGCACTTGTGAGTGCCTTCCTGCTATTTTGTTGAATGCTGCAAGTTTCTTCTCCAGGTATAGAGAAAACAAACTGTTTCGCGGGTGAACGTCTCCACCTTTTAAGGTGAGCCTCGACGCAATATTATTGAGATCTCCCGCTATTACATCCGGTTTAAAAGGGAGAATCTCGTTGAGGAACGCGTTCACCAGTTCGCGTCTCTGTTCTTCCTTATGAGTCATGAACGAGTTGAAATGGACGATCGCGATGGTGATGACCTTGTAAGGCCCTTTTGTACACCACATCTCGTCAAGATCGTTAGATGCTTCTTGTGAGAAGATCTCTGCGTATGACTCAAAGTCTTCCTCTGGTGGCTCATCACCCTCGACATGGCCGTTCCATTCACAGAGAATCGGCGAGGGGTCGAGGTTCGACAGTGTCAGGCACGCCTCTGGTGAGAGGTAAGAGCCATCAGTGGGTCCATCCTTGTCAGGATTTTTGCCCTTGAGTGGGTCATATCCGATAATCTGCATGAACTCGTCTCTCGTCATCCTTTGGCCAGAATATGGGTGGACCCATTCTTTTGCCTCCTGGTATGGTACTGTGGTACCCAAAGGTGAGGCGGCATACCGCACCGTGGCATGCCCACAGTCGCTTCTTGGGACCACCATTCTTAGGCTTCATTGTTCGATGACGGTAAAAGTGGTGGACGAGAGCGATGTCTGTTGTTGGGTCACCCTTGACTCCAATATACATCGAGGGTGCCTCAGGCTCCTTGGGAGGAGAGTGGATTAGCATCCCCCTGTATTCGTGTTTTCGCATGGTTGCGATCGAATACTCTGACGCAAGTGCTCCTGCCTCGAGTACGAGGGTAATATGAGCTGAGTTGTTGAAGCACATGTCAATAAGAGGGTGATAATCGAATCCCTTCTCAGGTTTGAGCTTCTTTTTGGGATTCCCTGCGGGCACCGGCGCTCGATCCATATTTCCCCAGTTGAATACCACTAGGTTCAGCGATACGCTGTCTGGGTTTGAGCCTTCAATGTATTCTCTCTTCTCATTAACACCGGCCATCCTATTGCGAACTATCTCGTAATGTGCGTCGAGCACCAGTTTGTCTTCGTGGCCAGTAAGAGAGAGAAAAGAAGCCGGGTGGCTTGTTCTAGAGTCCTTGATATTGATGTGACTCTTGTTAATGCTCTTATATTCCTCCAGGGTTGGAGCCTCTGTGGAGCTGTCATACGTATTCGGAGGATTGTTCCTAATATCATCAAGGCTGCATGGATCAACGCCTGGATGGTCCTTTTCGAACAGACTTCTTGCGTGTTCGCAATACATGTTGATTTTCTGGACTGCCAAATCTACGTCCTCATGTGTGAGGATGGCCTCGTATAAAAACTGACGCTCTTCTGAGGTCATTCCTGCTCTCACTTTGGAGGTCTCAAGGCAATCGATTGGCAAGACGCACTCGCACATCCGTTGTTTACCCTGTGGGGTAAGTCGACAATCTGCACATACAATCGTTCCACAGGAATAGCAAAAATAGCCTGTAGGCTGTTTGCAGAGATCGCAGAGAGGATTGTCTGGTCGAGGCAACATTCGTATCCTTTGGTTAAGGCTCATGGCTGTCCTGCGTACTCCTACAAATCTCTCCTTGTTAGGAGGTGCAGAGGAGGAAGATGCCGACTCTCTGGGTCTGTCCCACTCCTCTTCGTCAGGAGCCTCAGAATCTTTGATCATGAGTGGACTTCGGATTTTTCGATTCCATCGACTAACCCAGATTCTCTCTTGCATTTCCTGTTGCATAGCCGGGTTAGACGGTGACTTCGAGATTCGGTGCTTGGTATTTTCTCGAATTCGAGCGCTGATGCGCTCATGTTCTCTTACGAGGTCTTCCTCATCAGCAGGCTCCTCGTATTCGAGGTTGAGCTTGCTTCTGTTGACTCGATAATAGGTTTCTGTTTCAGGATCGAAGAGAACTAGGAATTTTTCCTTCTCCTTTTTAGGAGATTTTGGTTTCTTTGGCTCTTCGTCTGAACTCTGGACATATTCTGTTTCAGGCCTTGGTTGGTCAAGTTTGACCTTCTCAAGTTTCTCTGTGATCTCTTCCGTGGGAGAATCTTTCTTCTCCTCTGTCGCTGCAGGTGCTGAGTTCGTCTTGTGAGACGGATTAACATCAACTCGGAGTTCAGAGGATGACGAAGATTTTGAACTCTTTTCGCTCTTCTCGCTCTTTTCGCTTGATGCCGACTCAACGTCTGATTCTTCGTCACAATCCTGGTTAGGATCTGGTTCCTCAGGTTCCGTCTCTGTTCCAGAAGATTCTTCCTTGGGAGGAACTACGTTGGCAGAAGTATCCTGAACAGGTTCTGGAGGTTTGTGACCTGTCGTTATCTTAAGAACTTCAGTGGCGCTTCTGGTGCCGTCGGAGTTCCAGAGCTGTCCCATAAGACTGTCCGGATCCTTGTCGGCCTCGGCCTGCCGGGCGAGCTTGGATCTCGGATGGATCTCCTTTGCAGTAGTCTCCGTTTTCGGAGGTACTTCACCTGCAGAAGCGGTTTGCTCCAGGTTTGGAGCTGTGTCAGCCTCTGTATTTGGCAGAGAGAAAGACTTCTTGTGAGAAGATCTAGCCTTGGGAGGCTCTGGAGGCAGATTTCGCCTTGACATCTTGCGAAGTGTCGATTCGATCTCTTGGCCGTAATTTGAGCACCATTTCTTCGACTCGTAAGTCGCTGACGGCATCTGTTCGGAGCAGTGGTCTGCCCACCATGGTCCGATGCTCTTGAGCTCATCGTATTGCGATGATACCCAGAGTGTTTCAGAGGGTGCAAATACGGCGCTAAGAGTACGGGCATGCACTACCTCTGGTGTAGCAAACATCCCTGCTTGGGACTGCCACATGTTTGTGACTTCGTTCACTACGTTATTTGCGTCGAATACTAGAAGCAGTGCCTTGTTGGCACGCAGCAAAGTCGGATTAGGATTCGCCAGGTTTAGCGTTGAAAACTGAACAGTGTCCCTGTTGGAACGACTGTTTTCATTCACGAGAGCTTGAAGACCTGGTGAGGTAACCACCTGCGATAGGAGGTTTGATGGTACCAGACCATGCCTCAGGATTGAGGATAATGCCTGTAAGTCCGTGGCATGCATGATGTAACAAGGGTTGTTCTGTCGAACAAAATCTTCCATGCCTACGGGCCTTGGCGCGTTAGTGGAGAGACGCTGTGCATGGGACTGCACAGGATTGCTCCCCGTTGCCATGAAGTCTGAGATGGTCATGTGTGACCTTGGCCTCTCTTCTTCAGGATCTGGTTCTTCAGCTCTTGGTAGAGTTCGTCGTGAACCGTGTCCTCCAACTGCCGAGAGGAAGAGTTTGGTCATGGTCATCACATTTGCATCCTGTGGGATGGTAACGGCGGCAACTGTTGTTTCAGCCTTGCCATCTTGGTCATAAACCATAGTGACCACGAACCTGGACTTAGTGTTAAGGAGGACACCAAGCGCGATCTCTTGTGGTGAATATTGTGCGAGCTCTGCATCGGCCAACTTGGACATGTCCAGAAGATAATTGTGTTGGCCAGCAAAAAGATCTTGGCGCTGGTTCTGAAGGTGTCTTGTTGAGTGTGCCAACCACCTTCCGACTTTGTTGGTCTTGGAAAGAATGTGGAAGCACATCTCTGGTGAGAGACCTGTTACCTCTGTCAGTCTTGGCACTGAGGAGGAATAGTCATATTCTCCCGATGCATCAAGACTCACACATTGTTTTACCTCCTGTGGGAGGCCAGTCTGAAGGTGATGTGCAAGCATCGTACAGAACTGGCGTGGATCACGAGCGTGATTACCCACGTTGTTATCCCAGTATAAAAGGGGACTGTTGTCCCATGGTCCTTGAAGGACTCCTTCGTAGAGCCTGACTCCATGTCTGGAGATTGGAGTGAGCCTTGCTCGACTCGCATGGCCACATCGTAAGATCAGGTCAGCAAGATCTCTTGGACGCGGATTGAACACCTGTTGGTGACCCATGTAAATGTATGGAGGCTCGTTATTTTTCTCACGTTTGTGAAATCGGTGTCCACCGTGTTCGGTGTGTCGACGTGATGCTTCCCGACGAGACTCGGGGTAAGAGCTATCCATGTGTGGATGTCGCTCATGGTATGCCTGTACTGCCCTTGGTAGGGCGTGTCCATCACGGCTACGGAAGTTTGATCGTGTGCTCATTACGGCACGATGACCAAACGGGATCAGGAATGCTTGGTTAGCTCAAAAGGCTGGTTGCTGTGAGGCTCGAGGCTGAAAGCGGCTGCGGATGATACAGAACATATAGTTCTCATGAACATGTCCGATCTTGATGAAAACGCAGCCTGCAGACACAAATTTTCTTTTAGACGAAAAACAGTCTAAATAGAAAATCCAGCACATGGTTGTGCTACCAGCAAACAAGACTACCACCATGTTCCTTGGCAGTAAAATAATCGGTAAATCTCTGTTGAGACATCAATTCCAAGGAAGGCTACCGCTGTAGCGGCATTCCTAAGGTTGTCTATGATCCACCGAACAGTGAAAGCTTTATGTTGAAGAAGTTCACGGAAGGGTGGATGAATGTCTGTTTCTGGTAAGTTTCCTGTTTCCAGAGCCTTGATAAGCTCATCAGGTTGTGCCGAATGCTTTGTTAATGCATCAGCTAGGCAGTACTTCGAGCTTACATGAGCTAGATCATCTAGAGATCCAGAGTTGGATTCCTTACGAAGCATCTGTATAAGATGGTGAGTTTCCTTTTGCTCTGGAAGGTGTGTCGTGCCTGCTGTTGTCACAAGATTGTTCGCATCTGTTCTGATATGTATAGGTACGGTCTCTGATGAGAGATCTGCCCAAAGTCCCTTGAGGAACAGGCAGGTACCAAAGCAACGCATCAGTGCGTTAAGCTCTGCCACTGTTGTGGACATTGTGGTTGTCGTAATCTTGTGAGACTCATAATCCACCAGGCTACCTCTCGAGGATGTTTCCTTAATAGAGGATTCAGAGAAATCGTTCTTCTTGGAAGAAGCAGCTGCTGCTGATTGTTTCATTCCCTTTAGCTTTGGATTTCGATCTTCAGCAAGGAAAATAACATGTGCTCTCTGAGATGATTTGTCATCATTGTTCCTGTAGGAAGCATCAGGGTAACCGAGGATTCTGAGATTTCCTTTCAGCGGCCAAAAACGCAATTCTACTTCGGTAGACTTCAAAATCCTAACAAGTTTGTTCAGTTCTCGAATATCACCGATAGTAGGCTTGGCAGCCTTGCTCGCACACCTACTGAAGCGATAACAGATGTGAGCTTGAGTCCGGCTTTGTAGCCAGTTGATCTGTCCTAAAACACTTCTATAAGCAGTGTGCTGCTGTGGTGTGCATTGTTGCTCATTGTTGAGCTTCTTGTCAAAAACAATTTCTTCTAGAGCTTCAACAGCTAGGTTCTGATTTACTGAGATATGTGCTGGCACTGATGCTGTAGCATCCTTCCAGACTAATCTCTGTCCTACAAACATAATATCATTCGTGTCTTCAGAACCTACTGCAAATTCCTTTTTGATCGATTCAATCACGGCCTTACGAAAGGTGTCATCACCGGCCATGCACAGGTCATCTACATGCAAACAGACTACTCCATGTACCTGTCTACCCTTGGCATTGTTGCCTGCTATGGGATCTAGGAGATAGTCAATCGCTGATTCCATGGTCTTTGGCTGAGACTTCTTGAGCTCAGCATCTGCTGTTGCAGACTTCTTACCATACAGAACATATGTACAGCGATCCGCACGGGTTGGCACCAGGCCATAAGACAGGAGTGCCTTATCAACGATGTTCCACCATCTTCGAGGTGCATCGTTAAGTCCATAAGCGGGTTTCTTCATCCTCGCTGCAATGTAGGAAGGATAACCTGCTTCAGGAGGAATCTGACAGATTATGTCTCTCGACTCATCATAGGCTTCACCCTGCAGGAAAGCAGTCTTTAGGTCGATGTGTGTCAGATTCCACAGCTTGTTAGCTGCTAGTTGAATCGCTAAGCGGAAACCTGGGCGACTCGCAGCAGGACTATCAGTTTGCTGAATGTCCTTCTGTCGATCCTGGAAACCTCTCAGGACCCATCGGGCCTTGCACTTAAGGAAGTTTCCGTCCTTGTCTCTTTTTAGAGTCAGGACCCATCGACCAGTGACATAATTTCGGATGTTTCCGAGTTTCCGTGTATCAACGAGCTCAAAGACATCATTGTCTAGCCAGCTCTGATATTCTGCTGCTTTCGCTTCATCAAACTGTTTCTTCATCTCACGCTTTTCCTTGGCGGTTGCCTCCTTCCGCTGTGCCTTCTGGGTTAAATTCGCTGAGTTCCTGGGGGAACTTAGAGATAAGGCCTTGTCCTCTTCCGTGAGAAGGTCATACTCTTCACGGATGTCAGATCGGGACCTTTTGGTGGGTTTATACCGTGTTCGGTCTGACCTCACTCTTGATGTTACCTCTCTGATGTCTACGGGTCCGCCATGCATGTACCGAGGCATGGAGAAAGAACCTGTGTTACTGCACAGTTTCTGTTCTTCTGTGAGAAGGACCCAGTCCTTCTCATCTACGACCAAGTCACCTTCCTCATCAGAGTAATACCTTGTGTTCTCTGACTCGGCATCGCTCTCCGGTTCTGGTGAACCAGAAGTGTGAGGAGGAGCGGACGGTTGTCCGGGGTCGTCTGGGACCAGTTCTTCTTCAGTGTCTTCTTCATCTTGTTGTAACGGAAGAATGGGTCCCTGTGGATGTGCCTTCGGTTTAGGTTTTGGTGTCGGCACCTGTGAAGGTGATTTCTGTTTGTGTGGCGAAACTTTCCTTTCCGATGAAGACCTTGGCGACACATCACCCCCCAGACGCCGAGGAGACGGAAGGCGAGGAGGCGGATGCATGCGAGGTTTAGCCCGAGCAGGAGCCACGGGCTCATCGGAGGAAACGGCCGGTAGTCGCGGTGGAGGTATGGGAGGAGGAGGACGCGACGGCGGCGTGCCGGGAGGCATCGGCTGATCTGGTTCCGGCATAGAAACATCGTCAGATGTGATCCGTGAGCGATTAGTGCTCATTGGTTCCGACGGGTCTGACGGCGAAACCTCTTCGTCCGACATGATTACATCCGGCGGTGTTCGCACGGACGGTGAAGTCTTGCCGCCTGTCATCTGGAATAGCACCCCCGAGAAGGTTGATGGGTGTACTTTGTTCCAGGAAACCTGGTGCGGCAAGCAACACGTCATAGTCGAATTGGGCTTCTTCTTGTTCCAGAAGACAAGAACGCCATCAGTTACACTGGTGAGTGCTTTGACTGTTCCAAATGTACCTCTGTATAGAGTACACTGTTCGAAACCAGACCCTGGTAAGAGTCTTGATCTAAGGCGAGTAATGTCTGACACCAAGGCATCAAGGGACGGTGATGGTTTGGAATGATGCAATGGTAATTCAGTTTTACTCGATAAAGAATTTACTCTAGCAACAAGTGATCTGATTTTCGGATCTTGCAGGAGTTTTGAATCCTTGAGAGGATTTGTTGTCAAAAGTGAATACTCCTGATCAAGAAGTTCCGAAAGTCCCTGGAGGCATTCATCTCCAGAGTATTCTAGTATGTCTGTGACTAAAGACAGATGAGATGCATACGCATCTCGTTTCAGGAATCTTGCCAAACACGAGGCAAAGGTCTCACAGAATTCATAAGGATACACTTGTGCGAGTTTCGTTTTAAGACCGTAGCCTTGAATACCCTTTTCGTCTCCTGGTGGAGATGTTGGAGACTTCGTTTTGGCAGAATGCCTCTGGAGAGGAATTAAAACTTGCGGTGGCAAGTTGTGCATAAAAATCGAGGATTTCGATTCATAGTATCCTGTTGGATCTTTCATGCCATAGGCCTGTAGGTTACAGACCTCATAGCTGATCTTATGATTAGAAAACAGGCGTTTTGCTTCTGGTGAAGACCAGAGCCTGCTGTAGTATGGGTTCTCAAGAACAAAGTAACGTCCGAGCTTCATTTGGTGGTCTGCGACCGATTCACAGAATTTTAAAACAGAAAGTCTCTTGGCAGAGCCTTTCTTCCACTGTGAGTACCAGCTAGACCACTGAGAATGGTCCGGTGACATAACAATAATAGTAGGTTCTTGTTCCTTGATGATCCTAAGAAGATTGGAGCGACCTTGCGGTTGCTCAAGATCTAGACCGCTACGCAAATCGACTGGCTGACCTACTCGAAGACCTGACAGGGCAGCCTTGTGACTCATGCGGGGAGATCCACCGTAGAGTTCTAGGAAGTCAATCTTCCCAGTGCTGGTGACCTGCCAGTGACACTCTTGATGTGGAATCGTTAGGTCTGTCGACTGCAGGGAAGCATCGAAGGTGACCATGCAACTTGCGTGGTCAGAACCTTCTGACGTCAGAGTTTCCTCATCAGGCGCGAGAGGAATCTCCACATCAGATGTTATGTCATAGTTTTTCCTCAGTTTTGAGATATTGACACGGACGATGCGTGTTCCAAGATCCACACCTACCATGGATCCTCCGAGTTCGGAGATCACCTTACCTTTTAGCCAAGATCCATGTTTGGACCCAGTGGATCCAATCTTAGACTTATCTTCTGACCAGTAGAAAACCTTATCTCCCAAAGAGAAAGGTCCTTGGGTCATTGACAGTCTGGCTGCAAGATCTCTACGCAGATCATCAGATTGGCGTGCCTCTTGGTAAGCCCTGTTGGCAAGCTCCTTAATGGCTCTCGCAGTGACTTCCGTATCAGTTGGATTACCTGTCAACTGATTGGGATCAGCGTTCTCTGGTGTTATAACATCTCGAGGACGCCTTCCAAAGGCCATTTCTAAAGGAGTAACTCCTCCGTAGGTAATCGAAGAGTTTCTTGCCAAACATGCTTGGCGAACGAGGTTGCCATACTTCATGGTGATTCCGTTATACTGCGGGTCACCATCCTTCAGGATCTGAAGTATGAGCTTAATCTGATGCTTCAGCAATCTTACAGCAGCTTCGGCCCTGTTGGGCCATGGTGTTCCAGGTCCTGTTGCCACAGGCTTGATATTCTGCCGATTGTAATAAGCCTCCATTTTTGGAGTCATGAATGCTTGATCTCCAACTACAACCTTTGGGTTGATCTGAAATTTTTCAAAGTAGTCATTCATAATCGACATTGTAGTATGTTCTTCTTTATCCTGGACTACTTCGGCAGTCAACAAGTTTGTTGCTCCATCATAGAGAATAAGAAATACTAAGCGACTATCCTTGCCGGGAATTGGAAGCTCACCGTGATCTACGAAGGTGAGATCACCGAAAGTCTCTGATCTTAGACCAGAAATCTTCGCTCTCGAAGGAGCTCTCACATGTTCCTGGCAGGCTGAACACTTTTTGACCAGTTGGTCATATAGCTCGTAGATCTCCTTTGGGATCTGTAAGGCTTTTGTGCGTCGCTTGAACTGATCCGTACTCATATGACGGTGCTTAAGGTGAAGCTTATAGAGTTCTACAGGGTCCTTAAGCTTCTCATGAATCCTGCGAAGAGCAATGGGAAGAGATGGCGATGGTTCCGCGACAATCTCTTCACCTGTAGGTGAGTCTGTACCAGGAGCCGGGTATTCTCTTGACTCAAGTGGTCTTACCTCCGTCCCGTCATCAGCTCCTGGGACCTTAGACTTCTCTTCAACAGGAGATTTAACCGCATATTTGCGGGATTTCTTCAAAAGGTTTTTAAGACCCTTTGGAGTCTTTATCTTCGCAGGTGGAACCTCAAGTCTTTCTTCTTCTGGAGGTTCATGTGGTGCAGAAGATTCTGCAGGTTTGTCCCTAGAACCTGATGATGGTTCCGATGGTCCGGAAGGCTCAGGAACATCACCAGATGGTTCTGGTGGATCAAGTTTCTTGGCAGATGATTCTGCCGGATCAGATGGAAGAGGCTTCTTTTTGCCTGAAATCCTCTTCGGTGGTGGATCAGCTGCTCCCTCAGGTGCCTTGTCACAGCCCTTGAGGTACGTGTGAGCCTTTTTCTGTCCGGCACAGGCTGGACAGCGACCTTCCGGTATCCTAACATAAGGCTTATTGGCTCCTAGAGCAGTCTCCGTCGCACTGAACGACGTACCTGACTTAGGAAGGTACTTCCTGGTGGAAGTAAAGCCTAGAAGGTCCAATACCAAATGGTTATTGGTACTAATCGGAAGAGGGGTTTTGTACAAACCGAAAGCTTCACACGTTGCTAGGTCAGCTGTTGGACTACACTCGAGGGTCATTCTTAGATTTCTCATCTGTTCAATGGAGAACAAAATGGGGACTCTTCCCTGATCCAAAACTTCTATGGTTGTATCTCTTCTTGGAGTTGTGTTAAACCATAGAGTTACACGCTCCTTGATAAGAGCTGTTTCACTATCTGCGAAAGAGAACTTCGTGTTCGAAGGTGAAAAAGTGAAATCAATCATGCCTGGGGCATGTTGCTTCACGGCCTTGATAAGCCTGTTCACCGCATAGCGGGAACCCATAGCCCTAGTACAACCAGAGTCAAGAATGACAAAGGTAGGGCTCTTATCAAGATTGATCCGCTCTGTGAGAGCAGATAGGACGGTGTGCTGCAACGGAAACACCGCTGTTGCAGTTTCAACACCTTGCCCCTCGGATGGTTCAAAGACCTGGGGCACGTAACTCACTGATGAGTTGTACACGGGTTCTTGGTGCGCGCTCGGATCTGTGCCTCTACCTGATGATCCTGCTTGATTTCTTCTCTTCTTTCTCCGTGTTTTTCTTCGTGAGGCTTGTGATGCATAGTATGTATAAGACGTTTGATCGTCATAAGCGGCATAATTCCAACTGGAGTCAGTATAATAACTGTCCTCATACCATGAATCCCAGCTCGGTGCGGTGGAACTCTCATAGGCCTGTGGAGATCCAGTTTGGTCTCCTTGTAAGGAGGCAGACTTAGCTGTATCCTTACCTTTGCCTTTTGATTTTGTACCCTTGAAGGAGCTTCCTTTATCTCCTTTGTCCTTTCCTTTTCCTTTGCCTTTTCCACCTTTTCCTTTTTCTTTTCCTTTACCTTTACCGAAATAGCTGGAATCAGTTGGATCATGTTCTGCCTGGTTGGCTCTCCCTTTTCCGCGGTATGACCTAAAACGGCCACGTCCTTTTCGCTTGCCACCCTTTGCTCTTCCCGGTGATCCGGGACGCATTCTTGGTCTTCTTCCCTTTTTGAATCTCCTTGCAACGAAGGCTTCATGGTCGTCAACTGTCCAGAAGACAGCTTCTTCATCCTCGGCGGCAAGAAAGCCTTCCTCAAGGGTGTCTTCGTCTTGAAGCCAGAATCCATCGACTCCGTCGTATTCACCCTGATCGAGGATGAGGAAGTTTCGACCTCCGCGTTTGCGGCGTTGATCTCTCCTTCCATGGCGGTCCTTCTTGTGAGAAGTGTGCCGAATATTGGGATCCTGCAGACCAGTTCTGGTCGTTGAGAACTGATCGAACATGGTCTGCCGTACTATAGGGTACGTGTAGGTCTCAATTCGGTAACCTTGGTTGGTCAATGCTGTTACCAACCTCTCACGTTGCATCTCATTTAGGTCGGACTGCACTAGGAAGAGGAGAGCTAGGAGATTATCATTTAGAGGAAACGCTCTTCGATGATTATCAAGGCGTTCCTTGTTCCATGTTTCGAAGAAACGTGCGGCGTATGTGTCTCTCTCGGTTGCATCCTGTAGGCGCATGAAGGTTTGATCTGCCTGCACAGCCTGCATGAAATCCGGATGGGCATCTTCCAGAACTATCTCTGGTAAGAGATCCATCCATGAGTTTCTCACGCGCTGTAGCACGATCTCAAACTTGGCAATCCAAGTCACAAAGTCTTGGTTGCCCTTCCATGCCTTGAATAGGCCGAGGAAACGCCACAGGAAAACGTACTGTTCTCCTTTCACGAAAAATGGACGCATCTTCTTCTTGAAGTAATCTACTCCATCTGGGGCTGCAAGCCTTTCTCGGTTCAGTGATTCCTTTTGTACTGCGGCCAATCCGGAGAGCCTCGTCTTGAGAGACGGACCTCTTTTGGTGTCATCCAGCGTTGTTATGTCGCACCAGTCGTCAATCAACTGTTCATACTCAAACCACGAGGTGGTGCCATCATAGGCAGGCGCGATCTTGGGCGTTATGCCTAATGATGCAAGCATGCGGTCAGATGTTGCATATGACTGTGCGACATAAGTAGCTGGACCTTGGGAGGTCTCTTCGTTCTCATATCCCCCGGAGGATTGGGAACTGCCGTCGGCTTCGCTATGCGAGCTCGACATTGTGCTGCCTCTTATCCGCTTGGTTAAGCGTTCGGCGAGGCCGACCGCTGTAGCGGACTTTGGAGGCGGGCGGCCCTTTCCGGGCTCCGCTACCAGAAAACTGTGCCGATACACCCCCAAGGGATACTCCTTGTGAGGAGGTGTATGACCAGTTATTCCCTAAGGATCAAAGGGCAGCGCCCTGCACACGGACAGTAGTTGTTTTGTCTTGCTACGCAAGGAGAGCTTGTCTTGTCTCAATATGGTAAAACCACTGTGAGCCAATGGGCAGCGGAATGTATATGTATGAGCATGCAGCCATTGCTGTAGGTACCGGTTAGAGCTACCCCTTTAG
Organism: Symbiodinium sp. CCMP2592; assembly: GCA_905221615.1. Taxonomy (NCBI): domain Eukaryota; class Dinophyceae; order Suessiales; family Symbiodiniaceae; genus Symbiodinium; species Symbiodinium sp. CCMP2592. The sequence continues at coordinate 285,672 of CAJNDT010002768.1, forward strand.
AGGTTTATGGTTTCACCCCCCCCTTCTCCCCCCCTCCCCGCCCTCCCCCCCCGCCTCCTCCCTTCCCTCCCGCCCCTCCTCCGCTCGCTGACAGGCGCGAGCTTTCGTAGCATCTTTATGTGTTGGCCTTTAAGGCTGCAGACCAAGCGAGCTTCAAAGCGTACAGCCGGGCCGAGGCGGACGACGCGCAGCGTTTCAAATTAGGGTTCCTTCTATGAATCCTAGTATGTTGGGGATATCGGGCCGGGGTTTCTTAATCAGGTTCCTAACAAATCGTCCACAGTGTCTTCACCTTCTTTTCAACCTCTCGGCTCGAACCAGCATCCGAGAATACGAATACTGATAATACTCAGCCCGTATCTCAGACCTACCCAGACCCCCGGGAGGATCTAGAAAGTAGATCCCCTAACTTGGGGCCCTATACTACTAAGGGTACTTTATAGGAACCCCCATTAAGGGATCTACTTTTTGGATCCTCCCGGGGGTCTGGGTATATGAGCTGATTTACCGCACCTTAACCTACCGCGACCTACTTGCTTGTAATTGTAAGGTCGTTATGAATCCTCTATTACAGTGAAAATACTGTATAAGAACTGTTTAAGAACCTGAGCCCCGCCTCAAGGCGGAATTCACCAGATTCAAGTTGCCGTAATACTAAGAACCTTACTTAAAGGCTCATGGGACTCAGTAAGTAAGGTTATAAGTAGGTTATAATTAGGATAACCCCACTTAGGGGACTTATAATCCCAATTATAACCTAGTTACTAAGTCCCATGATCCTTTAAGTAGGGTGCCCTCGTATGGGCTCATAATAGAAACAACTGCAATCGACCCAGCACCACGCGAACTAATCTGCGTCCCAAAGAGTCGACTGGAGGAAGTGCCGGCGGCGCCTCAGTCAGTGCTATACTGAACTTAGAACCCTAGCAAAAGTTATAATTTTAGCTTTTTCTTACGGTTTATAACAACCAAATATTAAGAAATATTTCTAAGTACCCCTAAGAGTGTTGTTGCAGGGTTTAGGGTTTAGGGTTCAGGGTTTAGGGTAATGTCGGTGCGCAAGATTTGTGATAGGGCGTCCTGCTACAGCTGTTGAGATTTACGTGAACCCTAAACCCTAAACCCTAAACCCTACGCCGTGGTTCCCGGGAGTGCTAATTCTTGGAATCGATTGGGCGGAGGCGGGCATAGCCAATAACGCTGATGCCTTTTATGTGGAGGGTGAAAGAGAAGCTTTATGCCCTCCTCTGGAGGTGCTTGGGTGTCACCCTAAACCCTAAACCCGCACTAACCCCTAAACTCTAAACCCTGAAACCCTAAACCCCCAAAGCCTAAACCCCTAAAGCCTAAACCCTACACCCCAGGCTTGATCCTTGAAACTGGGATCGATGAAAGGGCTTAAGATCGGCTTTACCACTTGCTGCTGAGTGCCTAAACCCTGAACCGTGGACCCTAAACCCAAACCCCTCCCACACACTGAACCCGAAACCCAAACCTTCCTGAACCCTGAACCCCAGACCCTAAACACCCAAACCTCCAGAAGAAATCCCGCAACATCTTAAACCCAAAATTTGGGTAACCCGTGGCTCTAAATCCCACACCCTGCTTGAATCTCCAATCCGCAACGACAGCCCCCAAACTCCTACCCTTTCTTGCCCTGAACCCTAAAAACCACATATCCTTCCCCATAGGCCCCATAGTAGCTCCTTTTTGGGTTTCATGCTCGGAATCCCATATAGGTAATCCCAAGAACGAACTACTATGGGGCCTATGGGTAAACCCTTGAGCCCTAAACCCTCTGCTTGCTTAAGGACTTATGCAAGGAAATCATAATAGGGAACCCTAAACAGGAAGGTCTTTTGGGGTCCGGGTAGGGCAGTCTACTACTCGGCTAATATGGCTGAGGCGACGGCTTGACTCCAGCACTTCCCACCGACGGGGCTAAAAAGCTTTCCTTGGAAGCCCTCCGTAACTATTTGAGCCCCATCTGCCGGCGGAGTGGGGTTTTAGGGCTCAGGGCTTCAGGGTTTCGGGTTTAGGATTTAGGCTTTTCGCGTTTCGGGTTTAGTATTAGGGTTTTAGGGTCGGATTTAGGACTTAGGGTTTAGGGAAGTTTAGGGTTTAGGGTTTAGGGGTTAGGGCCTTAGGGAAGTTTAAGACTTAGGGTTTAGGGTCCGGCCCACCAGAGCAGGGCTTAGCAGGGAGTTATAGGGACTATGGAAGGGTTAAGGGTTACGGTAAGGGACTACCAAGGACCCTTAATGGGGACCCCTACCCTATAATGGGCTATATAATGGGTATATAGTAGCTATATTAAGGGTATATACCTACTATAGGAGTGTGTTTCGCATTTTCCGAAAACTCCGAAACTCTTACATCACCAAAAGTCCTACTCACCACCTCACATGTTCCCCTAAGACTGTAAGAGTCCATGTACTTGGCCCCAAAGCACCTGATGACCTATACAGGGACTACGTACTTCGAGGCCGAAGTATATGCAGTTTGGGTATGGTCCTGTTGGGTTCAAGTCACAGGAGCCTTTCCCCCAAAACCCAAACCTAGTAGGGCTTTAGGAGTTTAGGGGTTTAGGGTTTCGGGTTTAGGGTCCAGGGGTTCGGATTTACTGTACTCATTTGCCCATAGAACAACCCAGCCGCGGATTCCGTGAATTGCCAGATTTTGCCGGAGCAATTCACGGGATCCACAACGACAACCCTGCGTTTCAATCGTCTGGTTTCAGCCAAGACACCGTGAACCCTGTCTGAGACTTAAGCGCTTAGAAGATGAAATATCGAAGCCTGGCAGAGCATCTCCGAAAGGATGCATGTCCCCAAACGGAAGGTTTCGACAATTAGGGGTACTTTATTTTGGGGTTCTTATATTAAGGATCTTCCTATTTAGGGTACTATGTTAGGGTCCCCTATTTTCGGAAACCCCCAAATCGCATATACTTTGGCCGTAAAGTAGTCCCTGCGGGTACTATGAAGCCAACGTATATACCATTTGGGTACATGGACCCCTAGTGTACCCTAAACCCTAAACTCAAACCCCTGAAGCCTTAACCCAAAACCCTGAACCCTTGTTTTTTTTTTAAACGCCCCTTCTCCTATCCTAAACCTTCCCAATGCCTCCAAGGACCTTATGGTTAGGGTCCCAAACCCCTTAAGGACCCAATAACCAGGTCCCTGGAAGCCTATAGGGTCACAGCTTTGGAGGAGGTTCAAAGAAGAAGGACAAGATGGTCGCTCCCTCAGGCGGCATCGCGGAGGAGACTCGCGAGCAAGTCCTCCTCGTCTGAATCCTTTTCGAATTCTGGGGCTTAAGCTTTAGGGTGTAGGATTTTTCGGCTTTTCGGCTTTTCGGCTTTTGGGCTTGAGGCTTTTAGGATCTTAAACTTGTAGGCTCTTAGGGCTCAGGTTTTCAGGTTTTGGGGCTTGCGGTTAGGCATCAGCGTTTACGATTTGGGGCTTAGGGCTTTTAAGCGCTTAGGGTGATCAATTGCATATGGGGTTTCATGGGGTTCCGGAGGGCTGCATGGGTCTTACAGTGTTTCATAAGGCCTATGTACAGGTTCGTATAGGGATTTCTAAGTTGGGATTGAGATTGGCATTTGCTTGAGTCAGCCGTTAAACCAAAACTGTTTGCGGTTACATACTCTGCCGGTATGAGCTCTCCTGCTCCTGCTCCTGCTGCTGCTTCTGGTACTGGTGCTGGTTCTGCTGCTGCTGCTGCTCCTGTTTCTGCTCCTGCTCCTGCTCCTGCAACTGCTGTTGCTGTTGCTGCTGCTGCTGCTGCTGCTGCTACTGCTACTGCCGTTCTACTCCTCCTCCTATTCGTCCTACTTCTTCTTTGGGGCGGTTGTGTTTCTGCATGCCTTGCACTGTACTTGAGCAAGCCAGCTCCTCTTGAGAAAGCTTCTGTGGTCCGGCTTCTGAACTCAGAGGTCAGTAAGTGCTCATCCCAAACACCAAAGGCGTTTCTCGTTGAATGCTGGACTCTAACCAAGAAGTCGCTACACCACTTGGAGGATCATGGGACTTAGTAAGTAAGGTTATAAGTACCTTAATTGGGGTTATAAGTAATTATAAGTATAGTTACCTTATTTATAACCCAAGTTACTAAGTCCCATGATCCTTTAAGCAGAAAGCGCCGAATCCGAAGGAGACACACTGTAATCCCCCGCCTCACATGGGAGTTTCCGAAAATTGGGGGTACCTTATTTTGGGGTCCTTATAATAAGGATCCTACTATTTAGGGTACCATATTAGGGTCCCCTATTTTCGGAAACTCCCACATGCTGAAGACCCTTCAGCATTCACACCCATACGCACACCCTACAGCTACAGTATCGGAATCCCCCCCCCCCCGGAACTGCGAGGTTCATGCCTGCAAATCGCATCTTTTGGAGGGTTCAGGTGCCTTTGCCTGAAGGTAACTCATTCGGTTCCCTTATGAACTCCATGTTATGGCTTATAGTAGGACTAGGACCCTACGAAAAGTAGATTATGACAGGTTTAAGGCAGAGTTTAGGCTTCCTGTCCTCCTCGGAACCTATACTATTTTGGAGGTTCCTTATAGTATAATTGGGCCCCAAAATCCTATTCTAATTATTATAAGGCCGATACTACCAATACTACGTACCCTTATAGATCCCCTTTACCCTAAACCCTCAATCCCCTAAACCCTAAACCCTAAACCCCAATTCAAAGGGAACCCAGAGGCTTCCTGGCCTCCTCGGTACCGCTCTCGCTGAGCTCTTCCTCATCGGAGGACTCCATGATCGCTGCGAGCTCTTTGTACCTGCGAAGAGGGTTTAGGGGACTTAGGGCGTAGGGTTTTGGTTTAGGGCTTTAGGGGTTGAGGGTTCAGGGCTTTGGGTTTAGGGTTTGCGAAGACCCAGAGAGGGTTTAGGCTTTGCGAAGACCCAGAGAGCCCAAATACCCCTTAATTAAGGAATATACGTTAAATTATAGAGGGCTTAATATTATGATTTAAGGTATATTCCTGAATTAAGGAATATACATGAAAATTACAGGAGACTTAACAGCATGATTTCAGGTATATTCCTAAATTCAGGAATATACCTTCAATTATAGGGTGACTTAATATTATGATTTGAAGTATATTCCTTAATTAAGGGGTATTGGGCTCTCTGGGGAATGCCCATGGGACGCTGAAACACACGAGGCTTCCGTTGGTCCGCATGCAGGGGAAACTCGTGATTGCATCACAGCCAAAAGCACTATAAACCCTAATCCCTGAACTTATGTTCAGCCTTTTGGAGATCCACATGAAGCATCATGAACCCCGCAGGTTAAGGTATCGTTAGCTCCGGTACTAAAGCGCTTGTTTCGTCCCTTGTGCGCAATCCCGGATGGCTCTGGTCCCTGCGGCCTCTGGTACTTTTCCTTGTTCTGCTCCCTCCGCTCCTTCTCTTCCTCCTCCTGTGCGGGCTCAAGGTGCAGGCTTATAAGACATCCCGAAATCGAAATCCGGACGCCAGACCCCGTGCTCCGTTCTGCACGCTCATGCACATCCAGAAGGGCATTCCCATATCTGCAACGGCGACACATACCCTGAACCCGAAACCATGAACCCTAAAACGGGACCCAAACCATGAACCCGGAATCCCAGAGGTAAGAAGCTCTGTCCTGCATACGCCGGATTTGCGCATTGCTCTTGCCCTGCGACAGCACAGAGATTGACCGGAATTGCAAAGTGCGCACCAACGAATACCTAAACCCGAAACCTGATGAAGGTACCCACTACCCAGAGAGCCCAATAATTGCCTAATATGAAGTCCTGTATAATTTAGAGTACATTCCTCAATTACGGGGCAATTATTGGGCTCTCTGGGTACCCTTTCAGTCTTCGCATGGAAGCCACAAAGCTGAACCGTAAACCAGGAAAACCCTCAGCGTTCAGCCCGCACCAAGAAAGGTGAGTCCGGCACCATCTGAACATACATCGAGTTGATAAGGCTTTACCGAGGTTTCTTTGCCAGGGTTTGGTGTAGCATTGTAAAAGGGTTCCTTCAACCCGAAATTCAACAACTTGAACCTTACTTCCTACCTAAGCCATTGAACATTGCTAAACCCTACCCCTATAGACCCTAGACCCGAACTCTTCAAGCCATTCGCGGGCCTTGTACTTGGAGCTCACCACACTCGACCTTGCTTGAGTTGGGGTCTTCCGGACTTGGGGAGCCGTATGTTGGGCCGTAGGTACTGGACCTCGCGAAGCTTGTGGGCTGGGGTTTAAATTCTGAAACCCCCATACCGTAAAGCTATTCCGGAAGGATGAGTTGCAATGAGCCTTAATCTTGGTAAGTAGGCCTCACTACTAAATGCGGGACAAACGCCTGCAACATGAAGTCAGACTGTGCGCACATGCCCTTAAGCTAGAGTCTTGTAGTCCCTGAGCAAATATGTGATCGAACTCATGTGCACGCAAAACAACAGACTTCAAGAAGCGGCCCCCCTAATTCAAAGAGCCCTCGGGCCAAAGGCTTGGATTCCGCCAACGTTGTAAGGTGGTTTCTCAGGAAGCTGTGCTTAGGGCTCGAAGGGCTCACCTTTCGGTGCAAGGAAGAAACTGACAGCAGGAACCCCCAATCAGGCCTGAACCACACAAAGTCCCACACTCTAAGCCTCTGAACCCCTAGACCCCCTACCCCTAAAACCTGAGTTGAAGCACTTCTCGTTTGGATAATCTTTCTGCAGTCCAGGGGTGGGTGACGCACTTAGCCTGTGCTGAGACTGGCACTGGTTTGTGCTTTTGCTGCTTTTGCCTCAGATGCATCAGGCTTAAACTAGGCTTAAACTAGCGCAACCTGGATTTGTTGTAGGCTCTTCTTGTAAACCTGACTATGCAGAATGTTTTAGCCCGACAAAAACACAGGTTTTGGTAGGCTCAGGTACAGGAGGCTCCAAACCTGGTGTACCAGCGCCTGTATACAAAATGTGTCTGTCCAAAGACTTCTCGTGACATGCATTGCTAATAATGGAACGTGTCAGCCCCTTGCTTGCTTGTAGGCCAAACCTTAAACTTCAAATTCTTACACACGAGACTCTATGTCTACAAGGATTATCCGGCTTGGGCCGGTTTGGGTCATAGGGTTCTCCTAACTTTGCGGAGGCTAACGGAGTTAAGGTGGTGAGCGTCACTTCGTTGGTTTGATAAGCATCTCGGCTTACATATTCAGGTTTAAGAATGGGATTGATGGTTCAAGCTTTCGGAGTATGGGTTATGGGTTTTAGGCTTATAGGGCATGAGAACTATTGGTTTTTCAGGGTTGTTGGTTTATTCACAGGGTTGCCGCATGGAGGTTTAGGGGTGGGCTTGCGGCTTGCGGCTACGAACTTGCCAATGCAATCTGTCGCCGCTCCGTAAACCAGTTTCATGTAGCAGCGGTTTCGAAGGAGCGAACATAATTTTGGAGTGTCAGAATCATAAGGGACACAGCCACTAATACAGACAATGTGCTCCCCACGACAAGAAGGAAATCGTACACACACACACACACATATATATATATATGTATATATATAGATGTAACTCCTATAAAGCAATATCCTTAACCTCTAATTCCTGAACCGCAAAGCCGTAAAGCCCTAAAACCACCAAAGTATTTAAGCACTAACTCCCTAAGACCCCAAAGTCTCAAAGAACACTAAACCCTAAACCCTAAGAGCCTCAAAAATCTTGATTCTCAACAACCCCAGACCCCAAACTCTAGAACCCCAAAAATCCCAAATCTCAAAAACCCAAAACCCTGGAACCCCAACTCCCTAAATCCCAAAAATGCCGAACCAGTGCCTGCCCGGTTCTAGGAATGCAAGCGAGATGCTCATCCTGAGTCGGGGTTATGGTAGCTCGGGGTTTAGGGTTTAGAGTCAGGGACATGGCCAGAGAGTCCATGTACCTCAAACAGTACATACTTTGGCCCCAAAGCAACTACATAGGGACTACTTTAAGGCCAAAGTATATAGTATATGCTATTTTTGGTACATGGACCCTTGGGGCAAGGTACTGTTGCGATCATAAAGATGATCATCTATGATGGGTATTATCAGGGTTTCTACAGTGCTGTGAGGTTACTACCCTCTACGGCTCTCTGGCTTATGTTGACTTGTGTGCTACCGTGTCGTTTCTGGACTGGATGGGCGCAGGACTACAGTGCGCATGGTTGAGACCCCAGGACAAAGGAACTTAGAACTGGGGCTTCGGGGTTTAGGGTTAAGGGTTTTGGGGTTGGGGTTTTTGGGGTTTATGGTTTATAGTAATCCCCAGAAAGTTGGAAACCGGATTTAGGACAATTAGTTCTGGGGTTGCCTATACATTACTCTTAAAGACTGAGGCTATTGGAGTTCCAACTGGTTGGCTTCTGCTGTATGCCCTACCTTGAACTACCAAAACCTACTATATTCTAGGGTCCCTATAATTTCCAGATTAGGGCTTACGATAAGAACCTACAATAGAGTAGGATAAGGTAGTTTAAGGTAAAGGGTACCTGCTCGAAACCTTGCACCCTCGAAGTCCGTTGGGGCCCAGAGGAGCCTTAGGGGATTTCAATGGAAGGCCTTGCAACTCTGAAAGCATAAACTTACTTACTAACTATTCGGGGCCTTCATAATGAGAATAGAGTTCCTTTAAAGGGGACTATAAGCGCTACTATAAGGGAGCTAAAAGGGTAGTATGATATAGGGGCCTTAATAATTAGAATAGGGTTTGGGGGACATTTATACTATAACTATAATAAGGAACCTCCCTCAATAGTATCGGTATGCTTTAGGCCCCTATAGTAAACTTACTTAGTGCTTACAGTTCCGGGTTTCTGCCTGCTGCTCCGGCTTGCATCGCTCTGCTTGCTCGTCACGCTGGCGCCATCATCCGACTCCTCTCCTCCGGTTGATGATATAAATCCTGCATTACCTTAAGGGCCCGAAACTATGAGAATTATAGTACATTCCTTATTATGGGTAATGCAGGATTTATATCATGAAACGTCCCACACTGCGGGTGTTCTACGGAGTTTCGTGCACGTAGACGTTCCTCAAGGTTTTAGTATGATGTACCTATAGTCTCCATTGTAGTTCCTTTTTTTGGTAATCCAATTTTATGGTTAGGACCCTATAATAGAGATTTTGGTTAACCAAACAAAGGAACTACAATGGAGACTATAGGTAACTTCGGGGTTGCCGTCAGGCTTTTGTGGGCAAATCCCGATGCGTTCCTTAAGGTTAGGCTTCAGGACGATATGGTTTTCAGGGTTTGGCGTCAAGCTTTTGTGGGTAAATCCCTATTATATGCAGGATCCTATGAGTGATATGGTTTCGGGGTTTGGGGTCGAGCTTTTGTGGAGGAAACCCTAGAAATTAGCAGGATCCTTTGAGTGCCCCCCGGAGTCGTTGCAGGGGGCATCGTCCTAGGAGGATGCCTCGATTTCTTGATCCAATCGACAGAAACAGTATGGAGTTCCTTTAAATGGGACCATAAGGGATCTTTAACGGTAGTATCGGTCGTATCATGTAGGGGCCTTAATAGTTAGATTTGGGTTGCGGGCTATACCATACTATCACTAGAATAAGGAACCAGTATAGGGGCCTTAACGATTAGATTAGGACTGTGGGCATAAGGAGCCCCCTACATTGCTCCCGTAGCAAGGATGATATCTCGGGATTGAATGGTCTGCGGAGTGTGCATCTGGCGAAATCCTACTTTTGAATACCAAAGCAACCAAATCCCCAAAAACCTAAAGTTTGAACCCATGGCATCCCCCCCACCCGGGCCAACCCCGAAACCCTGCGCCCTAAACTCGCACCCTATGTTAAGGCCCCTATACAAAACTCCCATAGTACCGCCCTCACGGTAGCCCTTATGGTAGCCCTTATATAGAGCCTTTTAAAGGAACATTTCCCCTTTAGAATTCCCCTACTACGAACCAGAGCCTTGAAGTGGGACCGGGCACTGAACCCCTGGCCTCCGGACCCGGAGGTGACACCTCCCCAGAGAGCCCAATACCCCTTAATTAAGGAATACACCTTAAATCATAATTTTAAGTCCCCGGTAATTTAAGGTATATTCCGTCATTGAGGACTATACCTTAAACCATAATGTAAAGTCCCCTTTAATTTAAGGTATATTCCTTAATTAAGGGGTATTGGGCTCTCTGGGTCATTGGCACTTGAATCTTGCCCTAAGAGTGTTTGGGGCTTAGGGTTTAGGACCTCACTGGCACTTGGATCTTGCCCTAAGCGTCTGAAGGACCCAATAATTACCCAATAATTAAGGCAATTAGAGGTCCCATAAGAGTTCCATGAAGGGGTCGAAAAGAGGCTTCATCGGGTATTCTAAAGGTGTAAGGGCCCCAAGGACCCAATATAGCTAGTTGTTTTCAGATAGTAGTTGCGATAGGTTACCATCTATAGGAATATATGCTTACCCAGAGGCCCCATAGTAGTTCTTTTTGGGGACTACCTTATAGAATTCTTTATATGAGCCCCCAAAAAGGAACTGCTACGAGGCCTCTTGGTAAGCACTTCTCATGCAGATTCATGTCTATAGGAGGCTTTTGCAAGGATTCCTCGCTCAGGGGGCCGTGAAACTCGCCTGCTGTGGGAGCCTCTCGCAAATGCTCGGTAACCTCTCGTGACGGTTCGTTGGTGAATTCTGACACAGTGAAGAAGCAAGCTGACATAAGTAGGCATGAGGCCGAGCCCTAAACCCTAAACCCCTAAATCAGGGGATACTTCTGGTGTTTACGGCGGAGGTGTTCTCAGTAAATAAGAGGATGCGTCCGCGATGTGATTGCTTCGGGAGCAGCTGGGGAGAGCTTGGGGAGTGGGTTGGGAGTTATGTAGTTGGGAGCAGCTGGGGAGTGGGTTGGGCGCACTAAAGAAGATAACTGCTGAAGCCGGCACTTGGGCCCCTCCCCAAGCCGACCCGGATTCTTAAGGAAGCCCGAACCACCCTCCCGAAGACGACCCCGCTACTTGCCCAAAAAGAAGAAGGCCCAGTTTGCAGAGCGAATTTGGCTTGAGGTGTGTCTTGGAGGGCGTTTGGCTTAGACTGGAGAGTGAGTAGGTTGGGAGTGGTGGGTTGGGTAAAGGGTTGGGTAGAGGGCTGGGAGAGGGTGGGAGGGTCGGGAGTGGGTTGGGAGGAGGTTGGGAGTGGGTTGGTAGGAGGTTGGGAGTGGGTTGGGAGGAGGTTGGGAGTGGGTTGGGAGGAGGTTGGGAGTGGGTTGGGAGTGGGTTGGGAGGAGGTTTGGGAGTGGGCTGGGAGGAGGTTGGGAGTGGGGTTGGGAGAGGGTTGGGAGGAGGTTGCGAGGTTGGAGTGGGTTGGGTGGGTTGGGAGAGTGTTGGGAGAGGGTTGGCACCCAACACCATGCTTACGAAGACGACCCAGAGAAAGCTGTGACCGAACAACACACTTACGAAGACGACCAAGCAAACATGCATACCCCAACACCCTTTCTTATATAGTGAGAACACCTACTTTGTAGACACCAGAAAATTGCGTGGACTAAACCCTAAACCCTAAAGCCTAAGTCCTAAAGACTTTCCGGCCCCAGACAGCCCGAGCCTAAGCCTTCCATTTGGATGAACGGAGGTCGCGAAACAATGTACATCCCCGACTGATCTATTTTAAACTCCACAGAACTTAGCCCAAAAGCATTGAAGCCTGGAGACATAACGGCATGAAGTTCGCAAGCCCCCAACCCGAAACCTGAAAATTGTATAGCCTAAACTCATACACCTTATGCCTTAAGCCCTAAGCCTCAATACCCTAAACCCCGACCCCTTCCCAACCGGAACTGATCCCGAGTCGTCGGCTGGCTTGTGAAGACTCTTCTCCGGCGCCTGCGGAACAAAACACTATGGGCGGCACACGGCTTCAGGATATTCTGTCTTGGTAGGGAATGGGGGAATGGCTTATCCCAAAGGGTCCAAAGTACCGATATAGTAGAATGTAGGGTTTCTATATTAGGAATTACTATTATGATTTGGGGAAGTATTCCCCATAACAGTACATAGGACCCTTTGGGTATGGACACCCCTACTAAGAACCAGACTGTATTGGGGGAGTTCGGGCCCTGGTCTTCAGGGCTGAGATTGGGGCTTCGGGCTTGTGAAGTACCCTAACATAAAAGGGGATTACGCTTCTCTTTTCATAAGGATCCTTAGGGGTGTAGGGGGGAGGGGTGTAGGGGACTACATTTCCTTAAATAGGCCTTATAAGTCCTTATTATTATGGGCCTTAAGGCCCCCTACCCCCCCTCCCCCTACACCCCTAAGGATCCCTATGATCTTCGGTGCGTAGGGCCTTGAGAGTTCAGGGCTTAGACTAGAGGGCTTCGGATCTAGGGCTTAGGGCTTTAGGGCTTTAGGGCTTTGGGGTTTAGGGTTTAGGGCTTTAGGGTTTAGGGTTTAGGGTTTAGGGTTTAGGGCTTAGGGCTTTGGGGTTTAGGGTTTAGGGCTTTAGGGTTTAGGGTTTAGGGTTTAGGGTTTAGGGCTTAGGGCATTTGGGAGTTTCCGAAAATAGGGGGGTACCTTACTTTGGGGGTCCTTATGATAAGGGTCCTACTATTTAGCCTTATTTGGGGGCCCTTATGATAAGGGTCCTACTATTTAGGGTGCTATATTTGGGTCCCCTAATTTTCGGAAACTCCCATTTATGAATCCCGTATCCCCGGGCCCTGAACCCTCGCCGGGCAGACTCCCAAATCCCAGCCCCGAATGCAGGGGCCTTACAACTTCACCAACTTATCTTCCAAGAGGATCTATCATAGGGACCCTTAGAGGGGTAGGGGGGAGGGGGGTAGGGGCCTATACTTCCTTAGATAGGCCTTATTGGGTCATTACGCCCCCCTACCCTACCCCAACCCCTCTAAGTTTACAACTCTTCCACTAAGCTCCCCGGCGCGAGGCGACGGAGCTGGAGTTTTTGCTCCCACGCCGTTTCTTCTTCGGCTTCTTCATGCCCCCTGAGTTCAGAGCCGATCCAGCGGGTAGAGCTCAGGGTCTATAGGGCTTAGGTATTGCTTGACATGCATATACTCTGTAGTTGTTAAGTAAGGGATATGCATAGAAGCAAAGTCAGGGCTCTATTTTGAGCTGGCACGTCGGTTGAGTCATTGATAGCTGGGTTTTACGATTCCTATGAGATGGGGACGGGGTTTAAGCATTTACGGGCTAGCGTATAGTCTCCCTTGTAGTTCCTGTTTTGGGTTACCTTTTGGGACCCTGACAATAGAATGGGCTCAACCAGACAAAGAACTATAATGGAGACTATACCCATACGCCCCATAGCAGTTCCTTTTGGGATTACCTTATATGATTCCCAAAAGGAGCCACTATGGGGCCTATGGGTAGGTTCGACATAAAAGCACGGAAGGACTGCGGCCCCGACATTTCAGGGTCGAAACGTGCAGAGTTCAAGGGCTGATAGCTTCGGGACGGACGGTTGTGACATAGGACATCCCAATCAGGGTCTGGGACTTGGTTTGTGCATGGTTTTAGGGTGTTGCACATCAAGTCAAGAAGCAAGCTTGAATCTGGACATCGCATGCGCAGAGTGTCGCTGGAGTTTATGGCTTAGGCCGATACAGGAATTCACCATGCAGCAAGGCATGTTCGAAGGAACCTTCGATTTATCTGTGCCCTGCCCGGTCCGACGAATACCTAGACCCCAAAACCTTGGCGCAAGGATCTTCAGTTCCAAGTACCGTTATGCGAACTGCTTGGGCAAACCATAGTAGCAAATCCTTTGGTACAAACAAAACGTAAAACGAAACAACAAGGCTCCAAACTAGAAGCATACACCACACCAGGCTCATGATGAGCCCCCCGGCGTTTAGCACCTCAGTCGGCAAGGGAGTTTTGCGATCCACATAGAAAGAACCACCGTACCCGGGCAATATACGGCCTTCCGATCAACAGGGACCCGCAAAAATAAATTAACAAACACATAAACATACATCGTTATAGAAGCAGGCCGTATGTAAGTATGTGTCTATGTCTGTGTGCATCCATTCATTCATTCATTCATTTCATTCATTCATTCATTCATTCACTTCATTCATTTCATTCATTCATTCATTCATTTCATTTCATTCATTCATTCATGCATGCATGCATGCATGCATGCATGCATGCATGCATGCATGTACGTATGCATTTATGCATCTATGAATGAATATAGGTGTATGTATATGTAAGTGTATATGTGTAAGAATATTTTTATGTTTATGTATAAACATAGGTACAGGTCTAGGTATATGTGTAGGTCTACGTCTATGTATATGCGTATGTATATGCACATATGTATGCATGTATGAATGTATGTGTCTATGCGTGTATGTATGTATGTATGTATGTATGTGAATGAAGGTGTGTGCAGCTGTGTATGTGTGTATGTACGTGTGTATGTAGTACAATACATAAACAATGCACATACATATACATGTAGATATATATATATATATATATATATATATATATATTATAATATACACACACCTATATATATATATATATATATATGTATGTATGTATGTATGTATAGGTACACATACATATATACATACGTACGTACTTACGTACATACAGAGAGAGGAAGAGAGAGAGAGAGAGAGAGAGAGAGAGAGAGAGAGAGAGAGAGAGAGAGAGAGAGAGAGAGAGAGAGAGAGAGAGAGAGAGAGAGAGGGAGAGAGAGAGACAAAGAGAGAGAGAGAAGAGAGGAGAGAAAGAGAGAGAGAGAGAGAGAGAGAGACAAAGAGAGAGAGAGAGAGAGAGAGAGAGAGAGATGAGAGAGAGAGAGAGAGAGAGAGCGAGAGACAAAGAGAGAGACAAAGAGAGAGACAAAGAGAGAGAGAGAGAGAGAGAGAGAGAGAGAGAGAGAGTGAGAGAGAGAGCGAGAGAGAGAGCGACAGAGAGAGAGCGACAGAGAGAGAGAGAGAGAGAGAGAGAGACAGCGAGAGAGAGCGAGCCAGGCACCCCATTTTTCAAACGAGGCTCGCTTGCCGCTTGCCTACTCGTAATTTCTTTAAAAAACTGTATACCTAATACCCCTCGAAGGTGCCTCCATCGTACATAACAATTTCAGTATAGATTGCGGCATCAAGTAGTATGAAGCATAAGTGGGCATTACTCAAGTCTCGAGCGTCCAACTGCAAACTCCAGATGTACCGGAAGCCTCAAATTCTGAGAATGGATCTGCACAGGTGCAAAAGCGACGGAAAGGAATCAAGATCTAAGCAGCCCGAGACCCCAAATCCTGAGACTTAATTCCTCAGCCCTGCCCGTGACATCGTCTCGTCTCTCGAACGCGAAATTTGACGGTTGAAACTATGGAGTTGAGGAAACCGTGGAGGATGAGGGCATTATTTTGTAGGTTGGGATCATTGGAGCCAAGCCCGTGGCCGGGAGGAGCTTTCTTGCCCATGCGGCCTAAGCTGTCGGAGTTCTAGGGAACAGGGCTCGGAACCGCAACTTCAAACCCCCAAGCCGTATAAGACTAATAAGACTGCCTCTTTGAGCGATTGGGTTCGCGTTTCGGGATTGTGGCCTTCGGGGTTAAGATGGGTTAAGTTTAGGAGGCTTGCATTCGGTGACCTAGATGTAGATGTAGGTAACCCTAAACCCTAAACCCTAAACCCTAAACCCTAAACCCTAAACCGTGGTCAGGCTCGGTGCCTGAACTGCTTGGAGCGTCCTGGAGTGTTGAGAATGTCTCCAAGTTGCGAGCCTCGTGTCCACTAACGGGTCTAAAGATCTCTTATAACCCAGAGGGTCCATATACACTAATATTATGGAATTAGGTCCCCAAAACCGTGGTTTTGATGGTCTTTTAGGGCCTAATTCCATGATAGTAGTATATATGGACCCTCTGGGTATATACTTACAACCAACTTAGAACAAGGTCTTGGCGCTCTTTGTATACAGTAAAGCTTGCACGGCTAACCTGCCCAATTTTATGATGGAGTCGTGCATCTGGGCCTGCTGGCGACCCATAACACCTACAGGATTTGGGGTTTAGGGTTTAGGGCGTCTTGGGTCTAGTGTAGTAAATGTGGGGTTGACATGGGTTGACGGTTTGCTGCGAAGGCGACAGAAATCAGAAACTCGAGAGGGTATTCAAGATAACATACTGATTTCTACAGGATTGGTATAATTAAATCACAGCGGCACGAAAGCCTCAGATAACATACACTAATCAAATATTCAAGCACCGAAATTAATTGGTTCCGGAACTCCCGAACATGGTTCGAAAGTTTCTTGACACCCACTTGGAGGTTCAGGGCACTGCAAAGCTGTTCGCAACAGGACCCAGACTGCTTTAGACACCAAAGGGTTCAGGGCTCAGGGTTTCCGAGTTTCTCATCTAAGCGCAATGATAATCTGGACATGCGTATATACCCTGTGTCAAGACGACAAGACTACGAGAAGTCCGTAATGTCAGCGACGCCTTTTTCGACTCCCGCGTGGCTTGGTTTTTGAAGGGCAGGGTCGAAAGTGAGCAAGTTGCTCCTTCTAAGCAGAAGGCCTAAACCATTCGATCTGTAGGCTTTTCAATTGTCGTGCTGGAATAGCATGCTGGCGATCATGCCTCCATGACCTTAAGCCCTAAACCTAGCACAGTACACCTCCTCTTCTCTGATCCTGCGTAGAACCCTACCTTCGTTATGACCAGAGAACTTTTTACTGATACTCACGAATACTGTGCCTTAGGGCTCCTCATTGTGCTTGCCCCATAGTAGTTCCTTTTTCGGGCTCATATTTAGAATCCTGTAAGGTCATCCCAAAAAGGAACTACTATGGGGCCTATGGGTGTACTCTAACTAAACACACCAGTGCCATTAAATGAACCTGTTTGGAGGCTTACGGGCTTAGGGTTGAGGAGTCCGACTGTCTTGGTGGGTAGTTTAGGCCTTCACTGAACGGGCTTTGTACAGATCTGGGCCGGCCCACAGCGCTCAGTTGCTTTGATTGCGAGCCTGCTATGCGCTTGGGTAAGGGAGATAAAGGGATCTATACAAGGCTAAAAGGGTTACGTAGTAGAGCGATACTTTTAGGCTACTGTAGCGCTTGCCAAAGGCTTAAGTGGCTGTAGATTCTCTCACTGCTGGTATAAACGCGGCAATCTGCAGCAAATCCAAAACCAAAGAGCCAGAATCGTGGCGACTGTGCAAAGCTAGGTCCAGAGGTTCTGGCAACCTTCGGGGATGTAATGCAGCTGCGCAGTAATCGACAAATCGATGAATAAGCAAACAAACACATGGATGAATGTATATATATATATATATATAGAGAGAGAGAGAGAGAGCCCAAAAGAGAGAAATAGAAAGAGAGAGAGAGAGAGAGAGAGGGAGAGAGGGAGAGAGAGAGAGAGAGCAGCTTTCCTTATCTTCCGTTGAAACTTGTATATCTCATAACAGGATGTGCAAACCACGGCTGCCGATGCCAACACCACAATCTGACAAAAGCCGAACCTTGACCGACAGGAAGAATAAGACCTATAAGCTGCAATAATCTAAACCAAATACAGAGAAACCGAAACCCTAAACCGTAAAAAACCCTAAACCCTAAACCCTAACACAACAACAAGCTCAAAACTCTGAGCCCTGAAGACCCTACACTATTCACTACCTAATCTACAGCAGCCGAGCACGAAACCTCCAGTGACTGCTCCAACAAGGATCCTCGGATTGCAGGAGCCATGCTGGGTACTTTAACAGGTTCTATATTGCGTTGTAGGTTTGGATTTTGGGTTTGAGAGTTTAGGGTTTACGGAGGGTTTGAGGGTTTAGGGTTTAGGGGTTTAGGTCTGGGAATTTAGGGTTCAGTGTTCTGGGGTACAGGGCGGTTGTGACTTTTAGAGAACGCAAACAAAGCACACGTGCACAGGTGGGGGCATGTGGATGTGCGGTTTGACGGCAGGGCAGGTGAGGGGGAAGTCGCACGGAATGCGCACAAGCGTGGTCTGGAGACTGACAGCAACCCTTGCAGCAATGACTGTACAGAAATAGAGATGACATCAAACAGTATGGAGCCGCTTCCCGAAATCAAGCAGGCGGCTACTGAATCGCTTGCTGGTTTAGAGACCTTCCGGCAACGAAACTGAAAGAAGAAGAATAGGGTTTGGAGCCACGGTTTAGGGTTTAGGGTGGAGTGCATGAGAAGACGACCACACAGGGACTACAAGGGGACATCGCGAGTGTTCGTCCGATCCCTAGTGAAGGTCTCTGGTATGGTTTCCTTGTCACTCACATCATATCTTCATTTTTCTATTATCAGTATAAATAAAAAAAATATATATATATATACATACTTTTTTACCGAAGCTGTATTAAGCAAATGCCGAATCCCAGGTTTCAGACGGAGATCGGTAGCTGCTCCCTTCTTCAGGCTCGTGTGGCGCCACGGGGTCCTCGAACTGGCATCACTTTGAGTGCAGAGGGTTTAGGGTTTAGGGGTTTAGGGTTTAGGGTTTAGGGTTGACTAGTTCTTGTCAGCACTGTTAGTTCGAGTTCAGTTGTGGCACTGACGCAGAGCCCGAATTGCAGTACCTGTTCTGTGTATACAGGCTGCATACGGATTTATACAACGACTTTAACATCAGGACATTTTGAAAGTAGGCTTTAGGCACAATGACAAGTTCCCTTAGTTCAAAAACTAGTGGAATAATACTAGTGACTCTATGTCAGCGTATGGCATCTGTTTTATGTCCTTGACCCTTGATGATCCGATTGAAGCTTACGACCACCCGAATCTCTGGGTATTGCTGGAAATCCTTGCTTGCAGTTCAGAATTTCTAGGACCGTTCCAGAATAAAAGGATGCACTACCCTAAACCCTAAACCCAAGCCCCCAGGCTCCAAGCACTGAACAGCATATAGGAGAGGCTCCAGACCCCGCGAGCCCGAAGAGAGTCCAAAGGAACTGTAGTTGGAGGTTCATGGGTAGTTATAAGTAGGGTTATAAGTCCCCTAATATGGGTTATAGTTATGGTTTCCCTGATTGAAACTCCACTTATAACTACCCATGAACCTCCAAGTAGGCGAGATGCTGCAGGATCACCCCAAGAAAAACAGAGTCGGAGGCTTTTTCGGTTTAGGAGGGTTTAGGGATTACCTGGACCCTAACGAGCCTGCCGTTTTTGAGACCTTACATCGGTACATTATGGAACCCCAAGGCAAGGTGGGTCATTTAGGGCTGAATCAGGCTCGAGGGTCTGGAGTCTAGAGGTCCCGAGAGCCTTTCAGTCCGAACCAAAACAACAAAAAAAGGCACAAGAGAGGGCCGTAAGATCCCGGCCCCGATAGCAGCAAGCTAATAGAAATCCACATAAGATGCCAAAAGCCCTAAACCCTAAACCCTAAACCCTAAACCCTAAACCCTAAATTCTAAACACTAAACCCTAAACCCTAAAGCCCTAAACCAAACCCTAAACCCAAAACCCTAAACCCCACAACCTCAGCCGAGCCCTGAACCCAAGGAGAGTCAGTCTCCCGAAGTTCTTCTCTCCCGACCTCGTCGCCATCGGCGCTGACACCTGAACGATCGATGTAAAGCCCACAGCGAACCTGAGAGATTCGGTCTGAAAGCTTCTCTATATCCCCCTTAGAACCATAATAAACATTACAGTTTTTCATTTTCTCTGGAGTTTTATACAAAAATGCACAGAATTCCTAAGGAGACTATAGTTCTGCCTGCAAGTGGCCAAGGGTTAAGGGGGTGTTGTTTTCAATATTTATGTTGTACTTATACAATGACATTTTCAGGAGTGCTACACTTGGGGCTTGCTACTAGGTGTGTATATATGCATGTGTGTTATATCTGTGTACGTGTATGTATGTATGTATGTATGTATGTATGTATGTATGTAATTTTGTATGTGTATGTTTATGTACCTGGTATGTATACGTAAGTGTTTTTGCATACGTAAAGATACATATATATATATATATATATATATATATGTATATGTATACATACACAGATGCGTATTTGCACAGTGTGCATGTATGTATGCATGTCAGTAAGTAAGTATGCATGTACGTATTTGTGCATGTATGTGTGTTTGCATATTCTGCGGACATACATAGAGCAATGTCTTCCTTGATCTGAAAAGTTCATTTTCCACTTGCAGACCCCGAAATGCAACCCGGAATCTGTCCTAACAAACTTGAACTTTTTTCAAGAGACACGATCGGTTAAGGTTTAGGGGTTTAGGGGTTTAGGGTTTGGGGTTTAGGGTTTAGGGTTTAGGGTTTTGGGGTTTAGGGTCGCATTCAAGTTGGAACGGCGGCTTCTAGGCCTGAGCCCTGGACCCTAAACCCTGCGGACCTACCTGGAACTAGCACGCGCTAAGCCACGAAGACTCGGTTTAAGGTTGAGGGTTGTGGTATGTTCCCTTCATGGAGAATGTACTGCGGGATTTTGCAACTTCTCTCGGATAGGATTTAAGGTGCCGGGCTCGGGGCCGTTTACCTACTTGTCGGGTATCATGAGGAACTAAAGGTTAACCTTTTTGGTTGTATAGGGATTATATAGGGGCTATACTACCCAACAGAGGTTAAAGGTTACCTACTCTACTACTAGGTTTAGTTTGCATGGATGAGAAATCATTTTGGGCCAGGCAGTCGAGGAGCATATCGCAGCAAGGACCTCGGTCAAATGCAGGTGCTTACGGATTACGCGCTATTTGACGGTGCCCTTAAGCCTCAAGAGCTCAAAGCTGGACCAAGGCCGGAGATACAGTCCCTAAGCCCTAAACCCCTAAAGCCTTACATAACTCTAAACTCTAAACCCTCAACCCTAAATCCCTAAACCCCAAACCCCAAAACCCAAAAGCCTAAACCCAAACCAAACCCCTGACCCTAACACCTTGAAGCGCCCTCTCAACTACCGTTCACTGCCTAGGTAAAACTCAAAATGTGGTCCCTTCGACTTTGGGGGTTCCAAATTCGCTAGGTCAAACCTGCACGAAAAGTCAACGAGAACCCAAAACCTCCAAAACTCCGAGAGGCCTGAAATGCTTCCAAAGTCCTGCACGCCGAACCCCACGTTTAAGGTGTATGGTTTAGGGATTCAGGGTTTAGGGACATCTAAACCCTAAGCCCTAACCTCAACAGTCAAGGCCCCTTGACCGATATCCCTTGGCAAGGCACCTGGCCGTTCCAGTAATCCCAGAGGGTCCATATACACTACTATTATGGAATTAGGCCCTAAAGACCACGCCCATGGTTGTGGGGGCCTAATTCCATAGTAGTACCTTAACCCCAAGTTACCTACCTTTTTAAGGACTTATATAAAGAACTCATTTTAGGGAACCCTAAAAACGTAGGTTCCTTACGGTCCAGGTAGTGTATATGGACCCTCTGGGAATGCTAGACTTGCATCCAGACCATCTATGCCACGTACCTGCAATGTTCGCAAATCGCTAGTATAGAGGCCTTAAAATTTGCCTATACTATTGTCCCCCAAACCCGATTCTAGCTATTGAGGCCCCTATCTTATTACTCAAAATACCCTCAACAATAAACGCTAAACCCTAAACCAAACCCCTATCAAAAGCCCCTATATTATTATTATTATTACTACTATTATTATGATTATTAGTATTATTAGTGTTAGTATTATTATTATTTTATTATTATTATTATTATTATTATTATTATTATTATTATTATTATTATTATTATTATTTTGAGTATAATTACTACTATTATTATTATTAATATTATTATTATTATTATTAGTAGTATTACTATTATTACTATCATTATTATTATTATTACTATTATTACTATTGTTACTATTATTATTACTATTACTATTACTATTATTATTATTACTATTATTATTATTATTACTATTACCATTATTATTATTATTATTATTATTCAAAATACCCTCACAACAAACGCTAAACCCTAAATCAACCCATATCAAACACTTGAACAATATGGCTTTAGCCCGGTGACCGTGTCAGTTCCTGCGACGCGTCGTGCATGGGCGAGTCAGCCTTCATCCTGGATTCGAAACCCTAAGGCTCTAAGGACTCCTTTAAAGGGGATCTATAAGGGGTCCTTTAAAGGGATCTATAGGGCTGAGGGATCTAAGGACTCATATTTTAAGGCATTTGAGCCTAAAGACCATATTATGTAAGGCTTTTGTGCCATTATGAGCCTTAGGGAAAGTGTTTTATCAAAGCTCTTGGGCTTATGGAGGGCTTGCTTTTTTTGCCTCCTTTTAGCCGGGTGACTTGAAGCTTGAAACGGCTATTTTGTATTTTCGGAGTCTGTCTGCATTTGCTTTGTAACGGTTCTTAGACTTAGCTTTCGAATGGCAATTCGACCACCCTAGCCGGCCAAAGCCCTCAACACCGGACAACGATAAACAGGCCTTCCAACTATAAGTCCAAGAATCCAAGTATCCAGTACAATCAGACACTCCCTAAATTACGAAAGCTACTGACCACTATCCTAAACCAAAGTACACAACAACTCTTTCAGGTTCTTTCACTCACGTGGACTTTGAGGTACTTGGGACACTAAACCCCAAACCCTTAACTAAACCCCCAACCCTTGGACGTGTAGGAAAGCCTCCCAGCTTCGGGAGCTTATCTGGCAAACAAACACGCTGAGACCCTTGAAACAGTCCCGTAAGGCTCCATGCGCCCATATAGTATATACTTAGGCCTGAAAGTGCCTATGTCGGGACCCCTGTAATGGAGCCTTTGGGAGTGTGACACCGAGCCACTGTGATTCTGAGTCGTCGGGCGTGATCCGGCAGCGCTTTGCGAAATCCTTGAAACAAGGGAGCACCAGGGGCAAAATTAGAGGCGACGGTCCCAGAAATCCCCGAATTTTGAGGTGTATTCCTAAATTAACGGATATATATATATATATATATATATATATACATATCTCTTAAAACATAGTAGGGATGCTTCTATGACTTAAGGTACATGCCTTGTAATTATAGTTGAGGGATCTTGGAACGAATAGGGTTTCAGGGGTTATAAAGGGCCATGAGGGTTTCGGGCTTTCGCATTGGGGCTTTCGGGTTTAGGGATTACGGTTGAGGCGTCTTGGGTTTGGGCGGCGTAGAAGTTAATGAAGTTTGGCTTCACAACAGTGTTGCCTGTATCAGGTGGCAGGGTGTAGGAAACGCAGATTGACAACGCTTCAGTGGTGAAGGTTTCCGGAACTAATTCTGATGGTGGCGTCAGGTTCTGCGACCCTTCCTAGCAAATAAAAAGTATTTCGACTGCTCTGTTTGGTGTGGCCCCTAAGCGAAAAAGATCACAAGATAACTGCACTTCAAATACAAAAACGGATTCACTCGACAGCAGCCTTAGAAATGTTCAAGGCTTTTCAGGGACACTAAATGGGCACCATTACCAAATGAGTCAGACATTTACCGCAAACAGAATTACTTAAAGGACCATCGGGCTTGCACCACACTCCCCCCTTTCCCCCTCCAAAACTATGATGTGCAACGCTTCCCGTCCTGCGGATCCAGAAACAGCTCCGCGGACGGCGCGTCCAGGTCCGACCGCTTCATGTGGCTTTTCGTTGGTTTAACCCGAGGGCTCCAGCTACTTAAATGACTGTTTATACGGTGTTGCGACAAAGGACTAGCAACGCCTGTTTTGAGATCAGTTTAGCCGGTAATTATGTTGCATTCACACCATGGTTCTGCATACTCTATCTTTGCTGTTTGATATTATCTGAATCTTTTCTGTGGGGTGTTCTAGCAGTTTTCTGCACGTGTTCGGCTCGCTGTGCTTGTGTGCGTAGAGGCTTCAGTCTGGCTTGAGGGTCGCCTGCCGAGAAACCGAGCGTGCACCTACGGGTCGGTGGGTTCAGCGTTAAGGGCTTGTAGTCTAGGATTCACTCAATCTCCACGAAACAACCTGTGACACCGCTGTGCAGTCATATAAAACCGTGTGACCTAAAGGCTGCACCGGTCACACAGCTCAAGCTCCAACTAACCTTACTAAACCATCAGAAAGCACAAGCCCTGGATTCATAAGAGCGCAGAGTGGACTTCTGCAGAAGCCCAGACAGCTGCCCATACAGCTCAAGCCGTTCATTGAGGCGTCGGGTTTAGTGTTTAGGGATGTTTCGATTTCAAGTATGAGTAAACTTTCAGTATTCAGGTTGAGTGATGTTTCGGGTCTAGTACGTTGGATGCTTTAGGACGTTTTAAGGGTCGGAGGATGGTTGGGGGTTACAGGCTACTGCCCATAGGCCCCCTAGTAGTTGCTTTTTGGTATGGCCTTATAGGATTTTAAACATGCACCCCGAAAAGGAACTACTATGGGGCCTATGGGTAGACACCAAACCCTATCCTCCGAGAAGGACAACCCTACGAGCACGGCAATCCGAACCCTGAAAACGCAAAACCCTATACTCACAATCCTAAAACATAGCTTCAAAAATTAAACGCCCCATGCTAGCTTTAAAGAGCCCTTGTTGAACCCTTATAACGACTGTAGAACCTTCACGAGAACCTCAATAAGAACCCCTATCGCAGCCCTAACCCCTCAACCCTGTACTGTAACCAGTGAAACTCCCAAGCCCTAAACAGCTAAACTCCAAAACCCTGAACCCTAACTTAAACCGAGTAAGCCCCTAAACCCCAAAGACCCCGAAAACCCAACACGTTAACCCTAAACCTGCTAAACCCAGAAACCCCTAAACCCTAAACCCCTAACCCCCAAAGACCCCGAAAGCCCCCAACACCTGGGGAGACTCCCCCACTTGGCCCAAGGCTGTTGGGCCCAAAGAGCTCCTCCCACTCCTGATCTTTGCTCGGGTCCTGAAAGGCCAACGTGCCGGACAAATGGGTTCAAGGTGCTCCATACAACAGACAAACATAAAGTTTGTGTGTATATACATATATTGTATACATATACCACATGTAAGGTATGCAGATACGTATGCATGTAAATTATATATCTAGTGTGAACCCTGTGTGCAGTTAATTTAACTAATAAGTTTTGAGGTTGTGTGCTTGGCATTTTTTTGTGGTGATGGGACTTTAGATTGACACGGGGTCTATATTATGTGGTTTGGGGTTGGGGCCGCCGGGCTCTTAGGACCCATGGTATGGTTCCCCAGCACCGTGTGTGTTTCATGATTTTCGGGCAGCCGTTTGGCATACCCTTGATCGAAGCACGACGTGGTCGCACTGTTATAAACATATGTATAGGGACATATATATGTGTGTGTGTGTGCACGGATGCATACGTATATGTATATGTGAATATGATATTGTATGTATATTTATGTATGCACACATGCATACGCACCTACATACATACGTACATACATACATACATGCAAAGAAACATACATACATACATACATACATACATACATACATGCATACATACATACCCAAAGAATCTTCTTAGGCTGTTAATAGACTATATATCCTAAAATAGACTATTAGTCTATTATAAGATATATAGTCAAAAATAGACTAGGATATAGTCTATTTTAAATAGACTATTATAGTCTATTTTAAACTATTGAATAGTCTATTTTAAACTATTACATAGGCTATTTTAGCCCTTGATTTTCCTCCAGGAGCTCTTGCTTCCTTGAATTCTTTTCAGGAGCTTATGCTTCCTAACTTAAATCTTGGACTGGATGCTTCAGGAGCTTAAAGCTTCCTGACTTAAATCTTGGACTGGATGCTTCAGGAGCTTCTGCTTCCTAAGGCGGCTTCTGGCTTATAATTTGCCCCAAAACCCCAGATGCAGCGCTCCTTTTCACTCGCAGTCTCATCCCATGGCTTCCTTTCGAGTGGACTTCACTCGCAGTGAAACTTTTCATCCCAGAGCTCGCTGCCTTTCGAGTGGGCTTTGCGAGCCCACTCTACGGCCTTCTCTTTGCTCAAGCCGTGGCCAAGAGCAAGCCTCTTCGCCTTGCCGTAAAATCTAGATGTGTAGTGGTTCCTACTGTCCGTGTCTTTAAACACGGCCTGAGAGATAATAGTGCTGATCGCCTCCTGGTAGAGCTCCTCCTCGTCGCGGCCGTGCACAGGGGCAGGGTTAACAGACTCCTTCTGCTTCTTGGCAGCTGTGCCGGCTTCTGGATCTTTGGCAGCAGGCCGCTTCTTCGGCGAGGCTTCTGGAGCTTTGCTCGCAGGCCGTTTCTGGACAGCCGCCTCCTTCTGCTTCTTGGTGAGGGGCTTGGCCGGAGAGGCTGCCCAGGCATTCTGCAAAGCTTGCTGTGTCGCCCTTTGCATGAAGTCCATGCTTCCAGATGCCCTTGGCATGCAGTCCATGCTGCCAGAAGCGGGGGTATGGGACACCGGAGGAGTGACAGGTGCAGGTACGACTGCTGCTGCAGGCTCCGTCTCGGCATCCTTCGCTGGCCCGTCCTGGAGTGCAAGTACACCTTTCAGCGGCACTGTCTCCGATGGCTGCACCATGTCCTCCATTTTGAACTTCGGGTTGATCTGCAAGCAGAGGGCCTGCACCTGTTGAAGTGCCTGCTTGTCGAGTTTCTTGGGCATCTTTTCCTTGCCGGTGGCAACATCCCGAATCTTGCCGGCCAGCATTCTGAATCTCAGGTTGAAGTACTGCAGCGACGAGTCTTCCCAGCCTGCAGGGACTTGAATTTATGGGTTTAGGGGCCGGGTTAGGCACTAGAGTCTTAGGATCCTTAGGCTATACCTATCATGAGATTATAAGCGCCCCCAGCCTGGCAACTTCTGCTGTGGAGCCTGTAGTACCAGGATGTCCCTCTTGAACAGGCCGAGCAAAGCAGTCTGGAGCAAGGCATGGGGTATCAAGCCATTGGTGCAGATCTCGAAGATACGGTTCAAGATCGGAGCGAGGAACACGACCTCCTGGATGTGTTTGCCCAGGGCCGTCTTCCATGAGCATTCCTCCAGTCCTCTGCACAGCATGCCGAGTGTGTTGTGGCCCATCTGCCGCAACCCTTTTTCGACGGCATTTTCAAGGGCAGCTGCAGTCACTGACGGCAGCACCTTCAGCCGCTCGCCAACTGTCGGCAGTGCCATGGCAGGAGTCCTACAGCTGCAAACTAAAAAAACTGCACGGGAAAAACATACAATATATATACAACAACCATGCATGCGGGCACATCCTATGGTGTCACCGGATGCCTATAGGAGCTTCTAAGCTACCTTTTTTTTTAGGAGCTGGCGGCTTCCTCGCACATGGGTGGGACCGCCACGTCTTCACGAGGCGGTCCCGTGCGGATCCAGGACTGACACATCCTGGATTTCTTGGTTGCCTGGCTTCCTGGACCCCATTGGCTTGCGGGGTTCATGGAAGCCTTTCTGAGTATATGGTGCATTTGTGCCTTCTGTGCCTTTCCTTGCTTATTGCATTTCTAAAGCGATCGAGTTGGCAGCTTCCTCGCCCTTGGCCTATCTTAATATCCCTCAGGAGCCTTTGGCTTCCTGGACTACAGCTCCTATAGATTCATGCACTCCTTTTTTCCCTCGCAGCGACTTCGATCCCTAGCATATATACACATGTGTCATGACACGTGCATCAAATTATAGCATGGAGCCACTACATGGCACTCATGCCCCGCCGTTTTTGCCGGCAGCCAGCTGCTGTAGCTTGAGGCCGAAGCGGAGGCAAGTCAACAGCCTCAGGGTTCGACGGGCAACACAGGCTTCTTTTTCCCAAGCTCTTTTGGAAACGAACCAGCTGTTGGGCAACACCTCGTTGAGGAAGGCGGTAGAAAGCCAGGGGAAGTTCACGTGTTGGTAGCCCACCCACCGTTCCCTTTTGCACTTGCGAGCCTCTGGGTCGAGCTCCTCCTCTCGGGCTTTCTGCAGAGCTGCCTCCACGAGGTCCTTGCCCTCAACGGCTTGGTCGCCCTCGTCTTTCTGCAGAGCTGCCTCCACGAGGTCCTTGACCTCAACGGCTTGCTCGGCCTCGTCTGCCATGGCTGTACTACGGAGGCGAGCGGCGAGCTTGAGCTGAAAAACGGCTGCAGCAGATACGACGTGCCCTGAAGATCCTACAAGGAGGCCGAGGCTTAGATTGCTTCAGAACTGCAGGCGCTCAAAATCTCTGAGGAGCCCGAGGCTTCCTTCAGCAATTAAGGAACGAGGAGCCCGAGGCTTCCTTCAGCAATTAAGGAACGGTCCCATTTTTTCTCCTCAGAGCGGCGGTCCAGGCTGTGCAAGGATCTCTGCCAGTTCGATTGACATGGCATCTGTGTACTGCCGCATGAAACGATCCAACGAAGTCAGCATCGTCCGGCTCTTGGTACACATCTTGAGGAGACCCTTGCATTTGGACATATAATCCTCGCCGGAGTATGTCCAAGTCAGCTTGGGGGAAAGATGCCTCGCCAGCTGCAGCCCATGCAGAAACCAGTGTGTCTTGAATGTCAACTGGAAGGCCAGATGGCCCTGCTCCAGAAAGGACTTATTCAAAATCGTCATGCACTGGAAGAGACAAACGGCCGTGAGCATCATCCGATCCGCCACCTCTTTCGAGGGCTTCCAGTCTTCGATGCCATCTGCCATTTGGTCCAAATCGCGGCTGAAACTCAAAGCCAGGGCAATCTGTTGGTGCTCCTCGTTGTCCTGTTGCAGGTGCTGTTGGCAGATGCTCGCCAAAGCTGC
Source organism: Symbiodinium sp. CCMP2592 (assembly GCA_905221615.1). NCBI lineage: Eukaryota > Dinophyceae > Suessiales > Symbiodiniaceae > Symbiodinium > Symbiodinium sp. CCMP2592. The sequence goes on from CAJNDT010002768.1 coordinate 314,311, forward strand.
AATAACGCCCTTAGTTTCTGCTGCCTTGGCCTTCAAGCGAGGGTATCCCTTTCTGCAGTGAATATCCTGTGGGTCAGCCAGGACCATGGTCTGAGTGATGTAGTTGATGCCATTGCCCTTGTGCTGCCGCCAGTAGTCCTGCAGGGGAGCTGAAGCTGCCTACACACTACAACTTTTATATACCATGTCTCACAACAACAGGAGCTTAAGCTGCCTATACCATATCTGAAAACAACAGGAGCTTAAGCTATCTGAAAACAGGAGGAGCTTAAGCTAGCCTATCTGAAAAAAAGGAAAGTTCACAGCCTTCATCTGCAGCAATACATTGTCCAGGTTTTCCTCTACTCCGCCAGGAAGGATCCTCCAGCAGAGAACCCACAACGTTGAGCCAGCCAGCCGCTGGTCGAAGCCGAGGTGCTTGCTGTGCATCCAGTCCGGAATCACACCACTGGGGCTCACAAGGTGTCGCAGGAGAGGGCAGCAGCTGCGGCGAGGGCAGTGCCATGGATCCACAGGAACCTCCGCCACGTTTTTGTAGTCGAACATATTGTCTTTGCTGATGTTGCAATGCCCGCAAGGGAAGTTGGAATTCCACCGTGGCAAGTTGTGACTCGTGTTGTACCATTCCAAGTCACCAGTCAGAAAAAGGAGCACCGGGAACAAGTCATTGTTCGTCTTGCATTCTTCGAAACATCGTTCAAAGGCCCGAACGACGTGTCCCCAGATGCTGGCCACAGTGTTGCCACAGGAAGACACCACGATCTGCTCAGTCCAAACAGCACTTATCAGCACATGGACGAGCTTTGAAGAGGTCTGTGAGGAGAGCAGGCTTCTCCAAGAGATAAAAGCACAAGACCTGTCCTTGCTGTCAATCGGAACTCCATCGCCGTGCAGGATCAGCGGTACCGCTCTGGATTGGTAGTTCTTGATCTTCTTCACGGGATGGTGCAGGAGTGCAGGGTGCGAGGAGCCGACCTCTCGCCAAAAGTTCGCTATGTCACCATCGTTCCTGCAGCATAACTCACGGAAGACCATTGGCTGTCGCTGCAGCGACCGAAACACGTCAACAGGGTCCAAAAACGGGATCGCAGCCCGGAGAGCTTTCTTGATGGGCACACACACGTTGCTGCTCACAAGAGCAGGCATTTGAGTGTGCCTCAATAGGTCTCTCCGGAGATTTCCCTGATATAGGCCCCGAGAGCCGAGATTGGCAAGTATGCGAATCTCGGCTTTCACTGGCTCCAATGCATCTTCTTCCACCAGTGCAGCCACCACCTGTACTTCTGGCAAAGACATCTTCCCCCAGCCGAATGACCGCAGAAGGTGGGTCGCCAATCGGCTGGGTTCTGGAACTGCTGGCGAAGTTTGTGCAGCACGTTTCGCAGCTCTTTGTTTGGATCCTCCCCGCTGCATGATGTCCGGATCCATGGCGGCACACATCTCACAGATCTACTGCAAAAAATTCAAGGCTTGGGAGGACTGCTGAGGATAAACAAATATTGTCTAGCGGCCACAAAACAGGAGCCTCTGGCTTCCTTAATTGTACATTAGCTTTAAGGAGCCTCTGGCTTCCTTATCCTACATTATCTTCAAGGAGCCTTCGGCATCCTCATATACGTGTGCTCCTCGAAAAAAAAACCCTAAGCCCTATAACCCCTTTGGGTGCCCTGACCCCTTTGTGGTTTAGAACAGGTATACCCTAAAGACCCTAAGCCCGAACCCTATACCCTAAAGTGCTATTGTGGAAAAACCTTAAAACCTTAAACCCTTACAGACCCTAAAACCCTAAGGGTTTGGAGGGTTTAGGCTTAGGGGGGTTTAAGGGTTGATGGCTTTCAGGGTTTAGGGTTTGGGGCACTGGACTCTTCAGGGTTCTTTTCAGGGCAGGCTTAGCGGGTTCAGGGTTTAGGGGGTTACGGTTTAGGGTATATCTTTCTATCTTATATATATATATGTGTGTATATATATATATATGAATATATATATGAATATATATATATATATATATATATGAATATATATATATATATATATATATATACATATACATATATACATATATACATATATACATATATACATATATACATATACACATATATACACATACATATACATATACATACATATACATATACATATGCATATACATATGCATCTACATATACATATACATATACATATACATATACATATATATACATATACATATACATATATATATATATATATATATATATATAAATAAAAATGTATATGTATATGTCAATGTATATGTATATATATATATATATATATGTATATATGTATATGTATATGTATGTATATATATATATATATACACGTTGGGTGGTGGGTGGTGGGTGGTGGGTGGTGGATAGCGGGCGGTGGGCGGTGGGTCGTGGATGGTACGTGGCGATGGGCGGTGGGTGGTGGGTGGTGGGTGTGGGTGCCGTGGGTGCTGTGTCGTTGGTGGTTGGTCGTGGGCGGTGGGTGGTGGCTGGCGGGTGGTGGGCGGTGGGTCGTGGATGGTTGCTCGTGGCGGCGGTGGGTGGCGGGTTTTGGGTGTGGGTGCCGTGGGTGCTGGGTCGTTGGTGGTTGGTCGTGGGTGCTGGGTGCTGGGTGGTAGTGGTGGGTGCTAGGTGGTGGTGGGTGTTGGGCAATGGGCGGTGGGTCGTGTGTGGTGTTTGGGTGGTGCTGGCTGGGTGATTTTCCGGTGGTCTTTTTCGTCCGGGCACTGAAAAATTCAGTGCCCGGACAGAAAGCGCCACCGGGTGAGTTGGGTGTTGAATCGAAGTTTCATCGAAGTTTCGATGAAACTTCGATTCATGAGTCGAAGTTTCATCGAAACTTCGATCAAACTTCGATTCAGTGAATCGGAGTTTCATCGAAGTTTCGATTGCTCCGAGTCGGAGTTTGATCGAAACTTCGACTCGTGAGTCGAAGTTTGATCGGAACTTCGACTCATGAGTCGAAGTTCCGATCAAACTTCGATTCGCAATCGAAACTTCGATGCAACTTCGATTGGGCAGTAGAAGTTTCGATCAAACTTCGACTGCTCGGAATCGAAACTTCGATCAAACTTCGACTGCATGAGTCGAAGTTTGATCGAAGTTTCGATGAAACTTCTACTATGTGAATCGAAGTTTCGTCGAAACTTCGATCAAACTTCGACTCCTTCGGTGGCGCTTTTTTACCGGGCATTGAAAATTTTCAATGCCCCGTGAGAAAAGCACCGCCGAAGGAGTCGAAGTTTGATCGAAATTTCGACGAAACTTCGACTCACCTTAAGCCCTACCCTAAACTCGCAAACCAGAAGCCCTGAACACCTTGCTATCCCCAAGCCCGTGAAAACCCTAAACCTTATAACCTAAACCCCTAAAACGTCCTTAAACCCTAAAGCCCCTAGCTTAGACCTAAACCAAAATACCTAAGCCGAATACCCTAAACCCGTACAAATAAACCCCTAAACCCACGTTACCTCTAAACACCCTCCCACCCAAACCCGAAACCCCCGAATCTCAAACCTAAACCCTTATACCCTAAACCCCTGAACCCACGTTACCCCCAAACCCGAAACCCTCGAATCTCAAACCCAAAACCCCATACCCTAAACCCCTCAAACCCTAAACCCATGAACAGGCTACATCCCAACTCTAAACCACCGAATCTCAAACCCTATACCCTAAACCCCTAAACCCCTGAATCCTGAACACCCGAACATCCCAAATCCAATATCGTGAAAACCCTAAACCCCTATAACCCCAGCCCGCAACCCTCAATTATAGCCTAACCCTTTAACTCGAGAAAAGCTGCAACCAAAAACCCTAAACCCGAGTACTCCAGAAAACCCAGACACCTCAACCAAAAAAATCATCTATCTCAAAACTTATGGCCCTGCAAACCCTAAAGCCTCAGAGTTTAACTTAAGAAACATCCACCAAACCCGAAGATAAAGTCTTCTTTGGAGGAGCCGAAGGCTTCCTTTGCAACATACACCTAGGATATATATAATATTCTCTTAGGAGCCTTTGGCTTCCTAAAGCTCACATGCATACATGCACTTCTTTTTCGTCGCAGCAGCTGCTTCGATCCCCAGAGCAAACATGCACATGTGTCATGACACGTCGATCCTAAAAGACGAATTGTAGAATGGAAACATTCAAAATCAAATGAGGGCAGTCATGCCCTTGATCAAATCCTGGGCTGCGAGCAGGCCAGTTGCAGCCTTTTGCAACAGCGACCTCAGCTCAGCAAGCGAAAGGTTCTTGAAGAGCTTCGCTTTCTCGAGATCCGAGTGCAAGGGCATCAAGTCCTCCCAAGCCTTCTGGAGCTGGCCCTTGAGGGTCGTCCACACCGAGCTTTTGCTCAAAGCTGCCGTCTCCTTTGAAAGCACTTTGGAAACACTGATCCTCGTGGCATTTGCCCACTGCAAAGCTTCCTCCACCTTCGTACTAGCTTCCGCAGTCCAGCTCTCTGCTCCCGGTTTGTCACACAAAGCCAGAAGGCCACCCTGGAGCTCTGAGCCACATCCAGCAGCACGGTCCGGTTCCAGGCATGGTTGGAAGTTTGCGAAGAAGCTGTCGAATCCCTCGGCGGCGGAGTCGGTGATGCTCTGGTCGGGCTTCCTGAGCTGATGGGAACAAAACTTAGTATCTATAGCTCATTCAAGCTTTTAAAACATAAGCCTCTAAATGCTCCGTAGCTTCGATGTCGACATCCTATTGTTGGTGCCAGTCTCATTGGTGACGACGATCTCTCTGAAGCAGTAGAACAAGGAACCATTGTTGTTCACCTCATACACATCCCCGGTGGCCAGAGCTTTCTTGAAAGCTTCCTCCCCTCCCAGCTTGGCCACCATCAGTGCTCTGGGTTTGCCCTTCACCTTGTCCTTGCCACAAACCTTCTTGTAGAAGGTGCTCAGCTGCTGGAGCACGGCGGACTCGGTGTTCAGCTTGTACATCTGGCCGGCCTTGCCCCCGGATTTCTTCTCAACCGCACCATTGATGAGCTTCGTCTTGTCGGCCTCAGATGGTTGCACAGCAGGAGCCAAAGGCTACCTCAAGGATCAAAAGCCTATGGCAATTATAGCAGGAGCCAAAGGCTGCCTCTGACGGTGCCTCCTTTATAGGGCCAAAGCCTAGATATCAAAATGTGGCAAGGCACCCGTGACACTTTCTCAGAGAGAAACAACTTCTGGATATCGTCCGGCATGGTGCTCAAGTGCTTCGAGAACCACCATGCCTTGTTCTTGTCCCTGCTTTCCCCCTGCCCGGCAGGCGGCTGGGGCTCGCTGTTGCAAAGCTGCAGGTCGCCCAGCTTCGCCGCTTTCTCACGGTCCTGGTCCGAGCGAGACTTTTTCGCCTTGCTGCTTTCCTCCGGCGGGCTGCCCGGTCGCTTCTCCGTACCGTTGTCGGGGGGGTTCGGCTCTTCGACCGTGCTTCCCTTGCCCTTGGCCTTGGCTTTGGCCTTGGCTTTGGCCTTCGCCTTGGCCTTGGCTTGGGGCTTGGTGGCCTTGCTGTCGCTGTCGGCCTTCTCGTCCTGCTCGTGCTCCTGGCTCGACTCCTGCTGCTTCTCCTCCTTCGCCACGGCCTCGTCGCCCGCCTTCTCGTCCTCGCTGGACTTCTCGGACTTTGCCGCCTTGCCTTTGGCCTTTGCTTTAGGCTCCTCGGCGGCCTTGCTTTTGGCCTTCGCCTTTGCCTTGGCCTTGGCTTTGGCCTTGGCCTTGGCTTTGGCCTTGGCCTTGGCCTTGGGTGCAGCCTCAACCTCGCTAGCTTCAGGCTCTTGAGGCTCCGGGACTTCCTGAACTACCTCCACTTCTTGAGTGTCTTCTTGCTGAGTGTCGAGCTCTGGCTCACTACCCTTTCCACCGAAGAACACGTCCAAGGCACTCTGGCTCATGGCTTCAAGCGAGGGTGAAACACGTCTTGTCTTGAGCTCCAGGACTGCAGCACGGTATGCAGATGACAAGGGGCCTGGGCTGACATGGGAGCCTCTAGATTGCTACAGTAATCCTCGGCCACGGTCAAACTCTAGCTTCAAGCTTCAGGAGCCCAAGGCTTCCTGTTCTAAACCCTCTGAGGAGCCTGAGGCTTCCTGTCCTAAACCTTCTGAGGAGCCTGAGGCTTCCTGCCCTATTGAAAAACTGCAAGAAGCTCGCAGGCGGGTTTAGGGTTTGGGGCTTTAGGGTTTAAGGGTTTAAGGTTTAGGGTGCATATAGTGCTCCTGTTATAATTGCTGCACCTCTACCACTTCAAGGAGCCTGAGGCTTCCTGCCTTAAGTCACTTACAGTACACAACACGGACACAAAACTTTTTTCTGCAAGAACCGATCGTGCATTATGCTCGCTGCATGGTCACACGGCTGGAGTTCCCCAGCTTTGCGAGGAACCCCATCCACCAGAGGAGCCCCATCCACCGCCGTTCTTGTCACCGTTCGAGCCATCTTTGGGATTCCAGGGGCCCCATGTCTGATCGTCTTCCTCTTCTTCATCGTCATCTTCCTCGTCATCCTGGCCCTTGGAGCCAGAAGCACCTGCAGGGGGGTTTACTTGCATGGGCAGGGACAACACTCTAAGGAGTTATCTACATATATATATAATATATAATATAATATATTATATATAATATACTTATAGGATATATACTTATAGGAAGGAGCCCGAGGCTGCCTGCTATTTATAATATATATATATATATATATATATATATACTTACAGGAGCCCAAGGCTGCCTGCTATTTATAACACACTGGCCTCCGTGCCGCTTGCTCCACCACTCAGCCCGCTTCTTGCCACGGGTTCCTCGCTTTAAGCGCCACCCCGTGGTTGGACGTTTGCCCGTGTACAATGCCTCGGCTGTATGGATTAAATTTCGGCCTTAGGGTTGAGGGTTTAGGGGTTTAGGGTCTAGGGTCTCAAAATAAGCTAAGCTTCGCAGGCCGGGTTGACACATGTGCCGGACTGGTAGTAGCTCTGGGCATGGCAGACACGGCACCATCGTAGGTCGAGGCGAGGTCCTGGAAGCAAGCATTACGATGCCACCAATATCCTGTAAAAAAGGAGCCGCTGGCTACCTGATTTATAAATCCTGTAAAAAAGGAGCCGCTGGCTACCTGATTAAACCATGTCCTGCACGAGCTTGTCCACCTGAAAACCCAGCAGCTTCTGGTCGACCTTCAGCTTGTGGACGTGGAGGTTCCTGCGGTGGGAGTGGAGCTTCTCGAGCTTGAGGTTCAACTTGAGGTGGTGGAGGTGGAGGTCGAGGTGAAGCTTGTGCTTGAGCTTGAAAGTGAACTTCACCTTGAGCTTGAAGTGGAACTTGAGGTGGAGCTTGAGGAACTTGAGGTGGAGCTTGAGGACCTTGAGGTGGAGCTTGAAGTGGACCTTGAGGTGGAGCTTGAAGTGGACCTTGTGGCCACGTGCAGCTGGGCCAGCCTAGCGGAGGAGGCCACGTGACTCCAGGCCATGCTTGAGGAAGCTGCCAAGGGTAGCCTGGAGCCCAAGCATGTCCTTGAGGCCAGCTTAACGGCGGCGGCCCTTGCGGCGGTTGAGTATGCCACCCTTGCGGCGGCGGCCCTTGCGGCGGTTGAGTTTGCCACCCTTGCGGCGGCGGCCCTTGCGGCGGTGGTGGACTTTCAGGAACAGCTCGCCGCCATGGGGGAACTCCAGCACCTGCAGCAGGGATCTGGATCGATTACATGCCTTCGATTTTGCCGGGTCCAGCCTGGGCCTTGAGTCTGCTCCGGACCAGTTGCCCACGGGGAGCTTTGACAACCTGCAGGCCGGACCAGAGCTTAGGAGCCTGTGGCTGCCTGATCCATCCTACTTAAAAGCTGAAGGAGCCATGGGCTTCCTATATTAAGCCTTAGAACTTGTCGGGGTCGAGCCTGGGCCTTGAGTCTGCTCCGAGCCAGGTGCAGCCGTGGAGCTTTGACAACCTGCAGGCCGGACAGGAGCTTAGGAGCCATTGTCTTAGATTAAAAGATTTTGTCGGGATCGAGCCTGGGCTTTGAGTCTGCTCCGGGCCAGGTGCACCCGGTCTCCACGTGGAGCTTTGAGCACCTGCAGGCCGGACCGGAGCTTAGGAGCCTGTGGCTGCCTGATCAAAACTTATAAAGCTGAAGGAGCCATTGGCTTCCTAAATTTTTGAAGTGGCGCCTGAGCTGGAGGCCGCCTGCTGCAGCAGTTGCTCCAAACGGGCTGCTGCCTCTTCTTCAGCCATGCAAAGCTCAGCTAGCCTCTCTGCTGCCTCGTGAGTTTTTTTGGCAGCCTCCTCGTGCATCTTCGTCTTCTGTTGAGCCCTTGCTAGAGCTTCTGCCTTCTTTTTCTCAGCTTCTTCGAGCTTCGCCCTCTGAGCCGCCTCAGCGGCAGCCTTGGCCCTCTCAGCCGCCTCAGCGGCAGCCTTGGCCCTCTCAGCCGCCTCAGCGGCAGCGGCTGCCTTCGCTTTCTCCGCCGCCTCATGGAGCTCCGCAGATTCCTCGAAGCTCAGGTCGATCACTTCCGCCTCCATCGGCATTGGCATTTCCGGACCTGCAGCACCAGTACCGGGGATCACTTCCGCCTGCACTGGCACTTCCGGACCTGCAGCACCAGCACCGGGGATCACTTCCGCCTGCACCGGCACTGGCACTTCCGGAGGGCCCTCCTCGTCCACCTGCATCGGCTGGTTCGGGGCAGCACCAGCACCAGCTGCACCATCTTCAGGGGCCGTGCGAACGACTTCCCATCCATCGTCGACACGGCCCCACACGGCCACCAGCAGCACAAGAGCTGCCACCCTCATGGCTTCGAAGGGCACTAGCTTAAGAGCTTCGAGCACAAAAGCTGCAGATATATGCACATGCATTAAACAAGCACTCACACTCTACAGGCATGCAAACACTCTAGAGGAGCCTTGGGCTTCCTGTCGATCATTACTCTAGAGGAGCCTTCGGCTTCCTGTTCCTCTCGATCATTACTCTAGATCTAGCCTTCGGTTTCCTGTCTCGCTACGAATCCTAGCTCAACCTTAGGAGCCTTTGGCTTCCTGCTGACCCTTTCACATGCCAAGTGAAGGCACTGATGCAAGCAACTTATTGTGGCCTTGCAGCTCAATGCCAATACGATGGCATTTCAAGACATAGAAAATTAGTCTATTTTAGGATATTTACATATCCTATAATAGACTATTTAGGCTATTTATAAATAGCCTATATATCCTATAATAGGATAGTATATATCCTATCAATTAACAGCCTAAGAAGATTCTTTGGGTATACCTACCTACCTACATACATACATGCTTACTTACATAGGCCGTATGCTATATGCCGCAGACAAAGCTTTTTTTATGTTGCTTAAACTAAATGGTCTATGTTTCTGCATAAGCAGGCTATACATGTATGTAGGTATAACACATATACAGCATATCTGACAGAACAACAACTACACTACACATCCACCACTGCTATGTATTGTATATTGAGTGCTATATACAAAGATACCACAATCAGACTATATCCATTATTGGATGCGGTATATCGTATGCCGCAGATTCTACATGATATGCTCTGTTATGCTAAAGGTTGGCCGCACAAATTGTCATGCTACATTCATCTGATGACTCAGGCAGTAAGGCAAATGTGATTTCCAGATATACTATGCGTGTTGTCTATTTTGTGCTACACATGCGCACTCTATTACATATCTTACATCGTATACTATAACGCACAAACGTCATACATGCTCTACATAACTTCAGTTTCCTGAACTATGGTTCGACATAGTCTAGAGTAGTATTGAGCAATTTGATTGCCAGTAAGTACGAAAACCCCCAGAATACCCCTTATAGTAATCCTTATAGACCCCTTTAACAGGAACCCTATGATGGTCGTGGAACTCCCAGCTCTTGCTTTCTCCTCTCCCCGGGCGGCGTAGTTTGCCAAGCGCTCTTCCGGGCCTCCGAAGCGCATGGCGAAGGGCTTTAGGCCGTCAATGGGCCTCAACCTGCTCATTACCTGAAACGGGGCTCTAAACAATGATAAGTAGCTACCGCAATAAAACAATAGTGAATAAGGCCTGGAAGGCTCACGTTAAATATCATTGGACTATTTTACCACTGGCACTATTGGTGATTATTGAGGTAACCTTACTTCTGATTAACTAATTGCAACACCAAGATACACCAATGTAGGTACTTACAACCATACTTACAAAGTCCTGTGATCCTCCGAGACTATGACTAATAAGGAGAGGGCTGATGGGGCTTGCAGTTTAGGCGTTGGCTTTCATGCTTTGGGGGTTTCTCTCTTGACTCCGTGAGTGAAGCTGGAAAGGACTGTGGAAATGAGGGCGACCTATAGTCGCCATTGTAGTTCCTTTTGTTGGTTTGACCAAATTTATAATTAGGATCCTATAAGGTAACCCCAAAAAGGAACCACAATGGAGACTATAGGAATGATGCTAGTATACCTGCTTTTGTTCCTAAGCCAAGCTGAAAAGGAAACCGTCGTAACGCAATGCTAATATACCTCTCTCCGGAACGCTCCTGAAAGCAGCAGCCCTTCTTGAACCGTGTAGAGAAATCTATACTGAACTTAGAACCCAAGCAAAAATTATAATCTTAGCTGTTTCTTCGGGATTATAATAACTAACCAAATAAAAAATGTTTCTAAGTACCCCTAAGTGTAGAGAAATCCTTATGGAACGATGGTAAAGGAACCTTGGCCCTGGCCCGAAAAAACCTCAAACCGTGGAAGAAACCCCCAGAGAGCCCCATACCCCTTAATTAAGGAATATACCTCAAATTATAGGGTACTTAATAGTATGATTTAAGGTATATTGAATATACCGCGGTTCTATGCGATGGTTTCTGCACTGGATTTTTTTGGGGAACACGGTTTTTCGGATCTGATGCTCATACGGTCCTCATACGGTCTTTTGTAGACTCTTAGCTTCAGGGATGGATGTCGAAAAGCATTTCATACGTATATTCCTGAATAAAGGGGTATTGGGCTCTCTGGGCCCTACACTTGCATGTAGGATCCGCGCTTAGCATGTTGCCGCGGATGCCCGAGAAGCGATTGCGCCGCCACCTGCGCTAAATTACTACAGCCCGGAAACGTCAAGGATTTCGCGTTCGGCTTACGGCCTGCGCATAGGGTTTACAGTATATAGGGCCTGTACGGTGTACAGTGGACATTGCTCTCGTCGAGTTTCGGGCTCGTGCTTCAAGATTGTGAAGCACCGCCAGTCTCTGTAAGCATAAGGGCCCCCAGCCCGAATTTGCAAATAAGTTGTTCACAGCAGAAGAACTCTAAATCATGCCAGGACACATGTGCATTCTTGTCGTCACTCGCGACGCTACTGGTAATTTCCGCAAAGACTATCACCCTTGTCGTCGCTGCAGGCCGGCTCATGTTGCAACCACTTGTCTGTATCAATCCACTGTTGACACAACAGTAAGAACAGGTAGAAATGCGACCAATTGCAACTGTAACTACCAAAATCATCAGCGTCAGTAGCTTCAATCGGAAACTTGGCGCCTGGTCATCAGCAAGTAAAACAACATGGGCTTTGAACAAGTGGCGATGGTATCCGCATGATCTCTTCAAAATTATACGCAGCAGTCTACGCGAAAACCCACTTCCAATCACTATAAGACCCGTTTTGTACGTGAGCATTTGGATTCATAGGGGATCAGCCTTCCTAAATCACAAGGGAGTGTAAACACTGTAAACCGAGCACATACTGCGTACTTAAGCGCGGGGCAACAAACAAAGACTAGGATACCCAGTAACCTAAGAATAAAAAGGCCTCTCTTTTTGGTATTGGGTAACTTTATAAGGAACCTAGGACTACAAAAAGGGAATAAGGGTACTACTGGGCATCCTAGAAAGACTACAGCCTCCCTGTTAACCTGCGGCTGCAAAGTTTGACCTTTTGTCTGCGCTGACGCATCCAACCAAGTCCGCCGAAGTGCCGATGGATCGTCGGGCAATCTAAAACTTAACCAGAATGCCGAAAAAAGACCTAAACATCTTAAAGTTTAAGCCCAAAGTCATAAAGCCTGTCGATCTGGACCCTAGAACCCACAATCGCCTTGACAAGCACAGTCTTAGGGTTTATAGGCTCAGCTGCTGTGTTCCCTGGCCACAGAAAGGCAATAACCTCTCTAGTTCTGGTAGGACTACATTCACCCCCCAAAAGTTGAAGCTTGCTTACTCAGCTACTAAACCCTAAACCCTAAACCCTAAGTAGGGTTGCGCAGTACTTCATCGAAGACTGCAGCGAGTCGAAGTCCAACTTCAACCCGGGATCCGACTTAAACCAAAGACACATCGACTCTATACCTTAAGGTAAAAGCCAGAAAGTTGGAATATGATTATCCTAACCCTTCTATGGTAAATTATAGGGTATCCTACCATGAAGCCATATTCCAACTTTCTGGAGTTCCCTGTACAGACTCCCAAGCATCATGAAAACATCCTAATACTCATGGGGAGCCCTATATACACTCAAGACGCCCGAAGATAGGCCTTTCCTTCTGTACATAGCGCCAAACGGTGCAAAGTTGTAGCCTATGGCAGCCATAATAATGGGGGTGCGACGTTTAGATCAGTAAGTTGTTGGCCCCACAAGCACACACCGAAGACCTTGTGCCCTGAAACCCTTATTGCACCCCATAGCATCATACAACCTTCCTGAAGCTGTCAACAAGCTATAAGCCGTTGGACAAGCCCTTCAGATTTATGAAAGCCTACAAAAGCCCATAATTCTTCTGTAACTCGGTTTAAAGAGCCCGAGGCCCTAAACCCCTCAACCCTAATCCCTGGACCCTAATCCCCAAACCCCAAAACCCTAAACCCTTACAAACCCTAGACCCCTAAACCCCTAAACCCTAAACCCTAAACCGCAAACCCCAAAAACCCTAAACCCCTGAACCCCAAGACCCTAACCCATAAACCCCTGAACCGCAAAACCCTGAAACCCTAAACTAGACATCCGTGCAAAGCAGGGACGCATTCAAGCACTGCGCCCGGGCTTTCACGGCGCTCAAGATCTGCCTCGCCGGAAACCCCAAGGGTCCAAAGGACCCAATAGGGTTTAGGGTTCCTTTAAAGGGGTCTATAAGGGGCCATATACTATAATGGCTACTATAAGGATTCTATAATATAGGGGCCTAATGACTAGGTACTTGGGTTTATGATAGTAGTTATGTAGGTTAATATTTGGGAGAGTATAGGGTTGTTAGGTACTTGGACCTTTAGGGAAAGGAAAAAGTTTCAAGACGTTTCGTGGGATTCTCAGGAGTTTTATGGGTTTAGGGTTTAGGGTGAGGGGTTTTTAGGAGTTTTAGGGTTTAGGGGTTTTATAGGGTTTGGGGGTTAGGGTTCATGGGTCTATGGGTTTAGGGTGTGGGGTTTTACAAGTTTTAAGGTTTAGGGTGTTGAATACAGGGTTTTGGGGCTTTGGGTTTAGGAGTTTCAAGGTGAGAGATACAGGGTATAGGGTTTTTTTATATAAGGTTTTGAGTTTAGGGTTTATGGGTTTAGGGTGTGGAGTACAGGGCATAGGGCTTGGGGTATGGGTTTCCGGCCACCGAGTACAGGGTTTTTAGGGCATAGGGTTGACCGTACAGTATAGGGTTTAGGGCGTGTGACAGTTCTATCTATCAGGGTTTGGAGAGACGTGCGAAGGGGCTCCAGGCTAACATTCTATGGTAGAAGCTAGAAAGTTGGAGCATCATCATCTGGTGCCCTTAAGCTAAACTAAAGGGTATCCTGGCACGAATCACCCTTAATCCAGGTTCCAACTTTCTGTGGATCACTGTATGAGGGCTGGGCTTTGCAAAAAGTTGCAAGTGCTTTACAAGGGTTCTCTATGTAAGGGCGGTGCAAGGGAAAGGCTTCTTCTTCAAATGAGACTTTCCGGAAATTAGGGGTACCTTCTTTGGGGGTCCTTAAAGTAAGGATCCTACTATTCAGGGTACTATATTAGGGGCCCCTGTTTTCGGAAACCCCCACATGATGGTGCACAAGAGACTTTTGGTTTCTGTACGGATTCTTGCCTACGACGGCCTACGACGACCATGAGTTGCATAGTTGTTACGGAGTGCGGCTTCTGGTGAAGGGTCGCCAAATAGCGGATGCTACAGTGGAAGGTGTGCTGAATTTCATATCGTTGGCCATATGCATTATCTACGTTCTCCTTGCTGCCATTTGTTAGCCTTACCACTGGGTGCTGCCCTCCTCGCCCTTAAAACAGAAACATGGATTAGCATGCTCGGGATTAGGGCGGGACTGTTACTACTATTTGAGGGCAGCTGCTACTGCTACTGCTGCACCTCCCGCTGCTGCTACAGCATACCGACGAAAATCCAGAGCCCATAGCCGTGCAGGCTTCCGTCACATCCTTGTACCTCGCAGCTCTTATGCCTCCAAAGGTGAAGCTTCTTGGTAGCAGAACGAGGTACTGCAGCAAAACTTTCGACTGCATTGTGGCTACCCATTGAGCACGGATAGCGATAATCGCACCCCTGCCCTCCAAACCTGCAAGCTCTGGGTGGCGGCGAATCTCTGTCGCACTCAACTCTTCATCCATTTCCTTCTTCAGGATGATCGACTTGACGATCTCCGGGTCTTGAAAGATCAAGCATCTGTGCCATCGTCAGCCAACGTCTCGTACCGCGGCATGTGCTCCGCTTCGTTGTCCTGATACTCTGGAAAACAATTGAGTTGTGCCACTTGCCTTTGCACTGTTGAAAGTCTCCATAGAGGGAGCTCATCCGGCGCTTGCCTTGTTGTACGGATGTACACAAGCTGACGTGATGACATGAATGTGTTTACACCGCACACGACACGTGACAGGACATCTTTCCGCCGCAGCACATACTTTGATGCTCGGTAAGCGTGCTTTATCTTACCGGAGAGGCACTAGCCACTCTGCAACAAGATCTGCGTGCCTCAGCTGAAGCACCGCCTGCACTTCCTCTGCAAAGGCCTCCGGTGAGATGGCATGTGACTTTGTCATACTTTGTCGATGGAATGTGGGGTTTTGGCATCGTGAAGAGAATGCTCCTGAGGCTTTTGGTTGAGGGTCTGGCGGCTTGTTCCACGGGTCGAAAAGGTGTTGCGCAAGACTTGGATTACGTCTAGGCTTGCGGGTTAAGGCTTCGGAGCCGCCCGAAACCCTGAGCCCCTAAACCCAAAGCACTTTCGGGCAAAGGGTCCGGGTTTGGGGCCTCTGTCGGAGTTTCCTCTTTGTTTATTGAGACTCCCGGAAACGGGACATGCTTGATCGATGGTGGCTGTTCCTCTATATGTATGTATGCATGCATGCATATATGTATGCGTGTATGCATGCCCGCATGTATGTGCATATCGACGTAGTAACTCGGGTCTTGAATAAAGCTAGTACCTTAATACTTAAAGCTCCAACCGAGGTATTTGTAACATTACTTACTACCTATAGTCTCAATTGTAGTTCCTTTTTTGGTTAACCAGTTTTATGGTTAGGATCCTCTAATAAAGTTTTGGGTTAACCAAAAAAAGGAACTACAATGGAGACTACAGGTATGTCCCATGATCCGCCAAGTAGCAACCCATCTCCAGCTTCACACATCGATCCATCCATCCAGCCACATATTGGCCTACGCACCTATTTCTCGAGCAGTCTATCCATCTACGTGCCTATCTAGATCTTTATATACATGATGCCATGTGTATGTATATATGTTATATATATATATATATGGGCGCGCCCCTATTTGGGGTCCCCTACGTTTTTCGCTACATCATATGACTGAGCTATAACCACCAGACTAGGTTATAACCAGCCGATTAGGTTATAACTAGCCGACTAGGGTATAACCATTCGAATAATTTATAATCAGGTATACATTACAGCCGACTAGGTTATAATCAGGTGTACGTCATCGACTACAGTATTATATCCGGTTTGAAGACCATGTCTTCAGAATGCTGAAACCCGCACAACGCTAAGAATTCTATGACACCTTCGTCGAAAACCTGTTACAATGTGCTAAAATCCTTGCTTTGAAGCCGTCGATGTAGCTTCGTAGTTCATGTTTGTGTGACTGTATCTAAACCGCTGTAATTCAGTTTTTTCCAACAAGCGCGCTGTAGTCATTAGTCTGGTTCAGTCATTCCTTATCGCGAACTAGATTTTGCAACGAAACGTTTTCCATCTTTGTACTGTAATGCCGCAATCCCACCAAAGTGTCTGTTGTTGGACGCATTGCTATGACGTTTTGGCAAACTGATAGCTTTCAATGACATATCCCTGTGCCCCCATGTGATTGCTTTTAAACACTGGTATATCCGGTAGCTATATTTGAGTGGTGCATTCCTTAATTCTGTATGACGGCTGCCCCAAGCCAAAATTGAAAACTTGCATACTACAAGCTTAGCAAACGTTGTATAGTGTTTTTCCTAGGGGACGACATGAAGCGTCGCTTCTTAGGCTTGGCACTGTTTCTATATGCCGAGTGATGTAGCCTGTGCTTCTTGTATCAGCATACCTTAACCATCACGTAAAGCCGACTGAAAACCATAAGGCTACATCTAGCTTGTCCGAATTTCTGTTTGTGTTCTTGTGAATATTTACTGAAAGTCGAATAGAAGCCATTGTTCCCAGTCCAGAACGTGATCCTCGTGTTAGAAAAAGTGGTACACACACACACACACACCGAATCACTCCTCGAAAGAAGTTCATCCATGTAGTTGGAAATAGCATTGCGAGGAATTTTCTACGTACCGAGCGAGGAAACCTAACAGTTTAAGTCGCGAATTTTGTTTCGCTCACCACACATATTCTTATCAGTTTTGTCTCGTCGAAATCCGGCTTCCTTGGAACGATGTTTGAGCATAACGTTGCAACCAGTTCACCTATGTACGAAGTGATGAAACCTGACCACGCTGTAAAAATTGAAATGCTCTCTCTCCCTACAATGACGTCGTATCAGCCGTATCTCAACTTTCTATGTACCGTGATATTCCAATGTTGACAACACTTACTGACCTACTGTAATCCCGATAGAGCCCCTTCATATTCCGCATTTTGATTCCTGCGTGAGTGACATGTTAGCGGCTATTCTCTCAATGTGTACATAGGTCTCATAAACCCGATGTACTGGAACGGACAGACCATTGTGTAAAGTCGCCAAAAAGCCTTTCCGCTAAAGTTGGGGAATGAGCATATGGTCCCCGGAATTATGTTTGTTACAAAGCACTGCATCGTGCCTCAACAACCGCATACACGCCAATTACCTCGGACCCTCTATTCTTCTAGTCCTTGTTTAATTTCATTGCGGTTACATTCACCCTGAAACACCGACACTTTCGAACGTTTGGATTTAGGTGTTGATGAAGTACTGTAGCGGTGGCAGAGGCCTGGTTATAACCTCTGTCCCCGGTTATAACCAGGACACCTGCGTAGTAGGCAGCCCTAGACCCATCACTACGTAAACCATTAAACCATTAACAAACCGTTAAATTAGTACACCGTTAAACAAATCCTTTGCCCCAATGGACCCAAACCAATAAACCATTAAACCATTAAACCAATCCTTTTGCCCCATACCACTAAACCATTAAACCATTAAACCAATCCCCTTACCCCATACCACTAAACCACTAAACCATTAAACCATTAAACCAATCCGTTTGCTCCATACCACTAGACCACTAAACCACTAAACCATTAAACCATTAAACCATTAAACCAATGCTTTCGGCCCATACAGGGATGTGTCTCTCTCTATAGGGGAAAATGATTGGCTTAATGGTTTAATGGTTTAATGGTTTATTGGTTTGGGTCCATTCGGGGAAATGATTGGTTTAATGGTTTAATGGTTTATTGGTTTGGGTTCATTGGGGGAAATGATTGGTTTAATGGCTTAATGGTTTAATGGTTTATTGGTTTAGTGGTATGGAGCAAAAGGAATGGTTTAATGGTTTAGTGGTTTGGGTGTGCAAAAACCCAGGGGACCCCATATAGGGGGGTACCCATATATATATATATATATATATATATATAGAGATCTGTCTATCTGTCAGTCTGTCAGTCTGTCAGTCAGTCAGTCAGTCAGTCAGTCTGTCTGTCTGTCTGTCTGTCTATCCTACCTAAGAGTGCGTTTGTACCTACAACAGAACATGCACAAAGTTGCTCTGAGCGGGACCCCCGTCCGAGTAGCTCGTCAGCGAGCTCAGCATCTTGTGACCATCTCTGAATCGATATTGGTCTTTCTCTACATTAGAACCCGTCTGTAGGGTCCGTTTTACTAAGGGTGCCATACTATTTGGGGTACCCAAAAAGAGACCCTAATCTTGAGAACCACCCATTTTGCGATTTAGATTAGGGTCACGTTGTTGGGGCGTGCGTGGGTGCCTTTGTTCAGACCTGCAGCATGTACACTTCACGACTTGGCACACACAAAGCTTCACCCTTTAAGGATCCCTTCTAAAACCCCTGTATACCAGAAGCCCTAGACCCTAAACCGCAAACCCTAAACCATCAAACATAAACCCCAAACCCCAAACCCTAAACTCAAAACCCCAAACCCCAAACCCAAAACCCCAAACCCAAAACCCGAAACCAAAAAACCCAAACCCTAAATCCCAAACCCTAAACCATCAACCCCAAACCCTAAACCCCAAACCCTCCTTCCAAGGGATCCCTCAGACTCAGGGGAGACCGGTGCCTGCACATTTCCCCGACCAGTTCCGCTAACTGCTCGAAGCAGCGGCAGGGCCTTCCAGTCGAAATCAGTGGAAAACACCTAAAGCTTAGAAGGCCTCCCCCACCCTGTAGTAGTGACTGTAAGGATTACATTAGGGTCCTATTGTATGCCTATTATACCACTATTACAGGGTGGTGGAGCCTTCTTATACTTAAAGGATCATGGGACTTGGTAAGTAGCTTATAGTTGGGGTTATAAGTCCCCTAAGTGGGGTTATCCTAATTATAACCTGCTTATATCCTTGCTTACTCAGTCCCATGAGCCTTTAAGTAAATGAATCCTTAAAGGCACTCAATCATATACTCTCCAAAGTCCTAACCTACATAACTCCTGTCCTAAAACCGAGTACCTGATTATTGGGTCCTTTCGACCCTTGGGGAACCCTGAAAAGGAACCCAGCTAAAGATCCCTTTAAAAGGAATCCTTAAAGGGGTCCCTATACAGGTACTTAAAGGCCTAAGTTTTTTCTATATGGGTACATGGAGCCTTCGGGCTTGTTAAACCCTAAACCCTGAACCCTAAACCCTATAGACCCTAAACCTTTAAATCCGAAGCCAAGATAAAGGAACACCTGAAGATCCCTAAAAAAAAGGAATCCTTAAAGGCACCCACCAGGCCCAGCCTCCCGCACCTCGGAGCTGGCGGCCGCGCGGCCCAGCAGGCGGAGGTCGCGCGCCGCCTGGGACTCCTCGAAAAAGCGCCGAACTTTACAAGGGCTTTTATAGGGTTCGGGGGTTTAGGGTTTAGGGGTTTAGGTTTTTTAGGGTTGAGGGTTGAGGGGTTTAGCTTTTATAAGGCTTTGGGTTGAGGAGTTTAGGTTTGATAGGGTTTTGGGACAAATAGGGTTTTGGGTTTATGGGCTTTGGGTGTAGGGGTTTAGGTTTTACAGGTTTTGGGCTTTCATAGGGTTTAGGGTTTAGGGGATTATGGGTTTAGATACAGTGTAGGCTTCGGGCTGAGGGTTTAGGGTTTATGGGTTTAGGGGTTCAGTTTTTGCTTATAGGGTTTATGGTTTAGGGTTTTATGATGTTCATAGGGCTTATGGGCTTTCTAGGGTTTTATAGGGTTTAGGGGTTTCGGGTCCATGGGTTTAGGGTCTAGGGTTCAGGGTTTACGGGTTTAGGATGTAACTGTCTTATTATATCTTACAGAAATCCAACTAAGAACCCCAAACCCTGGTTCGAAAACGAACCGCTTTACAGAGCCCTGGTAGAACCGTCTCCGAGTTCCCTTGAAGAACCCTAAACCCTAAATCCCCTAAACCCCAAAACCCTGGAGCCCCACTACGTAACCACGGAATCGTTTTCCAAGCCCGAAACTCCCCCGGAATTCTAAACTACTGTTTGCTGAAGAAACCCACGAAAAAAATAATCCCTATATTACCCCCATAAGGAATATATTTTTTATTTTTTGGGGGTTCTTAAGCAAATAGTAGTAAACCCTGCACCCTACACCATAGACACGACCTAAAGCCCGACGCCTGAAAACCCTACCTTCACCCTCAAGGACCTACCTTTTGAAGGACTTGTATAAGGAAATCATAATAAGAAACCCTAAGCAGGTAGGATATTCAGCGTTAAAGTAAACCCTAAAGCCCTGAACCCCTAAACGCTCTTCCGGCCCGAATTTAACGGAATTCAGAAGTCAAAAGAGGGTTTCCGAACATAAGGCACCCTTAATATAGTACACTAAATGTAGGATCCTTATTAGAATGACCCCCAAATAAGGTACCCCTTATGTTCGGAAGCTGCCAGAACAGCTCAACGGGTCCTGAGGCATGCCGACGCTTTGGCCGTCGAGGATGTAGAGCTGACTAAACACCTTTGGGCTGCCCTATCAGGGGTTCGTTTAAGGTGTCGGTCTACATGGTTTACGGGATCTACAGGGGTTCCTGTAAGGGGCTTTGCGGGTTTCTGGGCTCAGGGCCTTTTAGGTGTTTTCGGGGCTTTATAGCTTTAGGTTGCAGGCTTCAGGGTCCACGGAACGGAGGGCTGCAGGGTTCATCACATTGGACACAGTGTTGGGCGTTTTGCAGGGTCAGTGGCCTGCGGTCTAACAGTACTTGGAGTCATCAGCATCTAACCTACCTAGGGCCGTAGCCTTTCCCCGTTTTTGCACGCCCATCGCTTTTCCGGAATGTGTTGTTTTTTGAGAGACCCCTTAAAGGGCACCCCTTCTGAACCCTACTTCGGGCTCTCTTAAAAGGGACCTTATTGAGAGGGTCTTTATCCCCAAGGTTCCCCTCAATCCTAACTCCCACGGACCTTCGCTGAACGCGGCGGAGGCTGGTCTCGAAGCGACGCACGCACTTCTGAAGAAGGTGGCTCTCGCGGCGCGCTTGGATTTCGTGTGCCGTGGATAGATGCCCATCGAAGATTATACGCCGCAGGAAGTTTTGGTGGAATGATGCAGTCACGAACTGTCGCACTCCTTCCCCCCCGTCTGGTCTACCACCGACTCGGCCACCGAGGGACAAAGTATCTTGCCCTGCAGGTCGTTCCGTAATCCATCAGGTATAGCAATAATATTCTATAATTACAATAAGGGTTCCCTAAACAGTATAGGTAACTATAAAGGCCCCTATCCCTAAAGCCTAAGCCCTGCTTGGAGGATCATGGGTCTTAGTAAGTAAGGTTATAAGTACCCTACTTGGGGTTATAAGCAATTATAAGTATGTTACCTTAGTTATAAACCCAGTTATACTAAGTCCCATGATCCTTTAAGTACTATAACCCCAGTTACTAAGTCCCATGATCCTTTAAGTACTCCATCAGAGAGCATCTCCGAGAAACCACCTTCTCCACGAGCGCTCGCAGTCGAAGACTCTAAGCTCCATCCCCCAAACCCTGAGCCTCATCATGGCCTAACTTACGGCCGACTATTTAGGGTTTAGGGTTTAGGAATATTTAGGGTTTAGGGTTTAGGGTTTAGGAAGTAGGAAGACTTCATACTTAGAGTAAGGTTCTGGGTATACTCCACTTTTCTATGCTATACTATACTACACTATGCGGATAACAGGGGCTATAGGGGATGTGACGAGTGACCCGAAGTGTTATGCTCCATCATCTTGAAGCCGAAACCTTGAGCCCAGAATCCCAAGCCCTAAACTCTGACTGAGCTTCTTACGTTCCATATGCATCCTTATACTCTTACACACGTAACCCCTCAGAAACGTAGCTCCTTTGAGCCCACAGGCCCCAGACACGAAAAGACCCAGATCTTACACACTAAAGCTAGAACCCTGCAACCACAAAGAATTACACCGTTTGAATCCATGATACCAGTCTAGAACCCCGATTGCAACCCTGTAACGAACCCTTATACGACCCGTACCAGAACCCTTACAGGAATCTCAAAAGGAACCCTCAAACCCTGAACCCTGAAGCCTACGTATAAGAACCCTGAAGAAACCTAAACCCTAAACCCTAAAACCCTAAACCTTTAAACCCCAAGCCCTAAATCCGATCCTTGCGCCGGCCTGACCAAGCACTTTCTGGACACGGCCAGACGATGGAGGAAAAAAGGCCGAAGCGGCCTTAAAGGGGTTTGATACGGATTAGGGTTTGGGGATAGGGTTCCGGATTCATTTTTTGGAATACCAACAGATTGGTGTAGTTTAGGATGCTTAGGCGAGGGTTCTATAGCGGATACGTCAGGGGCTACTAAAGGTGCTTAGAGAGCGCGCCGGATTCGTGGCCTCGGGCTGTAATATGTTCCCGAAGGCCTAAGGATTCACATTTTCAGGCTTTTTGGGTCTAAAGACCATATTATATAAGGGGTCCTTTAAAGGGATCTATAGGGATTAAGGCTCCAAGGACTCATATTTTAAGGCTTTTGGGTCTAAAGACCATATTTTTTTAAGGCTTTTGGGCCATTTTGAGCCCTAGGGGTTGTGAGTCCCAGGGCAAGGGGGCCTTCAGCTTAGCGAAACCCTACATTCCAAGCCTTGTTTGACATGTAAGGGTTTAGGCTTTCGGGTTTAGGGCTTTAGGCTTTATAAGCCCAGGGCTTTTGGGTTTGTGCGGAAGGCTTCAGACTTTGAGCTTTAGGGCTAAGGATGTAGGGTTTCGGATTTCGGGCTTTAAGGTTCACGGCATTTAGGGCTCTATAGGCTCGGCATGCACGGCAAAAAGGGTTGTAGGCATGTGTTTTGCTTTGTGACACGACTTGAATACGAGCTTGTCAATGTACTGTTCGAGGTGTCATAATCATCTGATAGGACTGTAGCCGATGCGTGAGGAGAATGCTGGTAATTGCTTACAGTTCGGCCTCTTGCAGCACTATTCCTTGATGAAGTTTCAGTAAAAGTGAGGAATCATACCCTACCGTCTACTATAGGATAGCATCACATGGCTTTTTTTTTTTTTTTATAAAAGTCTCTGTCAACGAGTCCAGTCCGGAACTGAACCAAATGCAACGCACCCGATTCCCTTGAGCAGGAAACCAGGAGCTGGAACCACTTCTGCGTCACTACCAGCTACCGACAAAAGAGAGCGTGATAGAGACTTACACTCTTAACTTCTCCAAACCCAAAGGGTCCTATGTACTGTTATGGGGAATACTTCCCCAAATCATAATAGTAATTCCTAATATAGAAACCCTACATTCTACTATATCGGTACTCTGGACCATTTTGGTAAAATTATAAGCTGGGGACGAAGTCGTCGATCTTGCTCTTCAAGCTGTGCTGCAGAGTAGGCTCCTCAGGAAGGTGATCGAACTTCGTTTTTGCTGCCGGTCGAAACGCTGACAGTAGGGGCCTCAATAGTTCGAAATGGCTTTGGAGCCCCTTTATAGTATAGCTGTGGTAAGGAACCCTAGGGAATAATATTGGTACGTAATTATTTAGTCTTCTATATTAGTGGCCTCAAAACGAGAATAGCAGGATCTCTGCACATGTGTGTGCTATAAACATATTACCGAACCCGAAACCATAGGAATGGCAGTCAATCAGGCCACTACAACATACAGATCAGATCCCACATCTGGTACAACTGTTGATGATATAAATCCTGCATCACCCATGGTAAGGAATATATCATAGTTCCTATAGTTTAGGGTCATGAAGGTAATGCAGGATATCATCAACCGGAGGACATCCAGAAAGGGAGAAACAGGGGGGGTTGAACCCCAAACTAGTATAGTTTATTAAAGCCCCTATAGTAAGACCCTTATCCCTAGTTGCTGAGTTCATAGGCCCCCAAAAAGTGTACACATTTAGTTTTAGAGTGGGTAGTATTATCCCAACAAGTGTAAAGTGTATGCACTCAGCTTCTAAGCCTATAGTAAGCCCCTTACAGTAGTCCTTCTAGACCCCTTCAAAAGGAACCCTTCAAAGGAACCCCTTATAGGTAACTATTAAAGCCCCTATGGTAAGCCCCTTATCAAACCCCGAAAGAATTGCTCCCAAGGCGCTGTAGGCATGGGCTGCGCCCTTGAGAGGAGCTTCACCTCATGTAACCCTTAAGGACGAAAAGAACCCTATATGGGTTTAGGGTTCATATACCTTATAGGGATTCATAGTACATTTGCATACTTTTAAGGCTCGCTTGGTCCTCAAGGACCCTAAGGCTCCATGTACCTACATGGTATATCTAGGCCTGCAAGGGGTACCTATATAGGTACTTAAAGGCCTAAGTATATACTATGTGGGTGCATGAGCCTTCTAGGGTAAGGTAAGTGAACAAGCCTCAAGAAGTAGAACAGCGTTTCAATGGGGCATGATATACAAGGCTTCTTGGATTTCTTTATCATACCGGAGCCTTACGAGATATGTAACTTTGTATGCATGACAAAAGGTTTTGGGTTGTACTTTGGTCAGAGTATACATGGAGGGGCAGGGGACTTAGTAAGTAGGTTATATATAAGTAGAGTTATAAGTGCCCTAAATTGGAGCTACCTCAATTATAACCCTACTCACCAACGGCTTACTAAGTCCCATGCCCCTCCAAGTAGTTAGATGAAGGATCCTGACGGACTATAACCATTTGTTGTTCTGTTCAGGCTTCTATACGAGGACTCATGGTGCTTGCGGTCTAGCGTGCATATAGGTGTTATCTGGCATGTAAGGTGTAAGGCTTGGGCAACCGTTTATTCAAGTTTACGGTCCTCCTACACCGTAAACCCCCTAAGGCCCTCAACCCACAAACCCTAAACCCAGAAGCCCGGAGCCTTGAACCGTAAACCCATTAGCCCCAAACCTTATAAATCCTAAACCCATAAGCCCAAAAGACCCAAACCTAACCTCCGCGCCAGTGAGAAGGGTTTCAAACTTTTCAGACGCTATCCTATGCTGTTTGCACCCTAAAACCCCCAAACCAAAGACCCAAAACACCCCTCGATGCTGACACCCTGAACGGGGCTCTCTCCTCTAGTCTGGCTGACTTTAAGGAGGCTGTGCTGGCCTTCACTTCCGGAGGCGTGGCATGAGTGCAGCCCAGCCAAACTGCACTGATCAGCTTGCCAAAGCATTTCAGTCCATGCTTTAATCATGATCACACAGTCGGCACTTTTGGCCTACCTGTGCAGCGTCGCAGGCGGTGGTCGTAGTGGCAGTGGTGATGAGCAACGCGAATACCAGGACTATGGTCGTCGCGAAGTGCAAAATCACGATGTTCACGGCAACGGCAGTGGTGATAATGATTCAAGGACTGGCTTGAGGACTTTTTGCCAGTAGCTGCTGAGTTCCCTGAAACCTTTAAGAACAAAATCGAATCCCTCCAAGCGACCCAAACCTACAACTCCCAACCCGAAGATACTATAACCTCAAACCAAGAAGGCACTCAACACAAAGATACGATCACAAGACGCCCACCTCGACCCAACATGAGTAACGTGTTTTCATAAGCCGGGTTTAGACGAACTTAGACATTTACAAGATTCACCCTGGGCTTCCAGGGACCTTATTATTGGGTCCTTAAGGGGTCTAGGGCCCGAACTATAAGGTCCTTGGAGGCATTGGGTCAGAACAGGAATAACTCCTCAGGAACACGCTGGAGCCTACTTTACCCTAAACCCTAAACTCCAGGGATTGCAGGCACCTTGAAAGAAACCCTCGAATACCCTAAACCCTAAACCCTAAACCGTACTAAGGAACTTTTGAGGGTGAGACAGAGTTCCCTGGAATGGAGCGCACCAGGTCTGCCACAAACTGGTCGCCGGCCTTCTCGAAACGCTTCGAGGCTCTTGGGGTCTCAGGGTTTAGGGCCTTAGACCTCCCGGCTTAATGCGTACCCTAAGGCTCTAAGGACTTATCTCTTAAGGCTTTTGGGCCTAAAGACCATCTTACATGAGGCTTTCGGGCCATTTTGAGCCTTAGGGTTAGGAGTTTGTGTGTGTGTGTGTGTACTTTTGTGCGTGCGCGCAGGCGTTTCTCCACATAAGCTTTGATGGCTGCATTCTTCTTCTCTGCTCCCGGCCCTGAACCCTACACCCCAAACCATACTATACATACTTAAGGGCGGTGCTTTGGGGCTTTCGAGGTGTTTGGGGGGGGAGGGGGTGCGGCCTTGGTGTCGGTAAGGTTCAGGTTAGGGTTTAGGGGTTTACAGGTTTAGGGTTTGGGAGGGCACGCTGCTGTAGGGCTTCAGGGTGTTCCATAGAGTAGAGCTTTTACGGGGCGTTGGGTTCAGTTACGGGTTGCATGCTTAGACATCCATGGACAAGGCGGTCGTGCTTGACTGTACGGCATGTCGCAGGAATAGTCAAATCAAATAACCCTACCCCCAAGCCGTAGTTGGTAGAGGAACGCCCAAGTGTCATGCCATGCCACAGGCGCAGGGTAGAACAACCCTATAAGACCTGCACAAAGTCTTTGCAGGAACCCTTGAAGAAGCCCCTGAAGGAACCCTACCCCAGATTCCAACTTTGACGGATCCGAACAGGTCATTTTTTCTGGGCCGGATTGACTGGGCTCCTGTTAAGAACATTTAAATTAAATGATCATAGTAAGGAAACCTTATGAACCCTATTATGCACTATAGACCCCCATTATTGTACCGTACATCCTTAACAAGGACCCAGATGTATCTATAGTCTCCATTGTAGTTTCTTTTTTTGGTTATCCAATTTTATGGTTAGGACCCTATAATAGAGATTTTGGTTAACCAAAAAAGGAACTACAATGGAGACTATAGGTAGGTCGGCTTCAAGGACATTGCCGCTGTGGTTGCCACGCGACGAGTCCTCAGCAACGGAGGCCTCTGGCAATGCGGCCGGTGGCCGCAAGGAAAAGCAGCGGCCATGAGCATTACCACATCTGCCGATTCGCGAGCGTTCCAGGTTTAGGCTCCACTCCAAAAGGTTTAGTATGTAGACCGTTTTAAACCGAGAGCTTGTATGAGCTTGTTATAGGGTTGGCGACCAAGTTTGACTAATGTGGGCGCCGTAATAATTAGGGTATTGTCGTGCGGTATTGTATACTCGATTAAAAAAGGAACCCAAGGAATAGCTTATTGTAAGTACTCTGGCTTCTCTATTATCATCCACCTTGCTGGGCTGTGCGACTCTTAACTCTCTTAAGGATTCGGGTTTAGGGTTTAGGATCACTTAAAGAAGCGAAACTAGGGCTGTTATTAGCAACATTTAGCAACTGTACTTATAACTTATATCCACAACAAACGGGGAACTTACCTTACTGACTCACTGACTTAGTCCCATGGTCCTCCAAGTGGGTTCTTGGTTGAAGGTCTTCTGGATGTTGTGAACCGACAGAGTCTCTGCTATATCTCGGACTGATGTCAAGACACGCATTTGAAGTGTAAGGCTTTCCCCCATAAGGCTTAGAGGGTTTTGGGCTCAGGGTTACACCCGAATCCCTGAACCTATTGGATTTAGAGGGCTTGAGGTTTAGAGGATTTTTCCGAGATACGGGTTTAGAGAGTCGTTAAACTCCTACAAGACAGGAAGACAGCTTGGCCAATGTCAGTGCTACGCTACTACCTGCTGGCAGATCCCGCAGCTTCGGCGGTTCTCCACAACCCAACATACTATAATACACTATAGTATGCTGAAAATATGCTACACCATATTATTATAACAAATAAAGAAATCAAACATACCATCTTCTGTGCTTGCTGTGAAATTGTAAACTCAAAATTAAAAAAAGCCGTGATTTTGCGGACCGTCCTCACACAGAAATCTCATTCTGACCTCCCTCTCCTTGCCCCACCACCTTTCCCATCACCACGACTGGCGGCGGCACACCTTCCGTAGAGGCCGTGGGAGCACCCGATGCAACCGCAGCGACCACCGGCGGCACTTGTACAGCTCCCGTATAGGCTGGAGGTCCCGTATAGGCTGGAGGAGAGCCCTGGTACTGAGAAGCCTCCGCCGCATTCGGAACGGATATACCAAGCTGCGCAAGCGCGGCCACAGCAGCAGCCGGCGGAGCAGCCGGCGGTTCACTCGGAGACATTCCCCGGCAGAAGTGGCCCACGACTTGGAGTAAGCCAAAGCCCGTGAAAAACATTGCCTGGGTTTAGGGCTTAGGGGTCTAGGGTATAGGGTTTCTGGGTTTTTGTTGGAACATACTTAAGTTGATTCCCATAATCTAGTACCAGCGGTGTATGTTACATAGTCCCCCTTGCTATGGTGAGTTAAACTAAATTACACTAAACCCTAAACCCAATAAGTTAAACGAAATTACAATGAACCCCAATCCCTAGCCCTAAATTGCCTTAACAAGAGCCTAAACTAAATTAACCTAAACCCTTTTCACCCTGAATTGCCTTAACAACAGCCTAAACTAAGTTACGTACTTCAAACCCTATAAACCCCTTTAAACGAGCCCAGTTGCAAGGCCAACGAACCAAGCCATCGGGGTCTCCATCACCATCCCACTGGAAACCGCCTCAAACATCCTGGGCTGTGTGGTTCAAGCATTCAACCGGCCTGCCTTAACACCACAACGTTCAGGGATTAGGGGTTAGGGTACTAGAAATCTCGACATTATGGTAACAGATATTACATTCCTTAACAGAAACCCAGCATCGCGGTACTACAAAAATCTCGATGTTATGGTGACAGATACAACATTGCTTAACAGAAACCCAGCATCGCGCTACTAGTCGTTGCCAGCAGGATGAAGCCAATCAGAGCCATCCCAAGGGCGGCGGTGACGGCGACCTTGCCTGGCGTATCCAGGTCGCTGCAGTTTATTCGCACCGCCATGGCCTCTGGACAGGAATGTCAGATCCTGTCAGATTCTTGAGCCATGACTCTGCATCACATGGTTAGGGTACAGGGTTTCGGGATCAACATAGGTTTAGGCTTTTGGGCTTCACTAAGGTGTATAAGGGTTTAACTTGGGTTTCGGGTTTACTTCTGGCTTAGAGTGTTGGGTTATAGGCCTGGGGTTGCTGGGTTGCTGCATGCAGCACAACATGTGCGCACGGCACGGCAAACAAAGTCTACCGGATCACCTCAGGGTTTGGGGCGGGTTTAGAGTTTGGTAGAGCAGGACACTTCAGTGCGTGAGCACTGCCCCCGTAGTGATACATGCAAGCACCGGCTACTTGCCAACCCCTATAAAATGCCAAGGCTCGGTACGAACAAGTCCACGTGTTGCTGTTTCGTGTACTGTTGCCGTAACTGGGACGGCCCATACCCTCAATCGCTAAACTGTTCTGTGCTGAACTTAGAACCCTAGCAAAGATTATAATTTTCGCTGTTTCTTAGGTATTATAATAGCCAATAATTGAAAATTATTTCTAAGTACCCCTAAGTAAACTGCTGTCTATTCCAGTAAGGGACCCCCAATTAAAGCTTTAAAGCCTGAACTCCCACAAACCCCCTTGACCCAAAGACGCCCGCCGCCCAGATTTTGAGGTTTCGAGGATTTCGCTCAGCTTAGGTCTTCTGCGAAAAAATTGGCTTCAGCACTCTTGAGTTCTGAACAGGTTCAGGGTGTAGGTGTCACGGTTTAGAAAGTTTATGGTAGGGTTCCGGGTTTAGGGTTCCAAACCTGAGACACGTCCCCAGAGCATAAAAGAGTCCCCAGAAGGTTCTGCACGCAGTGCTTTGCAAGCTCACACCAGTGCACAAAAATCGGGTTGCATTGTTGCTACACTCCTCTTGTCTTGGTAAGGGAGGCAAAGAAGCGATGCCCTGACTTTTCTGGACTTTGAAGTACACAGGGAGAAAAAAGTATAGACTTTTATTTTATAATGGTTCTTTTAAGGAACAGGTACCAAAAAACGTATTCAAGTGGGTTTGGAGGGTTTGCTGCTACTAGTACACACCGCAAGACATGACTCCGGAACAAAACCTACAAGCCTCAGCATGCAACAAGCAAACGTGAAAGCCAGGCGTGGCAAACAAGACACTGCAAAGCAAGCAACAACAACTCGAAAGGAATGACAATCAGAGGAAAGAGTCGGAACAATGACATTAACACACTTAAACACGACAGTATATGACAACATGACACCGATTATTACCACTGTCAATGACTATCTTGCTTTTCCAATCCAACCACAGATTCAGTTTACTCCGAACCCTATAACCCTAGGGATCAAAATAGCGCAAAAGCCTCTTAGTATGGTGTTTGGGCCCAAACGCCTTAATATATGAGTCCTTAGATCCCCAGGGTAAACTAAACCCGATGCCGCAAATATGTTCAACAGAACCACAGTTTCAGTCGAACCCAATGCCTGAACTAAACTTAAAACCCTTAACCCTAAACCGTAAAACCTACGACCTATACGCTACAAAGAACAGCCATAAACTCTAGAAAACCCAATCCTAAACTTGTAACACCTGAACCCATCAGCTCTCCAACTCCCAAACACCTAACACCGTCAAGACTAAATCCTAAAACCCTCAAGACTCGAAACCCTAAGCCCTCAGCCCGAATTAAACCTTAAACCTTACCTAGAGTCTCCATTGTAGTTCCTTTTTTTGGTTATCCAATTTTATGGTTAGGACCCCTATAATAGAGATTTTGGTTAACCAAAAAAAGGAACTACAATGGAGACTATAGGTACAATCCCTGGAACCTTAGAGCCGGGACGTTCCGGTTTGAACCTCATCAGCCGCCCGCTGTAAAGCGCGAAGCTCTGCTTGGGCGCTGCGGCCGCTGAGCAACGCATCCTTCGGGGTTCCCTACATTATAATAGGGTCCCTAATATGATTCAAGGTATATACTCCTTAATTAAAGGATTTTGGAAGGTCTGGGTTTAGAGCTTCAAAGGGTCTGGGGCTCTGTTGCTCCGGGTTTAGGGTTTAGGGGTTTAAGACATATATAGGGTTTAGGGTGTAGGGGTCAGGGTTTGAGGGGTAGGAAAAAGGTTGCAGGTTTTTTGGTTTTAAGGGTTAGGGTTGAGAGGCTTACGGGTTTGGGGGTCAGGATATAGGGCTTAGGGTTTAAGGGTTTTTTTAAATGCAATGCCCTTCTCCTTGCGTCCAAGTCCCAAAACATTAACACTTACACATCATCACTCATCGTGGACTCTGGGACATCAGAACCAGTGGGTACATCAGGTAGAGATGAAACACCAGCATCCCCATCGATCATGGCCACCTCCAAGCCTTCGACCACAGGACCAACACCCCCAACGAGAGGAAGGTCAGCAGGGTTCAGGGCAGGACAACCAGGAGAGACTTCAGAACTTCCAGGCACGACAGCAACTGGCACTGCAGTCTCGTCAGAATGTTCAGGTAGTGCAGAAACACTGCCATGAGGTACAGCAGACGGTGCAGCTCGTACAGGAATCCCAGGTAGTCCAACTCGGTCAGGAAGTACACCAGTGTCATCAGGAGGTAGAACCGAAGGTGCTGCCAAGGAGGAACTCACCAATGACTGAGGCATAGCATCCCCTCTTCGCAGTGCTACACTGGGTCCAGATAGCACAACGTCAAGCCCAGGAGAGTCGACCACAGGCTCATCTCGTACATCTGGTGCAGCATGTTCAGGTAGTCCAGCACGTTCAGGTAGTACACCAACTTGGTCAAGAGGTACTTCCGAAGGCACCCCAAGGTCAGAACTCGCCCCAAACTGTTCTGTAACATCCCCTGCGCGCAGTGCTTCCTCAACAGCCTGCGACGTCGCCGCCTGGAGAACCTCCACTGCTGAGTGCGGTACAGTACCACGTGGCAACAGTCCCGGCGGCTCACGGAGAGACGGAGGAGAAAGCCCAAGACGACCAGGGGCTTCACCATGTACAACAGGTAGAGCAGGTGGAGCATCACGTCCTTCACGATAGGTTTCCCTTGCAGCCGTACGCACCCCACGAACGTCTCCTCCAGCACTCGCAGGCGTAGAAGCAGAAGCCATACCTGGTTCATCACGTTCTCCAAGTGGCGATCTCGATCTCGATCTCGATCTCGATCCCCGCGGTGCATCGTCCTCTCGACGACGTGTGTTGCGACCACCCCTTGTCCCTGAGAACAACGTCGATGTAGGGGCACTAGCGACCCCCTCTGGAACACGAGCTCTTTCAATCAGTTGCATTGCCACCTCCTCCTCCAAGGCACGCAGCAGAAAGTGGCGGTACTCAGCCATGTAGGCGACGACCCGTGTGCGCAACGCCCCATACGGTGGTTCCCGAGTCGCCGGAAAATAGGGAAGCGCCCCCAGGTTGGTGGTTCTTCGTGCAAGCAGGTCCCGCACAGTCTGCATGACACGAATACTGGCATCCCACGACTCAACAACCAAACGTATGCCCCATCTGTATTCAGCTCCTTCACCCCGGTCTTGGATGTAGTTCAGCGAGGCCATGAGACTGCGCAGATGCCGTCGTGCAGCATCCTGGACATTCATATGATGTAGACGCCCCTCTTCCTCCACGGTGAGTTGCATGAGCGCACTTGTATCAGGGAGTTCTTCGTCGGTGGCAGCATTGACATCCCCAACCACATCTCCAGTGACCTCCATTGTTGCGTCAGCGGCGGCGTCACCAGGACCAGCAGGGGCAGTAGGAAGACCAGGTTCAGCATGAGGAGTTGCCAAGTCGCCCCCACCAGACTGTGCCGTAGACTCGTTTGTCTCCGGCGGCGCCCCAATTTGGTAGTGGACGCCAGCTCTCTCGTTGGCCGCGCGTGTTGCAGCTCCTTCCCTCTGCGCGCGCTGCACCATTTCCCGAGCAAGTGCACGCGCGCGGGACATGGCCCAAGCTGCGGCATCACCACGCACGAAGGGTGGCTCAGGCAGCTGACGGCCATCAGCATCCACCCCATGCGGCATCCATTGCCTTCTTAGGCTTTCTTGGACCATGGACAGATGAAAATCATTCAACTGTCGTTGAAAGCCAGCAAAACCCACCACCAAACGCCCCCGAACTCCTGGATCCTCAGGCATGCGAGCTTCTTCATCTCGTAGGCGTCCCCAAAGAGTCTCCTGTGCAAGCTCGATGGTCGTGTTTCCCATGACCAGTGCATCGCCCCACACATCCAATGCCCAGGCAATGGCCCCATCCCCATACTGTTGACGAGCCCACTCCAGAAAGTCGCAGAACTCCCTCATGTTCGACACCATCTCCATTGTCCACCCAGCATCAAAAAGTGACTGTTGTTCTCCAAGAGAGAGTGGCATGGACGGGCCAATCGCCCCATCACCAGCAGGTTGGTCGTCAGGTCGGCCCCTCTGCATAAGATCCACCTCGTCAGTCTGGTCCGGCGTCGCGTGGCTCTCCCATTGCTCCCAATCTTCCCATTGTTTTCGCGTCCATCTCGGCGGTCGTCCCATGGCCGGACCAGCAGCAGCTTCTGCACGAGGACTTCCAGCTTCGGTAGGTACTTCGGGAGGATCACCATGAGGTACAGCAGGAGGAGCACGATCAGGAACAGCAGGAGGTTCGCAACCAGCAGAAGGTAGGACATCACCCCCATCTTGATCATCACGTGGTTCCCAATCCCAGCTAGGGACACAGCTCAGTGAACAAGAGGTGTGATCCTCACTGACACTGTCTATGTCGCCCCCGGCCTGGTTTGTACCAGTGTTTCTCGCAGCAGCTGTAGCTTCTTGGAGTGCACGTGCACCTCGAGCTTCAGCTTCACGTACAGCTTCAAGTTCTGCACCATCTCGAACACCAGTCCCATGAATGCGACGCCCCACCTCCTCCATGTCACGCCTCCACGCAGGAATGAAAGTACCTGCCTTCCACTGTCGCATCCTTTCTTGTCTCCGACTTTGGCGTTGCTGGCCTTGTCCATGTGGAATCTCTGTTCTGTCTCATCCCTCTGGCGGTCGATGTAGATGCCATGGCGATAGAATCCACGAGGACGAGCATCGCCAATCAGTCCATGTAGTCCACGTTGTCCAGTCACTTTCGTCCCACTGCCACCACGAATCGTCCCACTCAGGCTGCGAATCGCCACGACTGTAGTCGTTCATCGCGGACGACCCAGTCCAGTCCCAGTGACTCGTAGACGATGAGGAGGTCCAATGCCCTTGATGTTCAGAATCGTCCCATCGTGCATCGCCAGGAGAGTGCCCTTGTGCAGCATGTTGTCCACTCGAAGAGGCAGAAGTCGAAGTAGTACGGCGCCAATCCACCCCAGAGGTACCATGACGTAGCGCAGGATCGTCCCACGGAGCAGGAACAGGGCCAGCTTGATGACGAGCATGTAGACCAGACCAAGAAGAGGACGTAGAGGAAGTAGGATTTCCAGTCGCAGCCCAGTTGTTGGAGTTGCTGTTCCACGCGTTGGTGTTGGCAGGGACAGCTCGGCCACCCCAGAAGTAGGAGCAGAGGCAGCATACCCCGGCCAGGAAGGCGAAGCGTCCACGGAGGCACAGTCGCGTTGCCATGTAAGCGAATTGGAGTGTGCTCAGAGAGCACAGGCAAAAACCACGTTAGAAAGTCACAAAGGGAAGAAACATGTGTCAATCTTGTTCACAATCACTGTCAGGAAGTGCTCTTTGTTGTCATGTTTGCAGTACGTGGTGTTCTCGAGCCAGACGACCACAGCATTGGGAGTTCCGAAAGGGGGACTGGGCACACTCAGCCAGGCTGACTTCACACGCCCCAGTCTGATTTCAGTTCTCCAGACAAAGCTGTCTCCCCCGGGCCCATGGTACATCCGCAAAAGCAAGCCACAAAGGCAACAAGTGTTTCCACCCCTCCCTGTTGTACGTGGCCTCGAACCAGTTTTCACCAAAGCATGCAGAGAGGGATCGCTCCAGATTAGCGGCCCGAAATCGCATTGGATGTCGCGCCCCAGTAGTGAGACTTTTCTCGTGACTCCACCACTTCATAGATCGCCAGAACATCATACGCCCCGCCAGACCACAGCAACCATCTTCTCCTTCTGTTTGACGCATCCAGTGACCCGCCAGTTGGAACTGTAAGCGGAGCACTTTAGTACTCCACCTTTCCACCCCTGTTTGCGCGATCCAAAGGCGGACTTGTCGCAACGACCGGGCATTGTAACTGACCCAATCTTCCCCGGTCACTCGCCGTGTTCCAAAAGCTAGCCGTAGAACACGAAGTTGAGTGCTGTTCATCATCTGAAGTTCGGCTTTCTCCCAGTGCACCGCCCCAGCCGACCACGACCATGCACCCTCCACAAGCATCTGGACAAGACGATGTTTTTCTCGCCAGCTGCCAGGTCCACAGATAAAGTTCTTGTTCTCGTGGAAGGCGCCCCAGACCCGGCCATGAAGTTCACGCGCTTGAGAGGCGGCAGGAGCATCCAGGTCGTAGTCAAGTCCAAGGACGCGCACAGCGCTGCCGATATCTTGGATTGCAACGTCCGTCCCATCGATGTTCACGACCCGGCGTCCCTTGTAGTACTTGCTGGCGACGAGACACGTCTTCTTGACAGCAAGCTTAAGGCCAAGACGCCGAAGTTCATCAGCAATCTGCGCGATGTTCTTCTCGAGGATCCCCGCCGTGTCGGACCAAACGAAGATGTCGTCTTGGTACGTCCCAACGTCAGCTGCAACATCCCGTAGCTTGCCCACAGGTTGTTTCCACCGGCCTCCGTGTTTGAGTCGGTTGATGACATCAGAGATAAGCATCCCAAAGATCTCCGCCGACTCTGGAGAGCCTTGACGAATGCCACGGTTGCACCGGACGCGGACAGAGCCACCCCCAGGAGAGACACCCCTCAGCAAGTTGTCATCCAGAAGGCGTAGTAGAAATCGTTTTTCAAAGGAGAAGTCCTCATCGCAAAGTCGCGCCTGAATGAAGTCAGCAACGCTCCCCCTATTCACGTAGTCAAACGCCCCCTCAATGTCGAGTTTGACGACAACCACCCCAAGGCGCCACTCTCGCGTCATGTCTCGAAGTCGTCCCATGTAGATCCGCCGTACCGCGATTCTGGCCGCAGGCCGACCAGGGACAGGCTTCACGAAGGCAACGAAAAGTGCGGTTCATGACGACCTTGGACAGGAGCTTCATACCACTGCACGACATAGCAATAGGGCGAAGCTCACGGACAGCTTCAGGACACGCAACCTTGGGCAGTAGGGCAAGCAAAGACTCACCCCACTTTTCCGGGATATTCCCCGTGTAAACAGTCTCATTGAGAAGATGCAGGAGTGAGTCAGGGCAGGCAACGAAGATAGCTTTCAGGAGGTCAACACTCACCCCATCAGGACCAAGTGCAGAACGAGCTCGCATCTTGTTGAGTGCATTCCCAACCTCTTCAGCAGAGAATGGCACGAAGGTAGAGGGGCAGCAGACGATATTTCGTATTCGCCCCTCCAGCTCAGCATGCCATTGCAGAAGTGGATCGCTGACCTTGGTCTCCAAATGTTCTGTGACTGCATCAGCAAGTTCTTGTGCACTCCGATCCTTCAAGAGGTCTCCCCACCAGCATTTTCGTTTGGACTCTGCCTTGGCATCACGATAGGCATGCCAATCGCCAGCAAGGATTTTCCCGGCTCGAGAAAGTTTCCATGCACGACGGGCTCGACGACGAAGACGGTGCACCCCATTCCATAGAGCTTTTGCCTCAGGACCACGACAAGCTTTGGCTCTCCGTGTAGCTTCTCGTATTTCATCGGTGTCAACGTACTTCTGTCTTTGCCTCGGTTCGGTGCAGCTCTTTGCCATCGCTGAGATATCATCCCAATCACGAGGCTCGTTGATGATCGCCCCCGGTTTCACCCAGCGAGGTCGAGAGTCGAGCCAAGTCCCCCAGGATGTAGCTTGCACGTCCACGACACACTCGAGCCGTGCGTGATCCGTGTTGATATGAAAACGAACATCTGAGTTGACCTGCACTGGGCCGGCTCTTAACTGTCGAGTGAGGACCGCGTCAATGTGCCGACCTTCACGGCTCTCGTCCCGCGGAAAGTGGGTAGGATTCCAACGATGAGCAAAAACTGGAGGAACAAGGCGACAGCGTGCATCAGCAGCAGCCTCAAGGAACTTGTCGATCTTCGCCCCTGCTCGCACACTGACCTCATCGTCCACTTCAACAGCACGGGTCCAGTCAACAACTTCATTGACATCGACCCCAAGGAAGCAGGGCACATCAGGATGCCACCGACGAATGCGAGCCCGAAAGTCTTGAACAGCGGCATGATAGACACGTGTAGTCACCCCTGTCGGCAGATGCAAGGAAGAAAGAATCAATCGTCTGCTGTTGCGAAACTTGATAAGCCATGCAGCACCCTTGTCAAAGCAGATTTTGTCAGTGCAACAATCAAAGATATCCTGCGAGATGCCAACCCCAACTCCCCTCCATTGTGATGAACTTCTGTGCGACAGCCAAATGAAACCATCAGTCGTTTCTTCGCCCCAACCTTCATCGGCCCGAGGCATCTCCTGCACCACGAGAAAATCAAGCGTCCCAGATACAGCATCAACCTTAGGAGGAGGCTGCCCTCCAAGGTTCCAAGAAGCAGCATGTCGTCGGATTCCCGACCGGGTAGAAGTAGCACTACGCGTATTGCATCTGTCTGCCTCCACCGCCCCAGACACTGCCACGTCAGTCCGAGGCTCGCCAGGTACACCATCATGTGTCTTGGCACGTCCCAGACTGTCTTGGGTGAAACTTTTCTCGTCCTTTCGTCAAAGCTCACGCTCTACCGCCCCAAGGGCGATATCAAACTGCACACCTGTTGCCCTCGCTACGGCCATGATGTCGACCCAGCCTGAGCTCAGGAGCTTGACACTGTCTCCCTTCGGGGCCCGATGCGAACTAGACCCCAATTTGAGATCTCCATGCCATGCCGTCCCAGAGTTCCAGTCGATGTCATACGCCCCGTCCTCTTTGGCCGCAATGTTGTGGGCTTCCTTGGCGATTTCAGCGTCTTTGACGAGGTTGGTGCACACTCTGCGTATCATGGATCCATGTGAGGCTCTCCTCCTTGCTTCCCGCGTCTTGGTGAACTGAGCCCACATCGGTCGCCCCACGCCATCTGTGCCAGGAGTGGATGGCAGACGATACGGCGTAGCCCGAAGGTTCTGAATGATCTTCCACATGCGATTACGAACGTCCCGAATTTCTTCACCATCTCGCTGCTTGAACTTGAGAACTGCGAAAGCACGACGGGGTCCCCAGACTGCGAGCTCGGTCTGGTCCAAGTCATTCTTGATCTCGTCCCGCTCCAAGAAGCCCTTGCCTTCCTCCAGGATGAGTTGTCGTCGACTGTCAGGCAGCCACCCCCCAACAATCAAGGTTTTCTTGTCGTCATCTGAAAGTTCTTCTCGCCCCCCACCCTGAAAGCCAGAGGAGCCAGAGGGATCGCCCCGAGGAGGAGGTCCATCGACTGCGGCAGCAGCAAAAGCAGAACCTTTCTTGGCACGAAACTGCGCCCAGGGGTCCAGACTGCCCTCGCCCCAAAGTGGCCATTAGCTTTCCCAGGCATCTCGTTGGTATTCTGCATGGCCGCGACAGTTCGGGAGAGCTCCGTGACTTTGACTTCCAAGTCCGCCTCCTTTCTCTCAACCTGAGTGACCCTGGAGTTCAAAGTGGCAGCCTCTTTTCGCCCATTTTCAAGACGTTCTTCGACTGCTACGACCCTGCCGTCCATCTCCTGCCATGACCTGGTAATAGCATGCAAATGTTGGTTAAGTAGATCACGAAACTCCCGAGAAGTAACAGGCTGATCACCCCCAGGAGAGAAAGCACGTCCTTGAGCAACACCACGTTGTTGAGCTTCACGACCCATTCCAGGTTCACGTGCACGTTTGCCCCGACTAGGACTCCCTCCAGTGGAGTCAACAGCCATCGCGTCCCTGGCAGCAGGAGGGTTCACGGCAGTGCCAGGGTTCGCCCCCGTAGAGTCGGACAGACCAGTAGCTGTTGCAGGCCTATCACCACGTTCCTCATCCTTGACCGAGACGAGGTCCTCGTCGTCATCATCACCAATCTCGGTGGGACTGCCATCACGTTCAGGATGCGCCATGGACAGCAGATAGTTCACAGAGCAGGTAGGCCGGCACGGCAAGAGTCCGCAGGCCCCAGAAGATGCTCAGTGATGACAAAGGGCAGAAGCACGTAGAGGAAGAAGAGTGTCTCAAGTGATGACAAAGGGCAGAATCACGTAGAAGGCGCGTGCCTCGAGCGCCGTCCTCAGTGAAGGGCCGGTGAATCGACCAGAAATGGATAAAAAAGTACACCCCAAGGGAGGAGGAAGACAAAGCTCAGAATCAGCCAGAAGACAAAGACCATCCGGCACAGTCGGCTCCTTGATCCACAACGCCTTGAGCCAAAATGGCTACGGGTTTAGGGGTTTAGGGGTTAGGGTTGAGGGGTTTAGGGGTTAGAATACAGGGTTTAGGGTTTAGGGCCTTGTTTCCTTGATAGCAACCTTAAAGTTAGAAGGATCATGGGACTTAGTAACTCGGGTAACTGTACTTGAGATTGCTCACGTTCAGGTACTTATATACAACATTACTTACTAAGTCCCATGATCCTCCAAATAGGTATAGACGGGTACATTGATATCGTGCTACACAAGGGGATTCTCGTGTTCACCATCCCGCCTTTTTGTGTTGCCACAGATAGTGAACCAGACCCCTTGGAAACAGAAAAGATGACTAGACAGTCATTAAGACATAACATCAGAGGAAACAAACGCTTGAACTCTTCATGTCAGCAATATACTTCTTGACAAGCAATGTTCATGTTGACATGCTAGCAGCAAAAGCCCCTCACCCCAAAACCCTGCATCCCAAGCACGAAGCCCCCTAAAACCCCGAAGCCCCCGCCCCCCCCCGCCCTAAGTCAGCCTCCAGTCCCAGCAAGGTCGCGGACAAGCCTGGGATCCGACTCAGGTTTCGAAAGCTCTAGTCTCGTAGAACCTTAGTAGAATCCTTGCTAGAAAGACACCCCCCAAAAGGAGCCTCCAGTTGTCCGAAACAACCTCATATTTGGCGTTTTCGGAGGGAGGTTGGGTGGGGGAAGGTGTTCTCCCTTAGCCGCTGTTTGTGGCATGTTGCAGGTGTCATGGTGTGCTCTGTGTGCGTGCTTTCTGATCACATAGGACACAGGGCTGGGCTTGTTTGGGGAGGCATGAGAGTGTATACCTAGACTAGACTGAGGGAAGAGCGGGTTCAGTCAGTTGAGTAGTGTAGATATACCCTCTATATTACACATGATTTTACTCCTCGACAGGATTTGGGGTTACACCAGATGCTATTTGAGACGAGGGGTTTGTTAAACGAGCTTGCCGTTAGACATCTGGTTCTGCCAAGCAAGCTGCGGCAAGCTTTGTGGAGCCCTGACATAGAGACGGCTTCGCTTGGCTTGGTTTGGCTTTTACATGCGTCTACACACATGCTCAATAGATGGCATTGGGGCTTTGGGAGTCGGGATCTTGAAACAAAAACCAACTACTCCTTAGCATCGATGCACAACATGAAGCCTGCACCTTGCCCCCCCTGCTCCTCCCCCTCCAAAAAAAAATCCTAAAACCTAAACCCTAAATCCTAACCCCCCCCCCCCCCACAGACCCTTAGGTGAGTTACGGTGGAGGCAGGTTAACCAAGGGTCCGGTACTATACTTCCGTAAGTAAGATTATATTGAAACTACAGGGTTTAGGATTTAGGGTTTAGGCAATATTAGGCTATTAAGCTTCCCCCCCTGTGAATCGACCCCAGACAGTCCAAGGAGACGGCTGTTGTATGCTTGGGCTCTTTTCACCACTTCGTCGTCCTTCGGCGGCTTCAAAGCCCATACCACACGCACCCCCTTCAAAAAAACGTGGCACACAAGAACAGCCAACCATCTTGAAACCATCCCTCAGCTAAATCCTAAACCAGAAACCCTTACACCCGTAAGCCGCAAGCTCCAACACCATCTTTAGGGTTAAGAGCTTCAGGGTTTATTGAGGTTTAGGGGTTTAGTAGGGGCCTCAGGTGCTTAGTGGTTTAGGGTTTAGGGGGTTACCCAATGTCGGGGCGGCGTTGTCGTGGTTCATAGGACTTCGTAGAAGTTTTCGGTTTTCGTGTGGGGTTGCTGAATGTCGTGGTGGTGGGGGGGGGGTGTCTTGATGCTTCACGATCCTACCAGTACCGATCTTGTACACGGATCATCTAATGCAGGGGCCTTGGTACTTTCGAATAAGGCTGTGGGGTATGACCATTATGAATCAGGACTGCAATGGGGACACTGCTGCTACTACATATTCCGACATCTGGCCTTACTAATTAGAACCATGGCTTCGGGGCCCCTTATACTGTAGTTGTAATAAGAAGGAACCTTTAAGATAGTATTGGTAATTATATAGGCGCCGACATTATGTTCACTAACTCCTTGGGGTTGATGCTGTAGGGCTCAAAGATTCCATCGCCCAAGGCCTAAACAACCTCAAACCCTGAACCCTGCACCCGAAACCCGGGATCCTGAACCCTGCACCCTAAGCCCTAAACCCTAAGCCCTGAACCCGAAACCCTGAACCGGAAACCCTAAGCCGTAAACCCTAAGCCCTAATTGCACCTTGAACCTGAAGTCTCTAGACCGACCAGTCCCCGAGACCCAGGCGTCACGAACCACAACGCCGGCAACCCAGCAGCACCCCGACGCTACTTTCCCTAACACTCAAGATGTCCCAAAAGCCTTAAGGCGCAAAAGCCTTAAAATATGAGTCCTTAGAGAAAGAAGTAACAGCTTCACGTTCCTGGTTACGGGTTTTTGTGGCTCATACTCACACGAAACACATCAGAACCCCAAACTTTCAGCAGTTTTGGTATTGGAAGAGTACGTATACACGGCTCTAAACCATCAACATAGGTCATACTTCCCTTATTTCATACTATGCAACCTTCGTATCATGTACCATCCAAAACAGGCCCTTGTAGAAGGATTGAACAGGAACAATTCAAGGAAGCCTGCACCCCAGTGTCACCCCAGCCGTGATCCTGAAACCATCAACCCTGAAACCCCGTTGAAGGCAACCTACAAGAACAATTCAAATTACTTGTCAGGTTCAGGTCCCCTATAATACCCTACTTGGAGGCCCTTTTGACTTAGTAAGTCTACTTAGGATCCCCTAGAAACCCTATTAGAAACCCCATAACCCACCTTACTAACCCTACTTACTAAGTCAAAAGGGCCTCCAAGTAGGGGTCCTGGCAGTCTTTCCTTATGGTTTGTTGATACCTCGAAACGCTCTAAAGTCCTAATCAGGAGTACTTGGACCCTCTGCGTTACCCTCGGGCCGTCCCTAAACCCAAAATCACAAACCCCTAAACCCCTAAACCCAAAACTCTTAATCCCTAAACCCACAACCCAAAACCCAAAACCCCTAAACCAAAAACCTAAACCCCTAAACCGTAAACCCCTAAACCCCTAAACCCTAAACTCCTAAACCCAAAAACCTAAACCAAAAACCAAAAACCCCTAAACCCCTAAACCCTGAAATCCAAAACCCCTAAACCCGAGTCCTTCTTGAGCGTTGTCTCGAGCTTTGCTAGTCCTCTGTGAAGCTTCCTGATCGGAGGGACCCTTAATGGGGACCCCTACCCTACAATGGACCATACAATGGGTATAAAACAGCTACCTTAACCCTTAATAACCTACCTTTTTAAGGACTTATATAAGGAAATCATAATAATAGGAGCCCTAAAAGGTAGGTTATTCAGGGTTAAGGTATATTAAGGTTCTATACCTAGGGGTCCTCATTAAGGGTTCCTCCTTCTACCCTTTGACCGGAGGACAGCTGCTTCTCGCGCTTCTTTACTTGGCTCCTCATGGGGCTGCTTCTGGGGTTCCATAGGGATCTCTACCTGAACCCTGGATAACCTACCTTTTTAGGGCTCCTTATTATGATTTCCTTATATAAATCCTTAAAAAAGCAAGTTACTCCGGGTTAAGGTAAGGTTTAGAGTTTAGGGTTTAAGGGTGGGGTCTAAGGCTCAGAATCTGGGGCTGAAGCTGTGGGAAGTTTGCTCGGAGGGTCGCGGGCCTTAGGAGGTAAAGCCTCACTCCTCTAGGTATGGTTTGGGTCTGTAGTTTCCCTAAGGCTCCATGTGCCCATATAGTATATACTTAGGCCTTAAAGTACCTGTAATGGGGACCCCTTTAAGGCTTAAGTATCTACTATAAAGGTACATGGAGCCTATGGGTTTGGGGTCTACCATGACAGCCTTTGGGATTGTTGGGATTAGAACATAGTGGGTGGTCTTAAGCTTAAGCGTTCCCCTGACAAGTCGTGAAGGCGGGTCTGCATGGCAGCACCATCTTCAAGCGAGATGTTCATGTCCCTGTGGATCGGGTCCAAGACAAGCAGCATGCTGTGGGGCCTCACATCACCTGCTGACCACACACAATACTCGTGGTTTAGGCTGACTAGACCCATCTTCACCTGGATACCGCTGATCTAACGACAGGCATGGTTGAGTAATCGACAGAACGATGACTCTTGAACAGTATTTCTTGACAAGCTCCCTCGGTTGGGGCTGATGACAATGTCGAAAGCTTAAACTTGAACTTAAAAAACCAAGAAGTTTCAGTTAACCGCTCAACCTTCAAAACTAGAACAGTAAACATGAACAGTCCTTCCCAGGCAGTGCAAACCGGCAAAGTAGGCAAGCTGTCAGCTTGTTACACGCTAGACCCTGACCGGCGTATGGTTTAGGGGCCCTGAACCTTCTAATTTATACCCTGAAGCCGAAATGATGTAAATGCCGGGCCGAAACTACATGCTGCGTAATCCAGCCTCAGCGCCTCAGGATCCTACACCCTGAGCATAAGGCTTTGGCTCAATTTGCAGTAAGTGCACGAAACCACTGAGCCGCCAGCAAATACTACTTGGAGGATCATGGGACTTAGCAAGCAAGGTTATAAGTACCTTAATTGGGGTTATAAGCAATTATAAGTATAGTTACCTTATTTATATCCCCAGTTGCTAAGTCCCATGATCCTTTAAGTACTGTTGATGATAGAAATCCTGCATTGCCTCGATGACCCTAGACTATGGGAATTATGGAATAGATTCCTTACTCTTACCAAGGGTACTGCAGGATTTGTATCATCAACGGTAGTACCAGTTATGAAAGCCTCTGCATGAATCACCGGACAACTCAAGCCGGAAGGGTGACAATCCACGCTCTAAAACCCGAAAACCGGCCGCAGAAGTCATAAGTCTTCCGTTTGTGGTAGGGTCTAGGGTTTAGGGTTGATGGTTTAGGGTCTAGGGTTGAGGGCTTAGGGTTTTGGGGTTTAGGGTTGAGGGTTTATGGTTTGGGGTTTAGGGTTGAGGGTTTAGGGTTTGGGGTTTAGGGTTGAGGGTTTAGCGTTGAGGGTTCGGGGTTTAGGGTTGATGGTTCGGGGTTTAGGATTTAGGTTTCAGGGTTAACCCTGTAAAACCTTGAACCCTAAGGCAGGACCATGCCCCGCCGTGT
The DNA here is from genome assembly GCA_905221615.1 of Symbiodinium sp. CCMP2592. NCBI lineage: Eukaryota > Dinophyceae > Suessiales > Symbiodiniaceae > Symbiodinium > Symbiodinium sp. CCMP2592. The sequence continues at coordinate 358,795 of CAJNDT010002768.1, forward strand.
TTGGGGTACTTAGTTTTAGGGTCAGGATGTGCTACATAGACTGGGCTTTTAAGTAAGCATGGAGAAAAAGTATAAACTTGTATGTCATAAGGGTTCCGAAAGGAAAAAAGAAGTAAAGTATGGTAGTTCAAAGCTCAGTAGATGAGTCGGCACCCTCAATAAGGAGTAGCGTCTGATCCTACTGATGGGCAACCCTGAGGCCGGGACAGGACTTCTTCCAAGCGGTCGGTCTGTTCCTGTTTAGGGTTTAGGGTTCAGGGTTCAGGGTTTAGGGTATAGGGTATAGGGTTTAGGGTTTAGGGTATAGGGTTTAGGGTATAGGGTTTAGGGTTTAGGGTTTAGGGGTCCAGGACCAGGACACCCCCAAGGGCCCTTTAATGAGGCCTGATGGTCCGTTACAGTGCGCGTTTGGGGTCTACTAGTTAGTTACTAGGGGGGGTCTAGATTAACTTAGGGTTTAGAGTGTAGGGTGTAGAGTTTAGGCTTGGGGCTTGGCTGTACCTATACAATACCATAGCTACTACCATAACCTACGATTTGCAGGCTCCTGCTATGGATCAGACCTTGTAATATTGAGTTTGTCGGTACCTTCGGTAAGTCAAGGTCGGGCACTAAACCCGAAACCCTAAATCCTAAACCCTCAATCCTCAACCCTAGAGCCACAAAAGGTCTGGTTCTTAGTAGGGAATGGGAGAATGCGAATTTGAATCCTGCATTACCCATAATAAGGGATATACCATAATTCCCGTAGTCTAGGGCCATCAAGGTTATATCATCAACCCTAAACCCTAAGACCCTATAGATCCCTTAAAGGAACCCCTTAGAGGTAAGGATCCATTCCCTACTCTGGGTAACTCCGGGGCTCCATGGCTTCGCTCTTATAGGATCCTTAAGGGGGGGTGGTTCAAGGGGGGAGGGTACAAGGAATCCTTAGGGGAACCTTAGGGAGTACTAGGGAGATTTAGGGATCACTAGGCTATATACCCGCCTTGGAGCCCCCTCCCTTAAGGATACTATAATAGCTCTGTTCCTGCTGGTTCCCACACGGCTTAGGGTTTAGGGTGAAAGGTTTGGGGTTTGAGTATACGGTTTAGGGTTTAGGGTCTAGGGTTTACAGTCTAAGGTTTAGGGTTTAGGCTCTAAGGTTTAGGGTTTTGGGTCTAAGGTTCAAGGTTTAGAGTTTAGGGTGCAGGGTTTACGGTCTGAGGTTCAGGGTTTAGGGTGTACCTGTGGCCCAAACGACCTACCGTTTTACGGAACACTCTCTCTCTCTCTCTATATATATATATATACATACATGTATGTATGCGTATATATATATATATACACATATAGACACCATAACAAGGAACCCCAAAAGGTAGGTCTTTTCGGCTAGAGCTAGGGGCTAGGGTTCACAGCTCCCTTAAGAAGTCTGTATGTCTCCGCTCCCCTGAATAGAGATGCCTACGGAAGAAGCCTGACAAATACCTAAGAACAGGCGAAAGAGTGCATGTTATTGAGCGATCTGCTTCGGAGATCTGCGGGCGGCTGCTGGTGCACGGTATGGCTCATAAAGTTCATAAGGCCTTCTGGTTCTAGGGTTGAGGGTTTAGGTGTTTGGGGTCGCAGGAGACATTTTTGAGCGTGCCGTAGAGAACTTACGGCTAAACCCTAAGGCTAAACCGATTGTGCTTGAATGCGAGTTCAGAGTTTCAGTCTCGAACCTACAAACCGCTCTTATGCAAGAGGGTTGACGAATCACGGCTCTACATCCCTAAACTCTTCCTCCAAGAGTCCAAATTACCGAGCCTGATGACTACGTAGGTACTCTTGCTTAGAGTTGTAGTCAAGCAGGCTAGTATTTGGGAGTGTAGGACCCCCCCATGAGGACTCCGTATACACTGAACACTAGCCCTAAACGCTGAACAGGGTTTAAGGGTTCCCAAAGCATGTACCCTGAACACTACGGCTGCTTGAGGATGCGACCTCCAGTTTCGCTTCTTCCGCCATGTCCAGCAGCTGCTGTCTCTCGACCTGGCACAAAATGGGTTTCGGTTCAGGGTTCAGGAGTTTAGTGGTTTAGGGTTTTAGACCGAACTACAAAACCAGACTTTCTTGTAGGGTTCCCATACATAGAATGTAAGCAAGGCTTGCTGATGAACCTACCAAAAAAGTAGTTTTCGGGAGTTTAAGGTAGGACTTGGGGTTTAGGGTGGCAGTAGCAGGAGCGGAACTAATATATTGTAGCAACAGCAGCAGATAGTAAGCACACTTGCATGGGGCACTATATGCAAGCGAGCAAACAAGGGCATATTGTTACCGCAACACTACAAATTCGGTGACAACAAGACGGACGGGCACCAATCGCAACGCGACAGTGCATGATGACCAGATCCCCAACACCAGAAACCGATACCCAAATCCTTAACCCCTATAAAAAAGCCTACACCCTAAACCTTAAACCCCTAAACCCTAGTCCCTTTTCCCTAAACCCTAAACCCTAAACCCCTACACCCTAATCCCTAAACTCTGAACCGTACCCTAATCCTTAAACCCTTAAACCCTAATCCCCAAACCCTAATCCCTAAACTCTGAACCGAACCCTAATCCTTAAACCCCTAAACCCTAATCCCTGAGCCCTAACCCCTAATCCCTTAATCCCTAAAGCCCAGAGGCCTGAACTTTAATGCGCTTGTGGCTGCGGCTTGTGAGTTGCAATACCAAAACAGAAGCGGAGAGCTGGGATGCCTTGGGTACGGCCCCCATACAGTAAGAGAAGGAGGGACCCTTAATGGGGACCCCCTAGGTATTTACCCTTAATACAGCTAGTATATACCCATTTTCCTTATTAAGGGTCCCTCCTTCGAGTCTATAATAGGGCTACTATTAAGGTCCTAACATATCTATACTATGAATATTATTCAGCCATTACTGAGTGGGGGCCGTGCCTAAGGGATGCCCAGTTCTCTAGAAATCAAACCCTACCTTAACGGGATCGATAGGGGTTAGGGTTTAGGGGTTTAGAGGTTTAGGGTATATAGAATAAAAAGGGCTCCCCTTGTGGTGCTGGGTAACTTTATCAGGAACCTAGGACTACAAAAAGGGAATAAGGGTACTACTGGGCATCCTAGAGAACGGTTTAGAGTTGAGGGTTGGTTTGGGGGAAAACGCAACAGAAACAATTAGCAACTTACCGAGGAGCCTTCTTGAGAAGTGCAAGACAACATCCCCAAGGGTGTCTTTTTTAAGTACATTGGACCCTTTCTGCCTTGGGTGTTCAGGGCTTAGGGTTTAAGTACTTGACACTATGAGCTTGTCTGATCCCCGGATCAAGCTCTTCTACCGCAAAGAGTACAATATGGATTAGAATAGAAGCTGCCCCCACCCTGTAATAGCGACCATAAGGATTTTATTAGGGCCCTACTATAATATTCATATTATGTTCCTATTATACCACTATTACAGGGTGGGGGCAGCTTCTAAAATATGTACCCTAGGCCTTTTCAGGGTAGGGGTTTGGGAGTAATGTTTAAGGCTTGTGGGGCGAAACATCACCGGCACCCCAAAACACAAAAACATCCTGTAAAGGGTTCAGTTTGAAGGGTTCTACATGGGCTACTATACGGGTTTAGTATAAGTACCTCATGATATCTGGAACAGGGGATCAAACCCAGAGAGCCCAATACCCCTTAATTAAGGATTATAGCTTAAATCATAGTATGAAGCCCTATATAATTTAGGCCATATTCCTTAATTACGGGGTATTGGGCTCTCTGGGAAACTGTCCTGGAGACCCATAATCCCGAAATGCGACCAGCAAGGGCTCCTTTGTCAAACTTCCATACCTAGAGGGTCATACCCTACCCCTTTTTGTGGCTACCTAGTTTTATGGTTAGGATATCCTATATAGAAAAGTAGGTACCATAAAAAAGGGGTAGGGTATGAGCCTATACGTATATTATATGCTACCTTAAGCACCTATACAATAAACACCCTAAACCCTGGCATACCCTAAACCCTAAACCTTTCAAAACAAATCCCCATCTCCAAACCGGGAACAGAACCCTAAACCCTAAGAAAACCTAAACGTTTCAACGAAGATCCCGCAGCGCTAAACCGGGCACAAAACCTCGAGCTGCTCCTGCGCATCAGCCCGGGCATCGATAACGGCCTTTGCAATTTTGCGATAATGCCGGGGTTTGGTTTTGGGACCTTTAGCGTTCAGGGTTTAGGGTTCAGGAGGTTTTGGGACATTCAGCAGCTTGGATGGGACATAGCTGATAAGTTCTTGGGATTGGGAATCTTGAATTCAGGGTTCAGGGCGTTTACAGCGTAGATGGGATGTGTGTTTGGGTTTAGGCTTTGAGGGTGTAATCGCCGGCAGGTTTAGATCTCAATCTAGCATAGGGCTCTTCAATTTCAGTATAAAGCCCCTTGTAAACCCCTGTCTACAGAACACCGGGGCTCCTGTTCAGGGCTTTCGGGCTTTACGGTGTCGGGTGTAGGGTTACCTGAAGAATGGGTTGTTGGGTGACATAGCGTCAACCTAATAAAACGGCAATGATATGACTAATATGTATTAATGATAATAGTAAAACCACCAGTTTAAGTTTAGGCTACCTGGAGCCCTAGGGTAAGTTCCAACTCTCTGTGTGATGATTGGACCGCGACTCTCACTCTGAGAGTTGATCTGGCGATCTGTATCCCACATCTAACTCCGATGTGAACAAGCACATGGGTAAGCATTAAAGTGGTGTGTGTGTATATTATGTATAGATATATATATATATATACACATAAATATATGCAAGCAGTACACGTGTGTGCATATTTACGTGTATACATGCATGCATGCATGCATGCATGCATGCATGCATGTATGTAACATGCCCGAAACACCCACGCCACGATTTCCCACTTTCCCCAAACAGTGTAGTATCAGATATCCCACTACCCTATGGTAGTAGCAACTCATGTAGAACCTTGCAAACAAGTTCTAAGCCCGGTTCTCACCATATGGGAGTTTCCGAAAATAGGGGATCCTAATATAATACCCTGAATAGTAGGATTCCTATAATAAGGACCCAAAGCAAGGTACCCCTAAGTTTCGGAAACTCCCATATGTGGGTGTATCGCGGAGGTTTACACTTCCGGGGGGTATCGAAGTGAAGCCCTTAGCTTTGGGTTTAGGGTCTTAGAGTTTAGGGGTTTAGGGTTTAGGGTTTAGGATTTAGAGTTCAAGGTTTTAACCCTAAACTCAACATCCTACACTCAAGAGTCTAGCACTTTAGGGCTTTAGGCTTGGCTGACTTCTTTTGTCAAAGCGGTCTTTGCGATCCTGTCTCGATGATCGGCAGACTTGTTCCACAAAGAGCTGCCGGTGAGAAAACCGGCTGCAGGGTGGGACTCTTCCAAATTTCTGTCGAGAAGGTTGGTGGTTCGCGGGGTGTTAGGGGCGGTAGGGGGTTTTGGGTGTAGGTCAGGGTGCGAGGGGTAGACTTTACAGGTGTTAGATTTGGGGACTCAAGGGGTGGAGTTTAGGCGTGAGGGCTACGGGGAGCGGAATGATCTTTACGTTGCTGTTGCACGGGCACGGAAGTGGGCGGAGCTGGCACACAAATTGCGAGACAGAGACGCATTTAGAGCGTCGGAGGATTCCCCTGAGCAACACTTCGATCAGAAGCCAATCAGGGCTGTTTTGAGACGGCTGAGCTTGGCATTTATACACTAACCCTAACCCCTACGAAAGCCCCACACCCTCAAACCCTGTTGGCTGAATAATTATAGGGCCTTAACAAGTCGATTCAGACCCTTATACTAACCCTAAACCCTGCACCGTTACGAAACCTTGTAGTACCCTTTAAGTTCTTTAAGCGTCTCCACACCTTCTTTTCTATATTCACGTCCCTATTGGCTTCCTCTGACACTTGGCACGTTAACAGGAAGCTACCGAGAATAAGCCGGGCTGGGCTGATGCCAGCGGACTTAATCGGAGCGGTTCCGATTTTTCCGTTTACAATTCTCCAAGGAATCTTAAGTAGCTTCTATGGGGTAGAGCTAGACAAGGCCAGCGGCACGGTATAGAAACCACACTATGTGAAATGCAGGACCTTAAAGCAACTATATATGAGCTCAAGATTGCGAACTTCAAACATCAGAATCTCGAACACCTACATGTGAAAAGAGATCTGAAAGCGTCAGTTAGTATTGGCGGCACGGGCCGCATGCCCGGGCCGTGGGCAACCTCAAGCAGCGTGGTCGACTTCCCAGTGACGAAAGCAAGCTCATGCTGAGAGCATTGGATGACGATGGTGTTTCGTGACGCTATACAGTAGAAGCCAGAAAGTTGGAATATCATTATCGTAACCCCTGTAAGGTAAATAATAGGGGATCCTACCATTAATCCATATTCCAACTTTTTGGAGTTCCCTTTATCCGGCCCGGATTGTGTGCTTGGGGGCTCGGGGTACTTAGTAAGTAGTTAGTAAGTAGACTTACAAGTACCCTAAAAGGGACCCTAATTGGGGTTATGGTACTTATAAGTCCCTAAAATAACCAGTTACTAAATCCCCCGACCCTCCAAGTGGCTAAGCTAGCTTTACAGGCATCTTGCAGCACATGGTTGCGTTGTAGGGGCGATGGATAATGCTGCGGAGTAGTGTGTCCGAGGGTGGCTGAAATCCTGGGCGCTACATCAAGCTGCTTTGAACCACCTTTGACTGTGATGCTGGCAATGGTCATGGAAACCGAGACCAGGCAAAGTAAAGATAGTGCTGAAGATGCTGGCGGTAATTGTGATAGTGATGCTTAACGGTCATGCTAATATAATGCTGGTGGTGACAACTGTACCGGCGATCGGGGCGATAATGAATTGAACAGCGTCGTTGGGTGTTTTCCGTGGTCATGCCGGCCAAGGGTCATGCGGGCCAACATTCAGGCGGAGATGCCGCGGAACATGATTGACCCTAATCCCTACCTTAACCTACCAAAACCTGCTTCTTGTAGGGTCCCTATATTTTCATTGTAGGGTTTATAATGAGAACCTACAAAAAGTAGGGTTTGGTAGGTTAAGGTAAACCCCTACGTCCCAAAACCCTGAGACCCTAACCCCAAATCTGGGTCCGCATGGTCCATCCTCGGCTCTTGCCCTGAACCAGACTCTGACTGAACTAGGGTTTAGGAGTTTAGGGCTTTATGATTTAGGGGTTAGGGTTTAGGAATTTGTGGTTTAGGGGTTTAGGGTTTAGTGGGATCTAAGAACAAGTTTGGCCTCAGGCTCGGTGCTTTAATCTACGCCTCTGCACCTTCACAGGCATTTTGCAGCCAGGGTGCTAGGCAGCTGAGGAACCGCTGGAAAGGGGACCCACGTGGTTGTCGAAGTCATCGGATATGAGCCTTGCGGCGGTGCAAAGGTGCCCAAACCATTCGTGCATTTCTATCTTTCTATCTGAGCATATTTACTTGCTTTCATATGTATCTGAGTATATTTTGCAACAAACATTCTGAATGAATAAAAAAGGATGGATGAACAAGTGATGGAAGGAAAGACGGAGGAAGGATGCAATGAATACGATAAATGCATGCGTGTTTGCCTGCCTGTAAGGATGAATGACTGCGTGGAAAGATGGAGGTGTGTGTGTGTGTGTGTGTGTATGTATGTATGTATGTATGTATGTATGTATGTATGTATGTATGTACATACGTAGGTAGGTATGTATGTATGCATGTATGCATATATATATATATGTCCATATATATATATATGTATACATACATGTTGATAGGTGGGCAGGTAGGCAGGTCGAGGGGTGGGTGGGTGGGTGGGTGGGTGGGTGGGTGCGTGGGCGGATGGGTGCGCAATTATGTTTGTGTGCATGTATGCATGTGTATACAAACGTACTATAACTCTCTCTCTCTCTCTCTCTCTCTCTCTCCCTCCGTCACACACACACACACACCCTCTCTCTCTCTGTATATATCTATCTCTCTCTGTCTTTCTCCCTTTCTCTCTCTGTTCGGTCAAGCACACACATCTCGCCATATCCACCAGAAGTATGCCTACTTGCAGAATGGCGCTGTGCATGGAGCACTCAGAGACCGGGTTCGAGTTCCAGCGTGTGCAGGGCTTTCATCTTGCGATTTAGGGCTAGGGCAAGAGCTTCCGAGTTTGGGGCGTTGCGGGTTTAAGGCTTCGGCCGGGGGATTACCGTTTGCGGTTAAGGGCGCTGGTGCAGATGTATGGTTGAAATTTGAGGAGTTGGTACTAGTGTGCGGGTTTCGGGTTATTCTGCTGGTCTTGGGTGAGCAAGTCCCATCATGTGAAGTGAGTTGAGAATTCATTGATATCCACATTCTACCAGCCGAACCATCACCAAGATTCCCAACTAACTAGGAGCACTAACCCTAAACCCTAAATCCTACTTCATGTCAAAGACTTGCAACAGAAGGCTGCAGCGATCTTAAAGCTTCAGGCTATGCGGGTTTTGCACTTAGGGACGGACCTTAGGGCCTTAGGGTTCTCCCTAAACCCGAAACCCTAAACACCCTAAATCGTTTTGCCCGTGAAGCTCTTGGGGCCCTTTGCGGGGGAAATTTTCTTCGCGTAAGGGCTCCTTTGTTTTGGGCTTGGGGTGCTCATGATACGGACCCACACAAAGCTCACCTGTGTTCTAAAACTGGGCCTGGCGCATACATTGGGAGTCTTAGGGCGGGACTATACTTCCTTAAATAGGCCTTATTACTTATTAAGTCTTACTATAGGTATTAAGGCCCCCTACCCCCCCTAAGGGTCCTTGTGACGCATCCCAAACGCACACGCCAGCCTCATTGCCACGTCCAGCTTCTGTCCGAGTGTGCCTCAGCTATAACCAGACCTTCCAAAATCTCTTAATTAGGGAATATGCCTTAAATTATAATAAGGTCCCTAATATGATTTAAGGTATATTCCTTAATTAAAAGGATTTTGGAAGATATGGGTAATTACCCAGGGGTCGTTCTTGGCTTGTGGGTCATACGGTCTAGGGAGCAGGGCTTGCAGGTAGTAGAGTGTTGGGTTTAGAATTAGGTCTTGTGAGGCTGCATCCCCCCCCCCAATACGGAATAGACCTTGAATTGCAAAGGGCCTCTTACGATGTTGCCTGAGGAATATTCCTTATAGTGAAGCGGTTGAGTAGTACCACCCTTCATCAACTTGGATGCCCCGGAATAAAACGGGCTCCCTTTTGGGTATTGGATACATTTACAATTTATAAGGAACCTAGGACTACAAACCGGGAATCTGGGCATCCTAATCAATTCAGGAGCATTCCTCAAGTCACAGGCTTCGCGGGTCGAGTGCAGTGGCACCGAAGCACTGCATCTGAAACCTTATATATGGAAACTTGATATAGGGGCCTTAATAATTAGAATAGGGTGTTACCGGGGGTATATTAGACCACAATTATGATACGACCCCCCCCCCTCCTCCAAAAAAAAAGTATTGGCATTAATGTAGGCCTCTATAGTAATCCCCCTTAGCCCGAAGCTCTGCTCTACACCTCAAACCCTGCAGAGCTAAAGCCTTCCACTTTACAAATAATTAGGGCTTAGGGCTAGGGTTCCTTACACCCGAAATCGTGGCTCTCTTCTTCGGCGAGCTCTTCTGCAGCACCCTCTTGCCGCAGAATCTTCCGACAGGGGTCGTATAAAGGTTCGGGGAGGGTTCTACAGAGGCTCTGTGCGGCTTCTACAAGGGAGTTGGGGTTTTGGGTCATCGAAACTGCCCAAACCCCGAAACCTTCTCACCTCACACCGGACGGCACGACCGAATGCGGGTGGAAGCAACTGTGTCAACCATTTGCTGCCATGTGTGAATATTGAATAAGGGTTATAAAAAAAACAGAACTAAGCCCGAAAACAAATGATCCATATCGAAACCAGCTAGAATTTACACGAGAAGCCCTCGATTACGAAAATACTACACTAGGCTGCCCAGTAACCTCGGGATGAAAAGGGCTCCCCTTTTGGTATCGCGTAACTTTATAAGAAACCTGTGACTACAAAAAGGGAAACACAGGGCCTGCTGGGAGGCCTAGTACAAGAACCGATATCGAGGGGGTTTAGGGTTTCGGGTTTCGGGTTTATAGGGTTTATAGGGTTTATAGGGTTTATAGGGTTTATAGGGCTTATAGGGCTTATAGGGCTTATAGGGCTTATAAGGTTTATAGGGTTTATAGGGCTTATAGGGTTTATAGGGTTTATAGGGTTTAGAGTCGGACGAGATGCTGGCAAGGTTGTCCAACTTCCCGTTCATGCCTTCCAGCTGCTGCAGAACACTCCTCGGCTGTTCAGGCTTTTTGGCTTCTAGGGGCTCCTCGTTATAATTATAGTATAGTGCCCCCAAACCCTATTCTAATTATATGTTAAAGCCCCTTTAATCTTGGGTTTGGGGCTTTGGGGCTTTCTTTGGCGTTCAAGGCCGCTCCAGGCTCTCAAAACTACTCTATGTTTAGGCCCTAATGCTCCATGTACCCATACAGTGTATACTTAGGCCTTAAAGTGCCTATATAGGGACCCCTTTAAGGCCTAAGTATCTACTGTAAAGGTACATGGAGCCTTTGGGAGGGTGGAGTCTAGGCTCATCGGGCTTAAGCTGCAGGCTCCTCGGCTCGGAGCTGCGAGTTTTTGCTAGGGCTTCTGTTGGCTTAAGGTTTGGGGCTTAGGGTTGAGGGCTTGGGGCCCAATTGAAGGGTTCGGGGTTTAGGGTTTACGATTTAGGGTTTGGGGGCTTAGTGCTTCAGGCTTACAGAGTCTCTCATGTTGGGGGGGCTCCAAAACCCGTCACCCTGAAGGCTCAAACCCCCGCATGGACTTCGGGTTGAACATGGGCGTTTCTGATAACAGGGGACTCCAATATAGTACCCTAAAGAGTAGGATCATCCTTATACCCCATAGTTTTCAGAAACTCCCATACTAGGATTCCCAGTAACCTAGGAATAAAACGGGCTCCCCTTTTTGGAACTTTATAAGGAACCTAGGACTACAAAAAGGGAATAAGGGTACTGCTGGGCAACCTAGCATGTGGGGGCCCGGAGGTCCCCGTTCTGATCCTCCTCATCGGTTTCAAGATGCTTTGGGGACGGAGTTTGAAGCTAAGTTACGAATACCCACCAAGAGCTCTAGGATAGGGCTATAGGGTTACTATAAGGGTATAATAGAGGGGCCTTAGTAATCAGAATGGGGTTTTGAGGGTTCCTTATTATAAGTACGTATAGTATAATTTACGCACAATCCCTGTTTCCAATTCGGGGCTAGGGTATGTTAGGGTCATGGTGCCTGAGTTGAATCCTCAGCCCAGTCGTCGGCAAGTCGGTTGACAGTAAGGAAAGAACGTCCCTCGACTTGGTACCAGCTCAAAAGGTCGTGGCGGATGCTCAAGTCTTGTCGGCGCTTGCTGATAGCAAGGGCTTAAGGTTCAGGGGTTTGGGGTTTAGGGTTTTGGGGGTCGGGGTTTAGGGTTTAGGGGTTTAGGGTGTAGGGGTTTAGGGTTCAGGTTGCAAGAAGCAATCATGCCTCGAGCATTCCACGCTCAGCTCGGCCGCCTGGAAGGCATCTACAGCCTTTGCGGGTGGGATGTCGGGCCACTTGTACCCTTGCTTCATCTCCTTGATGGACTTCGTTTGTTGAAGCTGCGTCCCAAAGAAGGTGTCTTGTACACATGGACTGCCTCGGCAACTGAACTTGATCCTGCCGAAATGGCTCTCGGCAAAGTGCTCATGTCTGCTAAACATGCTCAACACAAAATGCGACATGAGATGTAACCGGTTGCGAACTGCTTGAGAAGATAGAACGGGCTTTGGCATACCTGAAAGTAATTTTGTGCAAATAGTTATGAAATAAAAGTAGCCATATCGGAATTCGTCGGAATTCGTTCAGGCCTGTGCGGTATGCGGCTTCTCAACGTTGGAGGCATTACTTAAAAGGACCATGGGACTTAGCAACGAGCGTCATTAACTGTAACTATGTTTTTTATTACGTGTAACCCCATATCACCGTACATACTTATAACCTTATTTCAATTACTAAGTCCTATGACCCTCCAAGTAGACCCTAAACCCCCAACCCTCACAGCAACCCTTGTAGATCCCTCAAAAGGAACACGTATAGAACCATTACTTAAAGGAACCCTATTCAGAGTTGCTTAGGGCTCGGGTTTAAGATTTAAGGTTTGGGGGTTTAGGGTTTAAGGGGAAACAGAAACAACTTAGTCCACTCAGCTCGCACAGCCCGTCCGATCGAGAAGAGACATGTTGGAGAGTGTCGGGTCTAGTACCGGGGCCTTACAAATTCCCAATGAGACTCGTTGTGTCTCTGCTTTTTGGGTGGGAGGGGGAGGGCATACGTGTCATAGTATAATTCTTAAGTTCATAAAGGGAGCCTAAGAACTGGTCTTTGAAACTGTTTAGGCTTCCGCATTACTTGTATAACCGCAAGCCCTAATCATCCAACCGGGAAGTCCGCCAAATCCCACTCAAACCCTGGACAACTGAGAGAGTGTAAGGCCCAAGCAAAACCTCAACACCCAGGAATGCCAATGGAAAACACACACACACAGACACACACACACACACACACACACACGAAATCTAGCATCAGAGTAGGCGGACGGACTCCTCAGACATGGAAGGAACAGGCCCCATTATCTGGGATAAAGCCCTCAATCACCCTTCACGTACATGTAATCGCCGGCAATGTGCTCGAGGTCCTCGCGGGAGACGTCCTCTGACCTTTGTCCGCAGAGGTCCGCCAATTTACCTACCAACACACACATGCACAGATAGGGCGAAAGACCCAGAGAGGGACACAGAGAGCAGAGACGGACACAATATATATATATATATATATATAGATATATATATATATATATATATATATTGTCTATACACCATAAATGCTAGGCATATGTACACATAATTAGCAATGTCTACAAAACTACATACAGGCATTACGTGGATCCGTCCATACATCCCACTGTCTGCGCATGCCGTTGCAACTGGGTATACGAAATTACACGCATACATGTACGCACACACACACACACAAAGACAGCAACACACGCGCACACACACACATGACGCCATAGTGGGCAACCGAATACCGATCAACCAAATAGATAGATAGGTAGATAGGTAGATAGACAGATACATAGAGAAGATTGGCTTGGATTGGAATGGAACTGGATTGGATTAGACGGGATTAGAGTAGAGTAGGTTAGATTCCGTTGGATATACGATAGATAAACAGTGCAAGATATATGGACAGGCAGATAGACAGGTAGATGCTTACATGGATCGGTAGATAGCTGCAGTATATGGATAGGTAGGTAGATGGAGCAGGTGGCTAGATATCACACGGCAGATCCAACTATCGACAGACAGACAGACACACGGACAAACAGACCGGCAGGCAGGCAGGCAGATACACAGATAGATAGACAGATAGATCGACTGATAGATAGATAGATAGACAGATAGCCTGCATGCGAGCAAGAGGGAGAGACCAAGAGTGAGTGAGTGAGACTCAAGCAGCTTAAGCCTCAACTCTTCTTGACTCTCAAACCTCAAGCCCAAACCTAAACTCTAACCTCTAAACCTCAAAATCTAAGGAGCCGAGCCCTTAACTCCAACACTCTAACCGCGAAGAGGAGATAAGCCCTGAATACAAAATTCCAGTTTCGGGTTTGGGGTTGAAGTCCAACCCCAAAGGCGCAAAGCCTAAGCTCCATCCCCTATAGCTTTTGAGCTCACGATCTGTGGTATGCTGAGGCCGGCGACCCATAAAAGAACTTTTCATTGTAGTCCTGGGAAAGGGTGTCGCTTTCACAGCTTAGGCTACTAATTACTGATTAGGGTTTATATGCAGTTTAGGGGAGGTGGGGAGAGTATGTTATTTAGAAGTCAGGCTATCTGTCTAAACCCTGGATTGTAGGATTTCGCTTGTTGTCTTGGCTTCTTCTCATGAGTTTCCTCATCACGAAAACGTATCGAAACAGGGTCTAGGGAATGGTTTAAAGGCTTGGTTTAGAGCTATAGGCATTATTGTGCAAATATGACAAGAAAACCGCTATATCTCGCGATGCAGACCTCTACATGAGGGCTTGGGAGTGATCTAAACTCTGGTATAGTTTGTTGTCCCTTCATGCTCTGAACGTGGTGCGTTTGTTGCTACCCTAGACACAATGACACGTCCTATCCTGGGATTTCCCGCCCAGGTAGGCGTCAGGGTTTAGTGTCGGTATCTGCACTGTTCACCTACGTGTTCTCCCAGTGTCCTGCTATATGATACCTTTGACCGCCCCAAACCCGAAATCCAACCCCCTAAACACCAAGCCCCAAAGCCCTAAGCCCTAAACCCCTAAGCCCTAAGCCCTAAACCCCTAAGCCCTAAACCCCTAAACCCTAAGCCCTAAAGCCCCAAAGCCCTAAACTAAACTTCTCCCAGAAACGACTGAGGACTGAGGAGTCGGACTAAAGGAAACGAAAGCCTCCAGTCAAACTCCGAAGGTGCACACCCCTTTGGATCTTCTGGGTTAGGTCAGGGTTAGGGGTTTAGGATTGACCTTCACCCTGAACAACCTACCTGATTTAGGGTTTAGGGTTTAGGATTTAGGGTTTAGGACTTAGGGTTTAGGGTTTAGGGTTCAGGGTTTAGGGTTTAGGGTTTAGGGTTCAGGGTTTAGGGTTTAGGGTTGAGGGTTTCGGGTTATCAAAGGGGAAAAGGAGGGACCCTTCATGGGGACCCTTACCCTATAATGGGCTATATAATGGCTATATAATAGCTATATTCAGGGTATATACCTAGGTCAGGGTTTAGGGTTTAGGGTTGACCTTAACCCTGAATGACCTACCTTTTTGAGGACTTATATAAGGAAATCATAGTAAGGAGCCCTAACAAGGTAGGTTATTCAGGGTTAAAGTTAAGGGAGGGTTGAGGGTTAGCGAGTCGTAGTCTTGACGCAGACGAAGCCCCCTGCCCGGGCGGGATGCAAGCAAAGCCCCCGAAACCCAAGCCGAGAGAGACTTGGAGGATCATGGGACTTAGTAAGTAAGGCTACAAGTACCTTGATTGGGGTTATATGTAATTATAAGTATAGTTACGTTATCTATACCCCCCGGAACCCAAGCCGAGCCTAGAAGCAGTAACAAATGCAGGAACCTGGCTAAGAAACCCTGGTCCTGAACAAAACCCAAATGAGAGTTACCGAAAATAGGGGAACCTTGTATAGTACCCTAAATAGTAGGATCCTTATTACAAGGAGCCCAAAATAGTAGGATCCTTATTACAAGGAGCCCAAAATCAGGTAACCATACTTTTCAAAAAACTCCCAAATTAGGACACTTCGGATCCCTCTGAAAGGCATGCCCTCCACCAAAGACTCCACGGCAGATATGTGATCAAGCCTCGCACCCCAAGCCCTAAAACCCTGAATCAATCATCCCTCAAAGCCTAAGCCGACCCTAAATCCCTCAAACACTTAGACCCAACCCTAAGGGTCCATGTACCCAAGTAGTATGTACTTTGGGCCCAATGTACCTACACAGGGAGTACTTTAAGGCCAATGTATATACTATATGAGTACATGGACCCTTCGGGCAATTTACCACTGCAGCAGAGGGGCAGATCGATGACAGATCCACCTAGGAAAAGGGAGACGATGAGATTGAAGCCCCAAAAGATCATCCTTCTCCGGTTCTGCTGACCTAGTTTCACCCCAAACCCTAAGCCCTCATGCCACAAATGATTGGGCTTCTGTTACTGTAACCTTGGGCATCGTGTCTTTCTACTCTTCGGAAAAACCTCGGGCATGTTCTGGAATTTTGGGGTTCTGGTGTCACAGGCTCAGGGCCTTTGAGCGGGTCTTCGGGTTTAGGACAGGATTTACATCTGCTCCAATTCCTAGGGTTTGGGGCTTCGAATGTTGAGCTTCGGATCTTCGGATTTAGGCGGTCTACATAGGCTCTCAATCTACGGATGGATGATGCTTTCTTGGTGAAAGGGGGCCCCACACCTCATGCAGGGACCTTATTTCTTTAGATTGTGCGACACATTATGGTGTCTACGTACGTACGTAAAGGATCATGGGACTTAGTAAGTAGGTTATAATTGGGGTTCTAAGTCCCCTAAGTGGGGTTGCGCTAATTATAACCTACTTATAACCTTACTTACTAAGTCCCATGATCCTTTAAGTAGAAATATCAGAAAGAGCTCTGGGGATGCTAGTGGTAATTATTCGGCTTCTAAAAAAGATAAATACTTGGAGGGGCAGGGGATTTAGTAAGTCGTTTATAAGTAGGGTTATAATTGGTGTAACTCCATTTAGGGTACTTATAACTCTACTTATAAGCGACTTACTAAGTCCCCTGCCCTTCCAAGTACCATGTGTCGATTTCAACAGTCCCCCAAAATTTGTAAACTTAGCTACAGGGCTCGAAATTACACAACAAGCGCAAATGAGGGAAATGAGACAATTTTCCCGAATCGATTCCTAGTAAACCCAAGGAGGTGCTGACGGTGGATGGCTTTGCATTTGTGGGGGGCGGGGCTTCCGGACCACGCTTCAACGTCTCAACGCTTCGGCCGCTTCAGGATTTAGGGCGTCTACCCTAAACCCTATAATCGTAAGGCCTGTAGGGCTTCGGAGTTTAAGAATTTAGATGCCGAGAGCTGAAATTATCAACCCGAAAATCCGTCTCAGTCCATCTGATAACAGTTTCGAGGCACTTGGCCCCCCCCTTCTAGGCAATGAAAACCAGGGGATGTGCACCAAAGGCCCTGGTACCTAAGCATTGATTCATATAATCTTTTGACACGGGCATGAATTCTCCAAAACCTGGCCACCCTTGAGTCTGTCTGAACCTTAGTCGACGCTGGTCTTGACAGCTTAATCCTAAGATCACTCGAATGCTACACCCTCCGCAGCCCGAAACGCAATATGTAAAGACCCCGAACTGCTTGCACCCACACAGCCAGCCAACTAAACGGCTTAGGGTCTGGGGTTTATTGCCCTCGGAAGAAGCAGGCTACAAATCAGAAGTCAAACCCTAAACTTTGCAATGAAACCACTTCCTGAAAGCCGAATTCACTTCTAAAGCGTCTGGAACGCCACCGCTCTTTAAGCCCTAAACTCTAAACGCCGAGGGGCAAGAACTTGGAGCTTTGTATCTCCAGCTTGCATGAGCTCTCCAGGTAGGACCTTTGAGCTCATCTTCGTTTCAGGGTTGAGTGTTTTCTGGCTTCGGGTCTATAAGGGTTTAGGCCCTAAGTTTAGGATTTAAGGCTCAGGGATTAGGGTTTGAGGTTCAGGGTGCTAGCGTTTCTAGGCTTCAAGGCTTACAGGGGTTAAGAGCAAACCCTCAAGATGCCAACAAAGTAATATAGGGACCTCAATAATTAGAATAGGGTTTTGGGGCCCATTATGCTATGACTATAAGAAGGAACCCCCAACAATAGTATAGGTAAAACTTTAAGGGCCCTGTATTAAACCCTCAAGATAGCAACACACTACCTTGGGTACGGCCCCCATACAGTAACAGTCTATAATAGGGGCTACTATTAGGCCCTTACATCTCTATATTATGAATATTATCCAACTCTTACTGAGTGGGGGCCGTACCCAAACGCTACTGACTCTGGGCTCCCTAAGTTCACTTCTTGATGTGCTTCCCTGAACAAAACGTAGATGTGGGGGCTTTCCGAAAACAGGCGACCCTCTAAATAGTAGTCCTTATTATAAGGACCCCAAATCAGGAATTTAATTCCTTATTTGGGGCCCTTAAAATAAGGATCCTACTATGTAGGGTACTGGATTAAATCTAGTACCCGAAATAGTAGGATCCTTATCACTCACTGGCCCAAAACCCAAGGAAATAAAAGTTGAACCTTTCAGAATCGACTACCTTACGTAGAAGATCCCCAGAAGTTGAAAAAATTAAGTTTACAGCCAAGACAATTATGAGGATCCCAGGTCCCAGAATATAGTACCCCTTTTGTTCGGAAACTCCCCTATGTGAAGCAAAAGACAGACCCTGAAGGCCCAAAACCCAAGGCCGGTCCAGGACCCTTACTGGGCTCCTGTGGTCTTCAACAACAGTTATTTTTAGGGTTTGGGGGGGTTAGGGTTTATGGTTTAGGGTTATAAATAGTGTATAGTACTCTACTGTCCTTACAAGGTGAGCAACGCGTTGTTTATGACTTGCCTAGACCCCAAATAACCTATATACCGTTTTAAGGACTTAAAAGGAAGTCATCGTGGGGAACCCTCAAAAGGAAGGTCTTGCAGCGTCCAGGTGTTGCTAAGTCCCAAGATCCTTGAAGTCAGCCCCCAGCCCCGAAGACCTGGAATCCTCAAAATGCAAGCGCAGTAGCTGTTGGCCTTTGGGCGTCGTCAGCTTCACCTGAACAGACTCTTCTGGAAAGGGTCCATGGCTCCATTTGAGGGCCATTTGGGGGGGCTCCTGGTTAATGGGTTTTGGACGGAGTTCAGGAAGGTGTGGTTTCAGATCTGGAATTGTCGGATTTCAGCCTTACGGACTTTAAGGCTTGATGCCCCATTAGGGTTTAGGGTTCAGGGTTCTGGGGTTTAGGGTTCAGGGTTTCGGGTTTAGGGTTCACCGTTTAGGGCCTAGAATTGACGCTTCCGAGCTCCGGGTTCTAGGAACTATAGGGCTTTTCGGGATTTTCGGGATCAGCGTTTTGGGGTGTCGGTTTTGCTGTTTGTGATCGGCCGGATCGCAGCCCTAAGCTCCGCAGACCTGCTAAACCTTATTATGAACCCTCAATGCCCCAAACTTACCCTGGGGATCTAAGGACTCATATATTGCCCGAAGACCATACTATATAAGGCTTTGAGGCTATCTTGATCTCTAGGGTTATACAACCACACCCACAAGAATGATGTGACGCACCAACAACCATGAATAGACAGGTGCTAGCTTTGCTTCTGGAAAAGGCTCGGGTTTAACATGAATCTGGCCTAATATAGGGCACTTACAGGTTGCAATAAAATTTGGTGGTGCCGTAATCTTATAGTAGCACTACCTTAACCTACCCCTAGCAACCATTGCTGATTAGTCAAGCTTCCATATGAGTGATCAGGGCCCCAAGAGCGAAGACACGGTTTTCTACACAATCGAAAAATGGCATTATTTCAGACCCCTTTGTGCTTGCCCCGCAGCTCGCCACTTCTCACCGTCCTGTCTTTGCTCTTTCAAGTTGCAAGAGGGAGCTTCTCAATAAACCCAAATGAAACAAGGGAGTCTCGCAACTTTGTTAATTGAAGTAAGTATCGCGAAAAGGGTGCTGGGTTCTCCTGTAGTAAGGTTTGGGGAAGACTTTGATTTAGAGAACTACGCATAACAGTCAAGGTTTTGGACAGAAACACCACAGCTTTGAGAGGACTCTTGTTTCTTCATGCTCTTTCTGAGGCTTCAGGATCGTGATCCTGAGGCAGTATCCTCAAGTCAGTCGCCTAAGCCGACGAATTCCTAAACTCCTGAACCTTCCATAATTGAATCCTAAACGGTCGTAAGTCGTCAAGCACCCAATCACAAACCCAACACAATGAATAAACCCTAAACCCTTAAACCCTAAACCACATGAAATGACCTGAAGCGATTGCCGCTTGAAAAGAACGGGTCCAACCGTCCTGCCCCTCGATGATGCCGGCATCTTCCCCAGAAACCTTCGATTGCTGTAGCAGCAGGGTTTAGGGAGTGGTGTTTAGCGGTTTAGGGCTTCGGGTTTAGGGTTTAGGGGTTTATATTGCTGTACCATGAGTATTAGCGGGATCCTGTGGGAAAATACTGGTAATTATGCCAGCTTCTAGATGACGCAGCTGCAGCGCCTGCTTCCGCACCATGTGTCCTTTTATGCTAAGCTGCTATGCGTCTACAGTGTAAAACCTAGGATTTACAGTTGCTGTCTCAGGGTTTGCGGTTAGACTTTTGTCTAGCTTCTCGGGATTCAAGTCACGGCACAGCACCCTAAACCCTAAACCCGTGAACCCCGAAGCCCTGAGCGCCAAAGCTCTGAGCCCAAAAGCCCTGAACTCCTATATGTAGGGACCCAAAAGGCGCATAAGCACATAAGCATAAGCTTTTATAGGGATATCCCTACCTTAGGGGCCTTCCGTTTCAGGAACTCATATGGGATATCCCTATCCTCATTTTTGCTTATGTGCCTGTGTTTGAGGCCCTATGTATTTAAGGTTCGGTTCAGTATCCTCACTGGCCCGAAACCCAAGGAACTACAAGTTGAACCTTTCAGACTCGACTACCTTAGAAGATCCCCGGAAGTCGAAACGTTAAGCTTACGGCCAATAAGTACTAGGATACCCAGTAACCTAAGAATGAAAAGGCCTCTCTTTTTGGTATTGGGTAACTTTATAAGGAACCTAGGACCACAAAAAGGGAATAAGGGTACTACTGGGCATCCTAGAGTATTCTGTGGGGGGTTAAAAAGGAGATCGGGATTCGTGTCAAACTGGCTGACCAACTCCCCTGAACCCGAAACCCTAAACCTCGCTGCTGCACTACCCAAGCCCCTAAGCCCGAAAACACCAAAGAACCTACCTTTTTAGGGCTTCTTGTTAGGGTTTCCCTATTTATAAGTCCTTAAAGTAGGTTATGTGGGGTTAAGGTATGCTCCTGAGCCTCCCCTAGCGAGCACATGAAGCCCCAAAGTAGGAGTGACAGCTTTCAGGAACCCTCGTGGCAACCGTGCATATTCACCAGATCGATGTAAAACCCTAAAGCCCTAATACCCTATGCCCGAAAACTCTTAAACTCTAGAGGACGGAACCCTAGAAACCTTACGCCTAAAGGCCTCAACCCTCAAACCCTAACTAGACCCCAACTGCCCTTTATCGTAGCCGTACTTACCTCGCGATGAATCTGAGAGACCCCATTCAGGGGCACTTGGGGGGGGGTCCTGGTAAAGCCTGAAATAGAAGCCAGAAAAATGGAACATCATTATCCTCAACCCTAAACCCTAAACCATCCTCCTGCCTTTAAGGGAAAGTGGAGGGATTCTAGCACGAATCATCCTTAACCCATGCTCCAACTTTCTGGGATCCACTACTTGGAGGGGCAGGGGACATAGTAGGAAGGTCATAAGTAGAGTTATAAGTACCCGAAACCGAGCGACCCCAACTATAACCCTACAGGGACCCTACTTATAACCTTACTTTCTAAGCCCCCTGCCCCTCCAAGTATGAACCCTTTTCAGCAAGATGGGCCTTGGCCACGGCCACACCTGGAGCGAGCTCGGGTGCATCCGGCACGAACCAATCGGCTTGGATCAGCATGGCCTCAACAGGGTTTAGGGTTTAGGGATTGAGGATAGGTTTAGGGTTTAGGGTTTAGGGATTAAGGATGGGTCTAGGGTTAGGGATTAAGGATGGGTTTAGGGTTGAGGGAATAAAGATGGGTTTAGGGTTTAGGGATTAAGGATGGATTTAGGGTTTAGGGATTAAGGATGGGTCAAGGGTTTGGGATTAAGGATGGGTTTAGGATTGAGGGATTAAAGATGGATTTAGGGTTTAGGGATTAAGGATGGGTCAAGGGTTTGGGATCAAAGATGGGTTTAGGGTTTAGGGGTTAAGAATGGCTTTAGGGATTAGGGTTCAGAGATTTAGGGGTTTGGATTGGGGCAATTTGGCGGTTGAGGGCTTGTGGCTCCGGATGTGCAGGCTAGGATGTAGAAATTGAGTTGCGGCTTCGAGTCTCCAAACCGATAACTCAAATGCTACCCTCAGGCCCAGGTCCTTGTATGTGAGAGGTTGTGTCGAGGATCCGGGGTGTAGGATCGTGCGGAGTGTGGATGGAGGCTTCAAAAAACATCAGGAGTCCCCTCATTACACATACTGCAGAGTTCTTGTCATCACGCTCCTACTGACAGGATCATGGGACTTTGTGGCTGGGTTAATAAACAAGGAAACTCGAGCTGTAATTAATTATACGCCCACGCTTCACTCACGTACTTATGGCCTTCTTTCTGCATAGCTCCCGTGATCCTCCAAGTATGAGGGATTCAGGGACCCCGTGCGTGCGACACTCTCGGACTTCGAACTAACGAACTTATGCTTCAATATCTCGAGTGGGAGCTACCGGGTTTGTAGGCTTTACACGCTTGAGTTCAGGGTCGATCAAACTTGGGATACCTTAAACCACCATACCCTACTTTTTGTAGGTTCTCACTAATATTTTCAAGCAGGTTTTGGTAGGTGAAGGCAAGGTTCAGGGTTTAGTGATTGACGAGGAGTTCGGGCTTTCCGACTGCTTGGAAAGTCAGACCAGGTGCCGAAAGACATACATTAGAAGGGGCCCCCACCCTGTAATAGTGACTATAAGGATTATATTAGGGCCCTATTACATTCCTATAATACCACTATTACAGGGTGGGGGCCCCTTCTAAGACATACAAGAGATTTGCTAGAATCCAGACAAGGCGAAGGAGTACTGCAAGGACCATGCGACTTAGTAGCTGGGGTTATAAATACGGTAACTGTACTTATAATTACTTATAGCCCCAATTAAGGTACTTATAGCCTTACTTACTAAGTCCCATGATCCTCCAAGTAGGAGTAGTGTGTTCCTCGGAATCACATCCCGGCGCCTGCCATGCGACTTCTAGGGTGGAGATGGTGAAGGCACCTTGGAACGAAGATCTTCAGAGCTTAAGACTTGGGTTCCTTTAAAGGGCTTTATACGGGTTCCGCTACAGGGATCTATATGGGTACCATGATATAGAGCCTTAATAATTAGAATAGGCTTTTGGGGCTCCTTTATGGTATATAGTTACAATAAGAAACCCTAAAGACTACAGTATTGGTACTGACTTTAGGCTTCTATGTTAGGTCACGGGATTTACTTGTTTCTTGAGGTCCTTCGCTGCGAGGGGAGCAGGTTTAGGGCGGAGGATTTGTCGTTTGGATTTTCATGGTTTAGGGTGCATCGCACTGCGAGAGCTGCAGATGTCGCGTTGACAGTCACGGCCGTAGACGAGAAGTGATAAGGCATTGAAGTTGAAAAACCTTAAACTCAATGCACTACCTGAACCCTGTAAGCTCAGAATCTCGAACCCTACAGTTACAACTCTATCCCAAGACACCCGAAAAAACCCAAAAAGTAATTAGACTACTAAAGGGCGCTTTACAGGAACGCCGCTGGAGACAAATTTCTGGATCCCGGAAACCCTAACTAAACTCCTCTGTCCCCGAACACGGCACACAGCAACCCGGCTCCATCCTAAACCCACAACGTCACACACACGGTCTAGGGCTAAGGATTTGCAGTTAGGTTTCAAGTGTTTTTTTCTCTGGCTTTTGCGGGCCGTTTTTCCTTATGCATGGTTGGCGTTAAGAAATCCCGATGGGAGGAGGCTGTGGTGCAGAGCTGACGGGCTCAAAACCCACATACTTTATCACTAAGAACAAACCGGGCGCACTGCAGCTCTGTTGGGCTTCGGAACCCTAAAGCCTAAACCCTCTGGACTCTAAAGCCTAAACCCTCTCAACCCTAAGCCCTAAACCCTCTAGACCCTAAGTCCTAAACCCCAAAGCCTAAACCCTCTAGACCCTAAGCCCCTAAACCCTGAAGCCTAAACACTCTGGACCCTCAGCCCTAAACCCTAAAGGCCAAACCCTCCAGACCCTCAGCCCTAAACCCTAAACCCTCTGGACCCTCGCCCTACATCTTAAAGCCCAAACCTTCTACGTAGACCCTCAGCGCTAAACCCTAAAACCTAAACCCTCTGGGCACTAAGCCCTAAACCGCCTAAACCCTAAAACCTAAACCCTCTGTAGATCCCTTTACAGGAAACCCTAAACTCTATATAGATCCCTTTAAAGGAAATCCTAAACTCAAAGATTGAGACCCTGAAAGATCCGACACCCAGGCTCTGAGGACGGCGCTCACCAAGGGCAGAGTGTCAAGGAATAGCGGCACGAGCTCGCAGATCAACGAGGGAGCTGCTGCCAGGATCGCCTGCTTCAGGGTCCCTGAGACCCTAAACCCTTCTAGAACCCGTATAGATCCCCTTAAAGGAACCCTTGTGGTACCCTTTAAAGGAACTCTAGGGTCAGGAAGCTTAGGGGTTTAGGGATTTAGGGGCTTAGGAAGTTTAGGGGTTTAGGGTCTAGGAAGTTTAGGAGTTTAGGGGATTGGGGGCTTAGGTTTCAGGTGTTTAGGGGTTTTGGATTTAAGGGTTTAGGGTTTAGAGTATATAGGGTTTAGGGGTAAAAGCGTATTGGGCTCATAACCTAAAGATCACGTAGAATGAAAAGTAATGTTTCGAATGGATCTTGATGCTTTCACGCTCGGTTTTCTCACGACTCACTCTTCAGCTCGACTTAAAAGGCCTCGAGCCACAAATGAAGGATTTCTTCCTCCAGCACCACACCTGCCACCTCCTCCTGGACAGTCATTGCCTCTGAAATCGCTTCGAGCTGAGCCGATGAGGTCATCAGTTGCCCGGTGTCCCCACGCACAATGCCTGTTGCGGCTTCTGACACAAGCTGCTTTTTTGTGGCCTTGATCATTTTGCCTATGGATGACGCCTGCCCATGCAATTCCATCGCCAAACTGGAGAGAAGTGCATTGCTCAGGGTTTGCTTCCCGACATCCAAAAGCATCATGGCTCGCATGGCGCACCATATGATTGGGCTAAAAAGCCCTTGCTCAGTCTACGGAGCTACTTGGGTGTTTTGTACAAGGGGATTACGGTTTAGGGTTGCCCAGATTTGCATAAATACGCTCAACCTACAAGAAGGGAGTATGTTGTAGGTTCCCTGTAAAATCCATATTAGGGTCTATAGTAAGAACCCCTAGGAGACCCAGTAACCCAAGAATAAAAAGGCCTCTCTTTTTGGTATTGGGTAACTTTCTAAGGAACCTAGGACTACAAAAAGGGAATAAGGGTACTACTGGGCATCCTAGACCCACAATTTCAGTAGCTCTTGGTGGGTTAAATTAGGCTTTAGTTTAGTCGGGTCCTTCCTGGCTTTGCCGGCCAGGGGGTTTTGCAAGAACATGACTAGTGGGGCTCGAGTTATCCTAGGTTCCTGTGAGGGGCCCCTTCATACTAAGGTTAAACCTTTTTCTCCTACGTTTCGTTTCTTATATATCAGGGGCCCTAAAATACAAACTGCAAGAAAGGCACCACTCTGTAACCTAGTTTCCTACTTATGACTTACAGCTCCTCCCCATAAAAAAGACCGTGAGAGCTTGAACCCTGAGCCTCGAACCTGATGGTAGGATAAAGTAGAGACCTCCTATACTATATTGGTGTTCTTTTATTCCCATGTAATATAATGGGCCCCAAAATTCTGCCCCAAAGTTCTATTCTGATTAATACGGCTCCTATATTAGAAATCCGATCCCACAACCCTGGAAAGTGAAGCCGACGCTGGCTTGCCTTAGATTTTGAAGGCAACGTAACCCCGAATTCACATGACGCCGTGGAGCACACAAACCGGTCCCCTCGGAAGATGTAGGAGATTCGAGAATAGCGGGTACCCCAACGTAGAACCGAAGCAGTATGTCTGGAGGCTCATACCCTACAATTTTTTTGGGGGTTACCTACTTTCTAAACAACACAGATCTTGGCGGAAGAACTAGGTACCTAAAAAAAGGGGTAGGGTATAAGCCTACAGGTAATCCCATTTAAACGGACACCCGATGTTGTAAACGAGGGCTTGAATCCCGGCGTCTCAGTTTTAATGCTCGAATCCCCCTTTGAAGTTTGAAGGTAAGCCAAAAGCATGTTTGGGAAATTTCTCTTTCAAAAGACACCGTAAGCCAAAACAGGAGAAGCCACAAAGAACTGCCCATGAGCCTGGTAGTGGGTTGAGGTCGTAGGGTTCAGGGGCTCATGAACTCTCAACCCCTCCACCCTAGCCAGACCTATTATCAGGGAAGCTACACTTATAGTTACTTAAAACCCCAATGGAGGTACCCATAACTTACCAGTCAAGTTCCATGATCCTCCAAGTAGACCCTAAACCCTAAACCCCTACAGCAACCCTTATCCCAATGCCTCCAAGGACCTCATAGTTAGGGCCCTAGACCCCTTAGGGACCCAATAGTAAGGTCCTGGACACCCAAAGTATGTAAAATAATAGGCTTTTATGGGTATGAGGCCATTATTTTGCCTACTTTGGGAGGTTTAGGGTCCCCAGAAGCCCAGGGTATCGATCCCTTAAGAGGAGCCCTTGTAGATGGAACCCGGCTCCTCCAAGCAGAGGTCTGAGCCCTCGTATGGACTCCTGTTAAGGAACTTAGCTTGAGTTACCATACCAGGACCACCCAATGACCCTTTAATGGAGCCCTTATGGTCCTTAATAGTGGGTATTTGGGGTATAGTAGAAGGTAGTTGGGGGGTCTAGGTAAAAGGGATCTATCTAGTAAATGATCTGGTTTCCTGATTTAACGTAACTTACCCCTAAACCCCTACACTTTGCCTAAAACCTTTAACAAGAACCCTTATAGATGCCCTTAACAGGAACCCGTATAGATCCTTTAAAGGAACCCTGTTCCTCCGGGTAGAGTCGGAAACCCTGGTTGCGGCCGGGCAGCGGCGGCGATGGCCAGGGCGATAGTCCAGTGCAACTCTGACCAGAAGCGCTGGAAGAATCGGAAGCCCTCCACACTCAGCCTGCCCAAAGACTCAATATCCCTTAATTAAGGAATATTCCTAGGGTCCTTTAAGGGATCTATAGGGTTTAGGTTTAGGGGATTTTAAGAAGCCCTCCACACTCAGCCTGCCCAGACACTCTTAGGGCTTAGGGTTAGGGGTTTAGGGTTCAGGGTTTGGGGTTTAGGGTTTCTTAATAACTTATCGTATACTATAATACACTATCCCAATGACTCAATATCCCTGAATTAAGGAATCTACCTTAATTTATAGTAGGATCCCTAATATGATTTCAGGAATATTCCGTATGTCAGGGATATTGGAGTCTCTGGGTGGACGGCTTCAGGGTTTGGGGGTATACTTGGAGGATCATGGGACTTAGTAAGTAAGGTGATAAGTACCCTAATTGAGGTTATAAGTAGTTTTAAGTATAGTTGCTTTATTTATAACCCCAGTGACTAAGTCCCATGATCCTTTAAGTAGGGGTTTAGGGGTGTTTAGGTTTGGAGCTCATCCTAAACGGTGCAAAGGATCCAAAAGTGCTACTTCAGCCTGGATGGATTCAGGATTTATGGCTTTAGGGGTTTAGCTTTGGAGTTTACTTTAGAATCGTTGTGGCAATACTCACTCCCCGGTGAGGACTTTAACGGCTGAGCTGGGTTATCGCTCTTTTGAGTGTTTAGGATTTTAGGGGTTTGGGGTTTAGCTTTGGAGGTAACCCTGAAAGTCCAAAGGAGACAACAAGTAGCTACTTGGTTTAGGGAGGGGTAGATAGGTTAGCGTTTGGGAGAATATGATGACTGGGTGCTTGGATCCTTCGGGCTTCTTTAAGGATCATGGGACTTAGTGACTGGGGTTAGAAGCAAGGTAACTATACTTACAAGTAGTTATAGCACCAATTAAGGTACTTATAACCTTACTTACTAAGTCCCATGATCCTTCAAGTAGGGTTTAAGGTTGAGGGATGAGACTTAGGGCTGTGCCGAAGGCTCAAGGACTGGGTACTGGGGGGTTGGGGGCAGTGACTAATGTAGGAACCTGGTTAAGAAACCTTGGGCCTGTATTAGGATTCCTTTTATGAATCCTACTATTTTGGGGTTATAGGCCCAGGGTTTCTTAATCAGGCTCCTACATTAGAGTTTGGGCTTTTAGGGCGTAGGAGTTTCTGGGTTAGCCTCGGACTAAACGACCTTAACAGCCTGTCGGTGAGAGTTTTGGGTTTAATGTAAGGCGTTTCAAGGTTTCAGGGGCTCAGGGAAGCAATCACAGACGGTCGAACAGAATTTACAAGCTATACCAGGCTTGACATCGAGCGGGACGTTCTGGCACAAGAATGCCACGCAAACAGGCATGCACCGCTTCTCAAATCCGCAGCAACAGCACTAAGTCGAAACCCCCAGCACTCGATCCCTGAATCCCTAAACGAACCCTTCTAGATCCCTGTTAGTTATAGACCCTAAAGCCTAAACAAATTACAGACGCCGAGACCCTGTTCTTCGTTCGCATCCAACGGGGGGGGCAAGTACATGACTACGTAGACAGCTTAGTATCACTAGTCGTCAGGTTCCTCGAGATTTGAACCGCCGTGTCTTGACGATGCTTTATAACCCCAACCTGCGTCACGACATTCTAAAACCTCAACCTAAACCCCCAATCAATCCCAAATCCTAGACCCCTAAGCTTTGCTGCGGGCCCCCCGCCCTCCGGCCTTTGCAGCTCAAGGAAAGCTAACAGTAGCTGCGAAAGGACCTTGAAGAGTCCCGCGAGGAAGATTCCTTCCTGATTTTCATTGGGGTTTTTAGGGTTCAAGGTTCAGGGGTTTCAGGGTTGAGGATTGGTCGTTCAGGGTGCTGGGGGCAACTGTAATGCTTTTCTCCACACCCATACATGCGCATTGTTGTTGGTGTGAGGTTAGTAATGCCGAAAGTCGTTTCTGTCCTATCGCCGCGACTGCTCTATTTCTGGTATCATTGCTTCTTCTTGTTGTTGTTGCCGTGGTGGTGTTGTTGGCAGTTGTGGTCGTCGTCATTCATTGGCGTATTCTGGTAGTGGTTACATGTGTAACTCAAATCTACGCATGCACATATGCACGTAGATCAGACAGAAAAATCATAGTCAGGACGGAGAAAGAGAATGCAGTCCGACTCTGCAAGGTGAACTTGGGCTTAAGGACATCAGGAGAAACAAAGACCCACATGACAGCGTTTTCTGATAACAATGGACTAGGATGCCCAGTAACCTAGGGATAGAAAGGGCTCCCGTTTTGGTATTGGGTACCTTTATAAGGAACCTGGGACTACAAAAAGGGAATAAGGGTACTACTGGGCATCCTAGGTTTTTGAAAACAATGGGCCACTGGGCCACGACCTAGCAGGATCTTTCTGGCAGATGACTCGAAACCTCTCCGGATGGATGTGTTGAGGCGTGCAAATAGCCCTAAACCGCAAGAGTCTAAACCCTAAGAGCCTAAATCCTAAGAGTCTAAACCCTAAACCCTGAAAGCCAAAAGCCCAGAACTCTAGACCCCAAACTCCTCACGAAACATGTTTTCGGTCACGGGTTCGAGGAGCCGTGGGCAGCAACAGTGGGTTGGTCGTCGTTTTCATCGTCCTGGTCGTCGTCGTCGATCATAGTATAGTCGTAATGCTAACAGTAGTACGGGTACTTGCACAAGTAATGATAATAGAACACAGTAAACCCTAAACCCTAAACCCTAAGCACAGGAAGAAACCAAGATATTGCACGACCAGTCTCCGCCTTGCTATAGCGACAGGGACATGTCAGAAGCTAGAAATCAATTCCTACCTTAAAGGGATGTATAGGGGTTGGGGTGTAGGGGTTCAGAGGTTTAGGGTAGAGTTTACCTTAACCCCAAATATCCTACCTTTTTTCTGGAATGCCCAGTAACCTGGGAATAAACAGGGCTACCTTTTTGGTATTGGGTACCTTTTTAAGGAACCTAGGACTACAAAAAGGGAATAAGGGTACTACTGGGCGTCTTATCCTACATTTCTGATGACTTAGAAGAGGAAAGCATATTATGGGGCCCTGAAAAGGTAGGTTTCTTAGGGTCGGGACCCTCTACCGGTAAAGGGGGAGCGGACACATGTTGGTTTATTGCCGGTGGCTGAAGTCTGCATCCAAGACGCACTGAGGCTGACCTTCCTCATCTGCTCCACCATGTGCAGCAGTCGCCTGCAGTCCAAATTAGAAACTTGTAGAAATCCCAACAGCTGCTAAGTCAGAACTGGGCCCGTATGAAACCCAACACCCCATACTCTAAACCTTACACCCCAAAGCCTAAACCCCGAACCCCCATAGTCTTTACCCTTAACCAGCCGAGGATGGCACTGTTTGTGAAGCATCTCCACGTAGATCAAGCCTCCACAGCTCGTGACCATGAACAAGATTAGGCTTTAGGGATTGATGAGAGTTTAGGGTTTAGGGATTAAGGAATAAGGTTTAGGGATAAAGGAGTACGGCTTAGCGTTTAGGGACATGGTCTAGGGGCTTTGGGGGTGGAGGGAAGGGCAACCCTGTTAGGGTCTATTAGAGGGTAGTTGGGGGGTCTAAGTAGGCTGTCTTTTGCAATCCAAGGGTCAATACTTTGCGCGCTCCTTGATGAAGTGCAGCTCCGTCTCGGAGTTAACCCGGTCATACTCGTTGCCGTACACAGCGATGACCTGATTTGACAGTTGATCTCCAAAGAAGAAGATAAGTATACTAGACTAAGGGTTCGAAGAGCGTTATAGGGCTTAACCTCGCCGTACACAGCCATGACCTGAATTGACAGTTGATCTCCAAAGAAGAAGATACTTTTCCCAGACTACAAGTTTGAAGAGCATTGAAAGAGCTTTACAGGGCTTCGCCTTGCCGTACAAAGCCATACCTGGTTGAAAGTTGATCTTGACCTGCGGTTGATGATATAAATCCTGCATTACCCATAATAAGGAATATACCATAATTCCCATAGCTTAGGGTCCTTAAGGTAATGCAGGATTTATATCATCAACAACCATATCAATGTACCCGGTAACCCAGTGTTTAGGCAGCTGGAGCCCGAAAGTTAGACGAAGGCCCAAATTAAACTAGCGCTGTTTAGAGCTTTGAATTGAAGTTCATTGAAAGAGCCTTACCCTGGGCATCAAAATAGCCCAAAAGCCTTTTATAGTATGGCCTTTGGGCCCAAAAGCCTGAATATATGAGTCCTTAGATGCCTAGGGTTATAGGGTTTAAACGTATTAGACTTTCGGGCTCAGCGGACAATGAAGGTTTTTCTTTAAGGTCCTTGAGAAAGCATAATACCGGTCGGGTCTACATTGAGGTCCCCACTTCTGATGCTTCCGTTTTGGCTCTGGGCAAGGGTACGATCGAGATTAGGGTTTTGGGGTTTAGGCGTGTTTGTCTAGAGCCTAGGCGGTTATGATTGGAATTAGGCCGAAAGTCCAGGATACCCAGCAACCTAAGAATAAAAAGGCCTCTCTTTTTGGTATTGGGCAACTTTATAAGGAACCTAGGACTACAAAAAGGGAATAAGGGTACTACTGGGCATCCTAGAAGTCCTTCATTCCCACAATCGCCTGAGTACCTGGCTTACCGAAGCTCATCTAAACTCGGAATCTCCCGCAAAATTCTTACAGTAGAAGCCAGAAAGTTGGAATATGATTATCGTAACCCCTTTCAGGTAAATTATAGGGGATCCTACCATGAAGCCATCTTCCAACTTTCTGGAGTTCCCTGTAATTTTAGCCTGATGACTCCAAGAAAACGAAGCCCTACTAGCCACCCAGAATATTCCTGAAGGAGCCCAACACGCACCTGCACTCCTCTGAAACCTAAACACTACAGCCTGCCGGAAAAGCTTGTGGGCCCCCTCAGTTTGGAACAGGCAAATCCGGGTAAGCCCGTTGTCTTATTCCTACCGCCCCGCAGCCCCTACCTCATAAAAGCAACAAGCAACACACAAATCGAACCCTGTGCTCAGTCGCTGGCCAGGTTGAGAACCGTCACGTTGAACAAGATCGTGCCGCTGAACATGAACCTTCGCTCCAATAGACTCAAAGTACGTACTACAAAGGCCTCACTATAGGCTTGTACAGGTTCTACGAAGGATTTGGAGTGTTGGGGATGGAAGGGTTTACGGTTGAAAGGCTGACTGTTAAGGGGATCCACAAAAAGATGTGGTATACTAAGTTCAGATGGCTAGAGTATCTTCATGCAGGGTAAATATGGATACGAAGAGGGATGCTACTTCTAATCTTATTTGGTACCATGGACCCTAGATACATGAAGCCCTGCCTGAACCCTAAGCATAATCTCTCATTGAACATCTTCAGCCCGAACATGAAACCCTATGAACCCTGAACCGGCATGATAAGCAGTGAACCCTGTTCTCCAAGCTCCCTGAGCTCCGAATATGCCACTTCGAGGATCATGGGACTTAGTAAGGGTTTGTCGGGATCTACAGGGATCCTTTCCGGAGTCTATGGGGTTTAGGGTTTAGGGTCTACTTCGAGGATCATGGGACTTGGTAAGTAAGGTTATAAGTACCTTAATTGGGTTTTTTTAGTAATTATAAGTATCGTTACCTTATTGATAACCCCAGTTACTAATTCCCATGATCCTTTAAGTATGAAGCCTGAGCCCGGTACCGCAATCCTTACTACCGCGAACTCCGGGCCCTAAACCCTGATTCAGAGCCCATAAAACCCTCAACCACTAAACTCCAAACACTCAACCTCCAAACTCCAATGACTCAGGGGCAGAACCGAACACCAAGGCTTGCGAAGTAAGATGGCTATAGCTGCCGTACGCATAATTTTATACAACCCGACGTATACCTATCCAAGGTGCATGGAATGAAATCCTAGACCCTAAACCAACAGACTTAAAGCAGTAGAACCTGACACCGAGGCGCATGGCAAGTGGAATCTTGTTGTCCAACTTTTCGTTCTCCCCGAGGGCAAGACCGAGGTTGTCCAAGCCAGTCTCAGTTGTCTCTTGTTTTTTGTTTTTTGTTTTTGGGTTTTAAGTCTTAGTGGCAGGGCCTTTGGCTTTAGGGACTTTAGGGTTCAAAAGTTTATAGGAGTTTTATTAGTTTTTTTGGTTTTCGGCTGTAAGGTCTGGGGTTTAGGGTTTCGGATTCAGGCTTAAGGGTTTAGGGTTCAGTATTCATTCGAATTGTTGGTTCAGCTGGCTCTTAAGAAGGGATATGTGCAAGTAATGTGTTTGTAGTGTTCTAGATTGAAGGCTTTAGGGTTTCTTTTGAAGCGGCTTCAAATGATTCTGGGAAGCCATATATTACACATTTATTGGGAGCAGGGGACACAACAACTAATCTTTCAGACCACTGTATTCGCATGTGTTGGTTACCATTCGTGTTTATGGCTCATTGTCTCAGCATTGAAATTTAACATGTCCCCATAGCACCCAAATACTACATAATAGGCACTATCCCAATGCCTCCAAGGACCTTATAGTTCGGGCCCTAGACCCCTTAAGGACCCAATAATAAGGTCCCTGGAAGCCCAGGGTATTAGCTTTCAGGACCTGATCACCAGAGTCACGAGCCGATGCCAGGCCCAAGCGCGGAAATCTACACCCCAAGCCCCAGCTGAAACGCGAACTGGGAGTTTCCGAAAATAGGGGTACCTTATTTCGGGGTCCCTATAATAAGGGTCCTACTATTGTCCTACTATTTAGGGTACTATATTAGGGTCCCCTATTTTCGGAAACTCCCAACTCTTAACCCGGAAGCCCAATCCCCAACCCCACCGGAACCGTAGACGCTAAGCCGCTTATAGAAACCCCTGAAGGAACTCCAGAAGTCCTAATCCGCTAGGGCTCAAGTTACCTGAATAATACGTTACTTAGAGGACCATGGGACTTGGTAAGTAGGTTATAATTAGGGTTATAAGTCCCCTAAGTGGGGTTACCCTAATTATAACCTACTTATAACCTTACTTACTAAGTCCCATGAGCCTTTAAGTAGGGCTCCAGTTACCTGAATAATACGTTACTGGGCCAGACTGTGTATGGTTAGTAACCTACTCTTTGGGCAACTGGAGCCCGAGGGAAACCCCAAGCAATCAACTCCTAAACCTTAAACCCCGAACCCTAAACCCGAAACCCGCAACCCCCTAAACCCGAAACCCTAAAACCCCTAAGCCCCTTTATGGATCCCTTTAAAGGAACTCTTTGGAACCTAAAACCATCGAGGAGCGCCGTCCCCGAACATCAGCCCACGGTAGAGGTAGGTCACGGTCCAAGCCTGAAATTAAAGTCTGGTTCAGCTCAGGCTTTTAGGGTTTAGGGTTTAGGGGTTTAGGGCTTAGGGTTTAGGGGTTGAGGGTTGAGGGTTTAGGGGCTAGGGGTTTAGGGATTTAGGGTTTAGGGTTCGGGTTCCGGTTCAGGACTTTGACTTTAAGGTTTAATTTGGGAGTAGACGGATCTACATAGGAGTCCCGGGGCACTTAGGAATGTAATTTCGAGTCTGTGAGCATCTGCACCTTTTGGAAGACCCTTCCGGGTTGGAGGCTCAGGGCCAGTGGCTTTTTTTGATGACTTGGTGTCTTGGGTTTGGGGGTATAGGGTTCTCAGAGACTCCAATATCCCTTAATTAAGGAATATTCCTTAAATCATATTAGGGATCCTACTATAATTTAAGGTTTGTTCCTTAATTAAGGGGTTTTGGAGTCTCTGGGTTTTCTGTAGGTTTTCTAGGGCTTGGATTTGGATTTTAGAGTCATTATGCGGCTTGAAGCGGCACAGCCCTGATTCAAGTGCCCCATCAACTAGGAGGGGCTTTTAAAGCCTTTGAAAAATATTAGTAGGTAAGATCCTCTTAAGCCCAATAAGAAAAAATATTAATTGTCCCAAAGCCGTACCTAGTCAAGATAAGCTCAATAGTACAACCCCTGATTCATCAATCCCCTTTCTCTATCGGCCTCAGTACTCTCATCCTTCCAAAACCTGAATGCAAGATCCCAATCCTCAACCCCAAACCGTCGATGAGGTTTCTACATGAATTGAAGCAACCGACCCCAGGTATTACAGAGACCTTAAGAATAAGATGAGGCTTCTAGGGCCGATGATAGTGCAGCCATACGAAGGAGCTCTGTGGAATAGCCTTGCAGTATCCTAGGAATGACAAGGGCTCCCCTTCTGGTATTGGGTACCCTTGTATAAGGAACCTAGGCCTACAAACAGGGAAGAAGGGAACGACTGGGCATCCTAGTATGGGCTTCTATGGTACCGTAGGTTCCTTATATTAAGACGGAAGCTCTCGTATGGATAGTATGGCTCCATGTAGCCAGTGTATGAAGTTCCTTCACCCAAAGGTCCGAACCAAATTCATGGGGAAGGGTTTAACCCAATCCATACTGGGTTGTTGTTGAGGACTTGAATTTCTTGTTACCATAAAAAAGAAAACATGTTGTTTACTGTATATCCTTATGATGGCATTTCTTCTGGCAATGTAAACCAAGTTCCTTAACAAGAACCCAGCATGGTTGCAACTGGTAGAATACATGACCAACAGCAAGTAGCTGAGGGGTTCGGATGAACCTTTGCTACTGATTTCTGATGTTCGCTTAGAGCACGTGATCTCAATATCTACATACGATTGCCGCTTTACAATTACTATGATGCTTACGCTTCTTGTGCTTCCTACTGCGTTGACTTTGCTGTCTTCGAACTATTGCTGTAAGTCCTGCTGAGACCATCATGACTAGTCTTCACCAGGATGATAAAGAACCTATTAACCTGCAAGACCGTTCCTAGCTACATCGCCACTGCCTGGACTTTAGGCATCAGCAGGTCGAATGGGATCTAACCGTTGCGTTGCATTGCACGATGCTGAGGGCAGCACTGCATCTTCTCGACGGATGAGCGTCACGAAGGCAAAGGAAAAGGACCCCTTGATTAGACCCAGAGATTCAGGCTTCATGCGCGGATGTCGGAATATCGGTTCAGCAATTTCGATACCCATGAGGTGAGGGTCCTTTCTTTCGACGTTCGAGTTCCGAATTGACTTGCGGAGGATTCCTGGCATCTCCGCTAAGCAGCAAGCCTATATTATATATCACGGTTTACAGTTTAGGGTGCAGAGACTTACATGCAGAATTCGTGCAAGCGCAGTCGATCTTTGGTCTCAACACCGCAACAGCACAAACAACCAAACCCTCATGCTTCAGTAGTTGCCCTACAGGATTTGGAGGTTTGACACAGCGGGGCTAGGTGGCAAACAAACCTTATATCCTAACATATCCTAGCCCAAACCCTACCCCCCGGACCCTAAAACCTACACCCTCAAACAAAAGCCTTAAACCCCAAACCCGAAAACCTACATCCTAAAGCCTAAAACCCGAACCCGGTACACCCATAACCCTATCCCCAACGAAGCAAAAGTTTGGGCCTATAGGGTTTACGGCTCAGAGTTTTCGGGCTTAGGGTTTTGTACCCATAAGTTCATAAGTTTAGAGCTTACAGAAGGACTTGGGAGTTCATAAAACATGATGGCTGAGCGGTTATGGTTAGTAAGTTTGTATTTTAGGATTCGGTGTGTAGGGTAGAGGGCAACTACAGTAGAAGCAAGAAGACAGTCCCCCCCCCCCGAATCTTCCAAGCATAGAAACACCCAAGGGTGCATGTACCCACATAGTATATACTTTGGGCCCAATGTACCTATATAGTGAATACTTTAAGGCCAATGTATATACTATGTGGGTAATTGTCAAAATTATGGTCCCTTCTTGGGTACCCTAAATATTAGGTGCCGTACTATATTAAGGACCCCAAAACGGGACCCTAATTTTGACAACCGCCCATATGAGTACATGGACCCTTAGGGAGCAGCAAGGACGTCTTCCTTTCGCAGCCCAGCTGCAAAAACCATTGCCTCGGCTCTTAGCTCGGAGTCGAGAGGTTCTGAAAGGGCTTACTATAAGGGATACCATAAGGGATACTATACGGGATACTATAAGGGATACTACGGTTGATGATATAAATCCCAGGGCTCCTTTAAAGGGATCTATAGAGTTTAGCGTTTAGGGATATAGATCCGGCATTTCCCATAATAAGGAATATACCAGAATTCCCATCGTTTAGGGTCCTTAAGTTAATGCAGGATTTATATCATCAACAGTATTGAATTTGGGGCTCTAGGCTCTACCCTGAGCTACAAAAACCTACTTTTTTTGTACGATCCCTAAAAAAATTCCTTAATTACTAGGGTTTCTCATAAGAACCTACATTTTTCTGAATGTTGGGTTTAGGTTTTAGGACTTGGGAGGCTTGGTGTAGGCGAGTTCGGGGTCCTCGAGGTTTGGGAGCTGAGGTTTTAGGGGGTGGAGCTTGCGACGAAAACAAATCTTGAGTCCGGGGCTTCGGCTTGATTGCTTGAGCTTCAGGTGGGGCTTGTGGGTTTGGGACTTAAGCATGCGTGGCTCTGGAGTTAAGGAAATTGAGACTGGGATTTTGGGCTCGGGGTCTTGGGATTGGAGCTTGGCCTTTGCGAGTTTACGGTTGCAGAGAATTGGGATGTCGGGTTTAGGCTGCTGGGCGGTGCGCAGAGGGCTTCGGAGTTGTGGATCGTTAGGGTTTGACACATTTACTTACAGAAGTTTACAGTGGTTCGTATTCGGGTGAGTGGGTCTCATCCACTTTTCTGTGAAGTTAGATTGAAAGATGAGCTACGATTTACACGGGTCGGAATACTTAGAAATGATGTCCCCTTGTAGTCTCTGATATACTTAAAGGACTGCAGGCTTACACAATCATGGAACCATGGGTTTAGCACCTACGGCTCAAAGACTAGACCCTTAAACCGAGTATCAAATCATAACTACTCCCAATGCCTCCCTGCAATGCAGGTGGCCCTCAGAGCTCTTTGCCCGCTTTGCAGAAACCCGAGAGCATGTAAGCATAGAATGCCGGACGGTCCGAAATTTAGTTACAACGTTCCGCTACAGTCTCTATATCATAACGCGATGCGAAAGAATATGCAAAAAAACCGAATCTATTTATTCAGAACCCCTCACCTGAGCATCGCCAGGGGACGGCGATGAGCAACATCTCGAGAATAGTTCTGCTGAAAAAGGTCCTTGGATGCCAAGTTCGAGTGTTGGCGCACAGGGCCCCCCCTGTATCCCATAATAATAGGTTTAGGGTTTAGGGTTTAGGGGTTAGGGTTTAGGGTTTAGGGTTTAGGGTTTAGGGTTTAGGGTTTAGGGTTTAGTAAGTAGGGTTAGTAAGGTGGGTTATGGGGATTATAATGGGGTTTGTAGGGGATACTAAGTAGACTTACTAAGTCAAAAGGGCCTCCAAGTAATAATACACCCTCAGCCCTCAACCCCATAACACACGCTAAACCCTATATCGTGCCCTCGACCCTATGTAAGCCCTGCAAACCCTATGTAAACCCCAAACCCAAAGCCCCACCTTGCCTGGGCCTTAAGCTGCATCTTACGTAACTACGATCTTAGGCCATAAAAATGCGAAAGTATTGTGTCCCTTGCACCCTCAGGGTGAGAGATAGCGGGCGGCTGGCAGCTCCCCGAGACAGTAACAGTCTTCTTTTGGATCTACTATTATGGTCCTCATATCTCTATATTATGAATATTATCAACTGTTACTGAGTGTGGGCAGTACCCAAAGTAGAGTTAGAGTTGTTAAAGCTTGCGGCCGAGAGGCACCAAAGTCTAAATCCGAACCCTCCATCTTTCAGGAAGAGTGCTGCCGACTTCTGAATGCTGGTAGTCCATACCCTAAGGCTCCATGTACCCATAATAGGGGTTCCTTTACGGCTTCCTTTAAGGGTTCCTTTAAGGGTATCATTCATAAGGGTTTAGGGTTAAGGCTCCATGTACCCATATAGTATATACTAAGGCCTTAAAGTACCTAAATGGGGACCCCTTTAAGGCCTAAGTATCTACTATAAAGGTACATGGAGCCACTGGGATAAGTAGCTAAGGCTGCGAGCTGCCGGCATTATAGTGGTAACATTGCAAGCCTGGCAACCCTAAACATCACCAGCTGAAGTCCAAATATTCGGCAGCGTAACTTCGGGGTGCAGAACTAGAAGACCTTCGCATTGTTCTTGAGTTCCTCATCCCTTACAACTTACACGTTGAGCTCATTTCTCCAAAACAAACTTCCGAAACCGACCCGATGCAGATGTCAGATCTCGTGTGCGGAACTTGGGAGAAATGGGTCCTATAGTGTCATGGGAATAGAACAGAAGCAGCATTGAAGCGACCACGCGTAAGCATTCGTCCGCGCTGTGAAACCATGCTGTACTGCTAGCAGACAACTCTCGCATTTCTCCAAACCGCCCGGTGAAAAAATACCAGACAAGGCGAGGCGCTTGAAAATCGCGAGAATCCTGCATGCAATGGCTCGTCGGGCTCTAGAATCCTTCCCCTTAACCTGAAAGCCCCGCCCTGTATGATCTAAACCTCAAACCTAGAACCTGAACTCCGGATATTGGGATGTCAGCTGAGGGTTTCAACACTTCGAGTGCTTTGATGCTTCGGCACCTCGGACCACTGCAACCAGTACAGCTGTTTTGGTAAACTGTCACGCAACTTCCACTGCATTGGAGAATCGCAGTATGTTCAGGAAGGTAGCGACTCTGGTGGCGTCAGTCACTAACCCAAAGGCTCCATGTACCTTTATAGTAGATATTTAGGCCTTAAGGGGTCCCTGTATAGGTACTTTAAGGCCTGAGTATATACTATATGGGTACATGGAGCCTTAGGGTAAGATGCCATGCACCAAGGCTGCTGCAGCCAACTTTTCAGGCCTGAACACTCTCGCCCCGATGCCCTCGGGAGGGGGCCGGCTGCATGGGATCACGAGGTGTCACATACAGCGAATCCCAGAAAGTTGGAACATGGGATTAGGAGGATTCGTGCTAGAATCCCTTATACTTTACCTTAAGGGCAGGAGGAGAATGATGTTCCAACTTTCTGGCTTCCACAATATACCCCAAGTCCCAACTTTGAACACCCCGGGTCGAAGATTGAGAACTCATCCCGGAAGCCCCCGGACCTCTTGAAGCGATGTAGCAGCCGAAGCATGTACCTGGCGCTGAATCTCT
Source organism: Symbiodinium sp. CCMP2592 (assembly GCA_905221615.1). Taxonomy (NCBI): domain Eukaryota; class Dinophyceae; order Suessiales; family Symbiodiniaceae; genus Symbiodinium; species Symbiodinium sp. CCMP2592. The sequence continues at coordinate 398,543 of CAJNDT010002768.1, forward strand.
TGATCCAACAGATGGCCGGGAATATGAGCAGAAGAGGAGAGTTAAGTAGTGGAGTACGCACGCTGTGCCATACATCTAACGCAGGACATGCAACCGCGGGGCATGTTGTTACATCGTGCTAGCAACTCCAGCAGCACCTGTACTGCTGTTCAGGGTCAGGAGCGCATGCCCTGGAGACTCTCTATTGGTAGGTTTTGAATCTTGTATTTGCTGCTCATGGCATTGGTAATATCAGGGGCATATATATATATATATATATGTATATATATATATATAGCCAAAAATGAACATGCCAACAGGCACAAGTGCCCTACATACATTCAGCAAGACCCAAGCATGATTCACGGCTCGAGTACAGTGTCGGGTAGGTTTAGGGGACACCTTAAGCCTTCCAAACTACCGCAATAAACTCTCAAGTCCTTAAACGACCTTAAACCCCAAATTCAAAACCTTCAATCTTGAATGCAATGCCTAAAGCCTGAATCATAAATACAATGCTCTGCTCATTCATAAGCTGCTAAGCGCGATATCCTAAACCCCAACGCACCTAAGGCCCAAACCTAATGAGAGTCCCAGGGACGTCACGGCAAAGCCCTGCACAAAGACGTTGATGGCGAGAAGGCCCTGCTCCCACTCCGTCATGACCTGTTAGTTTATAGTAGAAGCCAGAAAGTTGGAACATCATTGTCCTCATTACCTTAAAGCAAAGTAGAGGTAATCCTAGCACTAATCCTCCTATAGCCATGTTCCAACTTTCTGGCTTCTACTATATGTGTTTGTGTTCCCTAAAACCCTAAACCCTAAAACCCTAAAACCCTAAACCCTAAAACCCTAAAACCCTAAACCCAAAGACCCTAAACCCTAAAACCCTAAACCCTAAAACCCTAAAACCCTAAACCCAAAGACCCTAAACCCTTAGACCCTAAAACCCTAAAACCCTAAAACCCTAAACCCTTAAACCCTCAACTTCGGCTCCTTGCTCCCTCTGCATCAGGTGGACTTCGGGGTTTAGGCTTGAGGGCTTAGGGTTTAGGGTTTAAGGGTTGAGGGCTTAGGGTTTAGGGTTTTAGGGTTTAGGGTTTAGGGTTTAGGGTTTTAGGGTTTAGAATAGTGCTCTGTGTAGGGTGTCTGCAAAAACCGTATCAAAGCGAAGAGGATTAGGAAGCCAAAACCCACGCAGAAGCTTGTGTCGACCCTTCTTAGCACGGCTACATCACTGCCAGTCGGGGGAAAAGCTTAAGATCTCTCTTCTCGGCTCCGGTATAGATTTGAGTGCTCTGCCGGTGTTTCAAAGGGCTTACCCTGAATCCTGAACCCCCAAACCCTGACCCCCAAACCCTGAATCCCACACCCTGAACCCCTAAACCTTAAAGCCTCAACCCCTCAACCCCCTCTACATCATAACCCTAAGGCTCGAGATGGCCGAAAAGCCTAATATGATATGGTCTTTAGGCCCAACAGCCTTAAAGTATGAGTCCTCTGAGCCTTAGGGTCAAAACCAGGAGGGTCTACCTCCGTCGCGGGGTTCCCATGGGACTAGTGCAAGAACAGCCTGGCATGATACCATTTGCTAGGATGCCCAGTAGCCAGGACTATAAAGGGCTCCCTTTTTGGTATTGGGTACCTTTTTAAGGAACCTAGGACTACAAAAAGGGAATAAGGGTACTACTGGGCATCCTAGTTTGTGGTATGTTGCCCCCAGGGTCCGAAGGGTCCTATGAGGTATCTAGAAGGGGTCTACTATGCGGATTAATTGTGGGGTATTCTAAAGGTTGAAGGGTCCAAAGGGTCCAAGTCTTCTGGGTGCTCGGGTTTAGGGTAGTAGTCATGTAGTTTCGTATGTGGGAGAGCACATCACCATTAGGTAGTTGGACCCCTGTTTAAAAAAGAACTCACGCGAATCACGAACATGCCGAACACCGTGAACCCTAAACCGACAACCTTCCTTCCAAGAAACCGGATCGCGAGAGGGCATGAAGTGGTCGTAGACACAGGGCAGCACCTTGAGCTCGAGACTGCTTGCGTCTCTCTGGTCTTGCTCTGTCCCTTACACGAAACCTGCACCTAAACCCCAGACTCCTAAATCCCAAGCCGCCAAAAGCCGGTGAACCCGGAACCCCATCAAAACGCGCATGTCAGCCAAAATCCTTCGCTGAAGACTCTAGGGTTTAGGGTTTAGGGGTTTAGGGCCTGCCTTAACCCCAATTCACCTGCTTTTTAAGGACTTCTGTAAGGACAACATAATAAGGAGCCCTGAAAAGGCAGGTTACTTAGGGCCCAGGTCCCGGTTAATGTAGGAACCTGATTGACAAACCCTGGCCGTATAACCCCAAAATAATAGGATTCATGTAAGGAACCCGAATAAAGGCCCAAGGTCTCTTAATCAGGCTCCTACATTACCCTAAACCTTACCTGGACACCAAAGAACCTACCTTTTTCGGGCTCCTTTTTTGGATTCCATATATAAGTCCTTAAAAAAATACATTATTTGGGGTTAAGATAGACCTTAAACTGTTAAATGGGTCTACGGAAACCATGATCAGGAGAGGTCCAGGTAGGAGAGGGTCCGGGTAGGACCAAAACCCTGAACCCTACACCCGGAAGCCTTAAACCCTAAACCCTAAGCCCTGAACCCTAAACCCTAAACCGTAAACCCTTAAACAGCCTAAACCCCTAAACCCGTAGACCCTAAACCCTAAACCCTTAAATCCTAAACCCTGAAATCCTAAACCCTTAAACCCTAAACCCTTAAATCCTAAACCCTTAGACCCTAAACCCTGAAATCCTAAACCCTTAGACCCTAAACCCTAAACCCTTAAACCCTTAAATCCCAAACCCTAAACCCTGAGACCCTAAACCCTAAACCCTGAAACCCTAAACCCTTAGACCCTCAACCCTGAAACCCTAAACCCTTAGACCCCAAACCCTGAAATCCTAAACCCTAAACCCTAAACCCTGAAATCCTAAACCCTAAACCCTTCAACCCTAAACCCTTAGGGTTCAAAGTCCTTCTCTGACAGCCAAAGCCGACGGAGGCGCCAGAAGCGAACGGCAGGTGAGCGTCAAGCCTCCGCCGCTTACCCTAAGGCTCCATGTACCCTTAATAGGGTTCCCTTTAAGGGTTCCTTTAAGGGTTCTATAAAGGGTATCATAAGGGTTTAGGGTTTAGGGTTTTAGGCTCCATGTACGTTTATAGTAGATACTTGAGGCTTAAAGGGGTCCCCATTAGGTACTTTAAGGCCTAAGTATATACTTTCTGGGTACATGCGGAGGCTCTACCCAAGTAAGCAAGGAATGCACCTTATAATTATAGTCGGATCCCGAAATAAGTAAGTAATGTATCTCGTAATTATAGTAGGATCCCCAAAAAATATATGAGGATCCCCAATGTGGTTTCAGCTTAAGATATTAGCCTTATACCCAAGTAAGCAAGGAATGTATCTCGTAATTATAGTAGGATACCAAAATATATGTGTTTTCCCCAATGTGGTGTCAGCTTAAGATATTAGCCTTATACCCAAGTAAGCAAGGAATGTATCTCGTAATTTAGTAGGATCCCCAAAAAATATATGAGGATCCCCAATGTGGTTTCAGCTTAAGATATTAGCCTTATACCCAAGTAAGCAAGGAATGTATCTCGAAATTATAGTAGGATACCAAAAAATATATGAGGATCCCCAATGTGGTTTAAGCTTCAGGTACATTCCTTGATTAAGGGATATTGAAAGGTCTGGATGGTTTTGATGATTCATAAGGTTTAGGGTTGATGGTTTATAGGGCTCTAGATCTCGAGTTTCGGTTCAGGGTGGTAAATATACCGAAAATCGTGGTATAAAGTTGGTGGATGGTTGAAGTGCAGAAGTATTTGATAAGACGTCGAATGACATGCTTGTCCGCGTAGGGGCGTGTGTGTCTGTGTGTGTGTGTGTTGCTCACAGGGTTTCTTTGAATGTTATGGGGAGCTGCCTTCGTTTGTCCTTTCCCTAAAAGGACCGTGCGGGCATTCTATATCATATAATATACGTTGGGCTCTAAAGTAGTCGCTACATGGGAGTGTCCGGAAATGGGGGACCCTAAGATAGTACCCTAAATAGTAGGATCCTTGTTGTAAGCAATCCCCAAAGAAGGTACGCATAATTTTCGGAAACTCCCATATAGCGGTTGATGATATAAATCCTGCATTACCCATAATAAGGAATATACTATAGTTCCCATAGTTTAGGGCCCTTAAGGTAATGCAGGATTTATATCATCAACCGAAGTACTCTGGAGCCAAAGCATATACATGGAGCCTCAGGGGATGAGGTCTTCGGCCCACCCTGAGCTGTAAGCTCTGAACCCGATTCAGGGTTTAGGGTTTAGGGTTTTGGGTTTAGGGTTTTGGGTTTAGGGTTTAGGGTTTAGGGTTTGGGGTTTGGGGTTTAGGGTTTTTAACCTATGGCCCATGCGTCAGTATGTTTCTGAGTTTCTAAGAACTGGCCGAGGACTGCAAGACTGAGGTTGTGCTTAACTTGTTCTGTTCGGCGTACTCTTGCATTGGATTATTGCCTCAAAGGCCTCTCCCCTAACCCCTAACCCTCCATCGCAAACCATCAAGTCCGGGTCATGCTTGCAGCTTAAGCTTCAGAGCCAACGAAGAGCCGCAACATAAGCCACCTCCACCGAGCTTACAGAAAACCCTAGGTGTCAACACAATGCATGGTAACATGGGGGCGTTAAGAATTAGAATAGGGTTTTGGGACCCATTATCCGAATCATTTTTAATAAGGAATAGTATAGGCAATTATTGACCTACTATAGATCCCTTATAGACCCCCTTGTAGACCCCTTTAAAGGAATGCTATGTTAACTTCTACCTGAGTGCCTTAAGAAGAGCCCAGGAAAGTCCAGAGCCGAGGGGCATGAGGATAGAAACCAAGCATCGGTGAAGAAGACCGTCCTCTGGTCGATGCGGACGTCGAAATAAGGAGTTACAGTATTATCTTAGGGTTTATAGGCTTGGGGGTTTAGGGTCTAGGTGTATTGTCTTACGGCTTACGGCCCCTGTAGAGTTAGACGATATTATTCTATAGGGGTTTAGGGGTTAGGGTTTAAGGTGTATCAATTTACAACCCCGGTAGAATTAGACTACATTGCGCTGTACCCCAAGACCATATAGTCCAGCCATTACGGCCCCTACATGGCATGTGGTCTAGGCTCCAAGGTTTCCCTAGGAAGGCTCACTATAAAACCCTACTTAAAGGATCATGGGACTTCGTAAGTAAGGTTATAAGTAGGTTATAAATAGGATAACCCCACTTAGGGGACTTACAACCCCAATTATAACCTACTTACTAAGTCCCATGATCCTTTAAGTAAACCCTGGGTTCGAGGGCTTCGAGCTTCTGAAGCCAATGAAGATTGATTGCGCTACGCGGAGGTTTAGTTTTCGAGAGTCTTGTGGTGAAATTTGAGGCTTGCAATCCTCCTGGACTTTAAGGCTTTCATGGAACTTAGTAAGTAAGGCTATAAGTACCTTAATTGGGGTTATAAGTACTTGTAAGCATAGTTATCTTATTTATAACCCCAGTTGCTAAGTCTCATGATCTTTTAAGTAGACCCTAAACCCTAAACCCCATAGATCCCTTTAAGGAAGCCTATAGATCCCTTTAAAGAGCCCTTGAAGGATCCTTACTAAGGAACCCTGAATCCTCGGCCCTATGCCCTGCATCCTAACGGTCCAAGGAGCGGATGCCAAAGGGACTTCATCGTCAAGTCGTCATGGGAGTACCATTTGCTCCAGTGTGCAAGGAACCACCAGAGTAGATTCAGTCCTGTGCAGGGTAGTTAAGGGAATGGGGCTTAGTGTTTAGGGACATTTGGGTATTTGGGCAGATGGATTCTATTGAGGGAGGTCTTGGGTTTAGGGCTGTGGCTGCCAGAATCGCCTTACTGAGACTTCTAAACCCCGAACTGCAAGAGACCTAGATCCAGAGTCCGTTTCTCTGCACATGCTCCGGCACACCACTTAAACACCGAAACACCGAACGAACACGGACACCAACAACTAATAGATCATAGAAAGCCCTACACCCGAATCCCTAAAAACAAAACAAACCCAAAACCCTAGCTCCTAAACCTTCCCATTACACAACCCCAACTCCCCAACCACGCAACCCGCTGAGCCCTAGAACCCATAGTCATAATCAGGTTAGCACCACTAAACCTCACGACTGCAAGAACACCACTAGGTTTAGGTTTTAGGGCTTCAAATCCAAGCCGGTATTCCCACAGAAATCGAGGAACCTCATCAGAACAACAACTCAAACCCTGCACCCTAAACCCCTACCGCTTAAACCCTAAACCGCTAAACCCTTAAATCCTGGTACACCCTAAAACCTATAAACCCTAAACCCCGAACCATAAACCCTTGAATCCTATATACACTCTGAATCCTTAAGCCCTAAACCCCTAGGGGTCAGAATAGCCCACAAGCCTTATACAGTATGGTCTTTGGGCCCACAAGCCCTAATATATATATATATATATATATGAGTCCTTAGATCCCTTGGGAACCCCAAACCCTGAACCCGATGCCCGCGTCGGGGGGGGCCTTCTCGGACCTCAGATGGCTGCTCACTGGGTTCGGGTCTTTTGCGACGTCAGATTTCGGGGCCATAGACTGATATACTAAGCTGACGATAAGGTTTAAATTACTATAGGTAGAGAGGTTTAGGGGTTTAGGGTTTAGGGCTTAAGGGTTTATAGAAATTGGTAGGGGCCATAGATTGATATTCTTTGGGTTCGGCCCCCATACAGCAACAGTCTATAATAGGGCTGCTATTAAGGGCCTACTATATCTATATTTTGAATACGGACCCGATATGGGAGTTTCCGAAAATAGGGGACCCTAGTATAGTTCCCTAAATAATAGGATCCCTATTATAAGGACCCCCAAATCAGGTACCCTAATTTTTGGAAACTCCCATATACTAATATATAGGATGCTAAAAAATATTACTACAATAATTACTGTATTAGGGTTTGGGGCTTAGGCCTTGGTGATCTAACGACTAAAAACCGAAGGCTCCAAAACATAATGACGTAACGTCGTTTGTGAAGGCACCTCGTTTCTAAACTAAAAACTCCCTCATCAGACGTTCGTAACACTTTACAAAAACGCCCATAAATTCTGATCATTTCCAAAGGTAACTCCATACCCTACGAAGACAACCCGAGCTTCAGTGTGATTGGTGTGAAATTTGCATTCGCTGTCCTCGATGTGGCACAAGTAAACTGCATCATGCCGTGATCACTTCCGAATCTGCGAAGCGCCGAAACTGTACCGAAATATGTCTAAGGTAAGCCCTCAGGCAACCCTATCCTAATGTTGAAGTCCCCACCTGTAGGGTCACAGCCTACCTTGTTTCGGGGTACCTACTTTTCTATAGAACAGATGCTATCCTGAAAACTTGCTACCCTGAAAAGTGGTGTACCTCCAGGCAATAGACCCTAATCCCTAAACCCCCTAACCCCCCTAAACCCTAAACCGTGATCTCCCTAAACCCTAGACCCTAATGGACCTAAACCCAAAACCCTACTACTACTATTGTTGATGGACAAAATCCTGCATTACCCATTATAAGGAATATACCATAATTCCCATAGCTTAGAGTCATTAGGGTCATGCAGGATTTTGTCCATCAACAGTATCACAGACCCAGGTGCGGCTCCGCCCAGGAGGATGGCCCAGTACCGGTGGACGTTCTGCAGGGAGTTGCCCTGGAGGCGAGTAGTAGTATTATTATGATTACTGTTTTTCGTAATTACTTATTGCTATTATGCTTATGATGACGATTATCCTTATTACTACTATTACTCTGATTATAATATTGCTAAGACTATGATTGTTTATGTTCGGGATTTAGGGTGCGGGGGTCAAAAATGGTTTAGGGTCAAGAAGTCTAGGGTGGGGTTTCGGGTGTAGGCCCTCTAGGCCTTGTCTTAGGCTCATGCTTCGGCTCCGTTCAGGGTTCTCTGAACAGGTGGATTCGAAAGATTCCCACAAAGGGTTCTATGAGGTTTCGGATTTGGGAAACAGATGTGGCTTGTAGGGCTCGGGGGCCTTTGGGTTCAATTTCGGTTTGTACATATAGGGCTTAGGGCTCTGGGTGTGGAAAGAGGGTCTTTATGATCTGAGCATTGGGGTCCAGGGTTCGGGTGTTGGGATATCAGACCTTGATCATTTTGAATATTGCTCAATACTTGAACATCCAACTCTGAACAAAAGCCAAAATCAAGCCTCTCAGCCCTCATCTCCAAGCCCTCAACCGTGATAGACCAACCCAACACCGAAGACGGTGCCTCGAACCGGGCTCGAGTATACGATCCCTATGCAGAACCCTGTGTCCTTCCCTAACAAGGCCCCATGGGGTTTAGGGATGTTTAGGGTTTGGGTCAGGTTCATATCGGGGGACTCCTGAAAACCAGTGGTCCGTACGGTAAGGATCCCAGTACTTCGGGCGTCTCATTTCTTCAGCTTCCATGCCCCAAACCCCGAAACCCTACACCCCAAAGGCTAAACCCTAAGCACCCCCTGAAAGCCAAAGTCCTGTGACTCCATCGGAAGTTCGCAGGAAAAAACTGTTAGTCACGTAACATGAAGCACCAATATAGAGGCCTGGACAAATCTCATAAAATGTTCCCCCACTTGGGTCTCTGAAATACCTTACCAAAATCACAGACACCCCAACATCATATCTTAATGATTTTGAGATATAGGACTCCAAAGTAAGGCACCCCAAATTTTCGGAAACTCCCATAAGGCTATGCCAGGATGCTTCAGAATTGGGCCGCACGCCCCAGTGCAGCCTCCCACACGAGGAAAAGTGCGCAGGATTTGGCAGGGCTTAACTTCTTTTCTGTAATGCATTAGGGCTTAGGCAACCCGCTGGGACAATGACGATCACTAGCCAGGAGTCTCTTTCTGCGGATTGAAACCATTACCCTGAGGGACAAGGGCTCCATGTACCTACGTATGTAGTTCGGGCTGCGGCCCGGGTACTACAAGGCCAAAGTATGTACGAGGGGTACAAGGAATGATAGGGAATAGGTCGGTTTAAGATATTTCACAAGAACGTTCCAACATACCGTTTGCGGCTACTGTATATCCTGCCCTGCACGGCAAAACCCCTAAGTGGAGCAAGGAGCAGCACGACAAGGTCGATGCCAAGAAAGAGCCATGAGGATGCGAAGACCGGCCACACAAGCCTGGGCGCAAAACATAACCTAAGGGGCAGGGAAACCGAGCCCCGAAAAACCGAAACCTCAAACTCCAAGTCCAACACTCCAGACCCCGAAGACCCGGCCTCCTCAACCCTAAAACGCACAGTCTCTAAACCCTGAACCCCAGACACAAACACCCACCCACCACAAAACATTCTGAAGATCTAGTGGTCGCGCAGCTTGGCTCCCACAAACAATCCCATCAGGGGGGCCCTCCCTGCCCCTGCCCCGGCGCCTGCCCTGCCCTGGCCTAGGATGCATCCCTGCAGACCCTTGGCAAGCCCAGTAAGAACTCCTAAACTTCAAAACGAAAGCGAAAAACCTCCACAAAACAAAATCGTTAACCAACTTGCTATAAGGTCGAATGAAGACCTTCAAAAAAGGCCCGAAGCAACTAGCCCTAAACCCTAAACCGAAGCAACTTTATGTAAAGGTCGAAGAGGCTGGTCCCAAAGGCAGTAGATCACCCCCTGGATAGGCAGCTTCGAGAAGACGTGGCCATGAGTTTCCCAAGTCCGCGTCCTCAAGGCTGGCAAAGAGGCTACTACAGCATAAAAATTACAGGAGTATGGCTGTATATATATATATATACATATGTATATGTACATACATATATATATATACACGCACTCAAGTTATATGTACACGGTACCGAAGCACAATGATAACACTAGTGAGAGTATATGTATATAGTGCCACGGCATGATCATCATAGTATGATACTGCTTATATAGTTATATATATACATATACATATGCATACACAATACTACGCACAAACAGTATCATACTGGTGCAATAGTGTTCTATGATAACCGTATAGTATATCAAAATGCCACGAATAGTGTCATAGTACTGCAGGGGATGCTGATAGATGGATAGATAATCAAATAAATAGGTTCACTCGATAGTATCACACCAAAACATTATCATACGAATGCAGGCTTTCGGGCTTAGACAGTCTGGATATGGTGCGCCTACAACACAAGGGCTCCGGGTTGCGGCATTTTTGCTAGGGTTTAGGTGATGGTCAGGGCAGAGGGCTTCGTGGACTTTGGATTGTTTGGCACGAAACAAAAAACATCCAAGACTATGACATAGCGCTCGGTTACAATGTCTGGTGTTGTTTCTGACTTTCAGTGGTGCTGCAGCGCTCGTACTCCTCCTGGCACGAAAACGATACGATGATGTCAACGAAAAGACAGCGAACAGTAGCAGACATTATGCCAAGAGTTGAGCGTGGGGCTTGGGGCCGCGTAATATGTGTGTATGCGTATACACATTGGTATATGTGTGTGTATGTATAAAACACAGTCATACATACATGTATATTCTATATATATATATATATATATATATATATATATATATATTTATAGATATATATGCATACAGACACAGGTATGTGCATTTGTGGATGGGCGCTGTATATGTATCCATGTCCTAAACCCTGAAATTCCCCAAAGCCCAGGAGACATAAGCATTTTATGCTCCACTCAGCCAAGGAACAACGCCATCAAGATGTCTACATCCAGCACGTTGGGCAACAGCAGTGCCTTCACGTCCACATCGTAAACGTTGTCTTGTCGGATGTCACCTACCTGGCATATAAGGGATCATGGAACTTAGCAAGTAGCGTCATAAATAATGCAATTGTATACTTAACTGTTAGTTAGAACTACTTCTGAGCCCAGCTGCACTTTGAGATCCTTCACAGGGTCCCCTAACAACAAGCTCTCAGAGGTTTAGTTACCCCAATAAGAACCCTAGTTGCAAAGTGCCATGAGCCTTGAAGTGAAGGCTTGTAGCTTCAGCCTTCTTTCAACCCCTCTGGGACTCGACAGCCTGAAATCCTTGTGCCCAATATCTCCGCAGCCTCAAAGCGAGATGCCCTGCACCTAAGCCCTCTTTCTTTTCGTGTGTAGGCTCAGCTCTTTGAGTGGGTTTAGGGCTGAGGGCTTAGGCTACCGAGTAGGAACTTAGAAGTCTTTGGTTCAGATTGTGCGGCTGCACTGCCAGATATGTAGCGCTTAGGGCTTAGGGTTTAGGGTAGCCGGGTGGCCACAACCCTACATCACAAATCCATTCAGAGACCAACTGAGGCAGGGACAATCTTCGGAATGAACTTCTTGTGCCAAGCCCTCGGCACAAACCAAGCTGAGCTGGAGCAGTGTGCTTTAGGCATTAGGCGTGAAAATAACAGCATTCTTCAGCAGTGTAGCAAACTGGAGAAAGAGGCTGGGCTGAAAAAGCCTGCATGCGAGTGAATTCGCATGCATTTCTTCTCAGAAACTCTCACATTAAGCTGATTCCCGACAAGACCCCTCGAAAGCACCCTTACAAAGCCCTTATAGCACCCTGACAGAACGAAAAAAAGGACACCGGAAGCTCGGACAAGTTCGGGAGACTCTAGATGTAGGGCTTTTGTGGGGACGTTAATCACTGGGTTTATTTGTTGTTCATGGAGTTCAAAAAATCCCACTGGGTCCGTAAGTAATTAGTCCTATGTTCCTCACATTCCCGCCGCCCCAAAGTTCATGCACATCTTTCTGCGGGATACTTACCCGACGCAAAACATCATACACATTCCTGAAGAACTTTGAGTTGAGTGACCCATCGTCTACCCGTGTAAACACTTTACAGACTTGAGGACTCAGAACCGTGTGGGCAAGTTGATTTTTGACTGTGAGCCAAGATGCAGCTGCTTCTGGTGTGCCGCATCCACTTCGGCATTGAACTCCCAACGTGGCCACGTCAATCCTCGTACTTTGGCCGTACCATCCTGGTATGCGCAGCGCAAAGGACCAGATTGTAGCCAAGTACCTGGGATGGATCTTGTAAGGAGTATGATTCACGTATTCCAGAGTATGTAGACCTTTGCTCAATAAACCTGTTAGCTTTACCCTTGACAAGCAAACCCATATTGCGCATCTATCATAAGTACTAGTACAGCACGTATGCGCAGAGGGGTGTGTCATTCATGCTCCACACCGCGCAAACAAAGTGTAGACTAAAAGGTTGGGTTGGGATTCCTTTGAAGGCAGCCAACCCCAAACCAGAAATTCATCTAAACCCTAAACCATGTGCACCAACCAGTACACACCCATCGCCCAAAAGAGCCCCAAACCGTAAACCTTGAGCCCTAAACTTCCCTAAACCCTAAACCCTAGGGGTCATGCACCTGATTGTCATGCATGTACTCCATAATACCTACCTATGTGAGTTACTGTCCTAGGCCCAGAAGAAAGATCCCCGAAACATCCTTCTGACGTTAGAACTCGAACGCCAGTCGGAATGGAGGTTCGCCAACACAATACCTGGATATCACCCAAATAGTATATACTTTGGCCCCAAGGTACCTAAGTAGGAACTACTTTATGCCCGAAGTATAGTATACTATATGGGCACATGGACCGTTAGGGAAACAAGACAAACACGCAAAAAAAAAAGCAACGACATGACATGTTTGGAGTTCTAGTTTCGCAGACTGCCGTGATGACCTCAGCCCCGAAACTTCTGCGCAAATGAATAGTACTTAAAGATCCCAGCCAGGACCTAGTAACTAAAGTCATAGATTATTAGGGCAACTATACTATCATTGCTTATAACCCCAATTGAAATTGTCCTGACTTAGTAAGTCCCATGAACCTCCAGCTAGGTGGGCATACATTTTTTGGGGGTCAGAATATCGGACACGGTGCGTGCCGGGAGTGGATGCCGTGCAGCATCTTGGATGATGGGCTTGACGCCTGTCGCCAAGGTTCGGGGCTCACGGCTCTAACCTTTGGGGTACAATCCCGGAGCCCTGAAACCTCATCCTAGTGTGTAGGCTCAGGGGGAATCCTATGCTGTGGAACCGGAATTATCAACACCCAAACCTAGAACTACCCAGACCTTCCAATACTTCTTAATTCAGGAATCTACCTTAGAAGCTGACCCCACCCTGTAATAGTGACTATCAGGATTATATGAGGGCCCTATCTTATATTCCTATTATACCACTATTACAGGGTGGGGACCCCTTCTAAAATCTACCAGAAAAACCTAGCAGCATCCCTAGATTAATTGAGGCAATCTTACCCTGGGCATCAAAATAGCCCAAAAGCCTTATATAGTATGGCCTTTGGGCCCAAAAGCCTGAATAGATGAGTCCTGAGATCCCTAGCCCTAAAATAAACAAGCTGGTTGAGGAATTACCCTAAGGCTCCAAATTGCCCAAAAGCCTTATATAATATGGTCTTTAGGCCCCAAAGCCTTAAAATCTGAGTCCTTAGAGCCTTATGGTTATATAAAGACATCAATAATGCAAGAAACCCTACAAAGGTACGTTTTCGGGAGCTCAGGCAAGTCGCAGCAGTAAGAATTGAATTGTTTCATTATTCGCATCTTTAGAGTTTATAGGCTTAGGCAACAGCGGAGAGATGCCGACAGCCGACAAAGCCACAAGCAGCAAAGATTTTAGAAAGCAGCCGCGACCAACTAAAGCAGTAGTCCAGTAGGGTTTGGAGGTTTAAGGGGTTAGGGTTTTAGGGATTTAAGACCTAGGGTAGGGTTAGCACACAAAGCCGAATCCCACAGATGCTGAATTGAATGCCATGAACCCTAAAACCAAAAAGCACTCAACCCTAACCGTAATCCGTAGCCTGCACGCTTATTGGGGCTGATAATGGCTGGACCACGTAAACCTTGAAACCCCCGCAAACCGAAACCCTAAGCCCTCAAACCCCAAAGTCCCTAGATCCTAGAACCCCTAAAACCCCTCAATCCCGTAAACCCTACACCCTAAAGCCCCTCAAGACTGCTATACTGAACTTAGAACCCTAGCCAAATTTATAATTTTAGCTGTTTCTTAGAGATTATAATACCCAAAATAAACTGAGCCCCAAGGCTGAAACCGAGTCAAGCCACAAAGTGCGTCCAAGATCTCGGCCCCAGCGAAGGGGACCACATAAAGCAGAGCTGACGAGGGAGAAGGGATGAGAAAAGCTTGGGTAGGTTGCTTTGTGTTCTATTTCAATGCTTGTAACTCGGCTTTCTCTTGCAAGTGTTAAATCTACGGCCTGTTTATTGCTATTTTACCTTTCCTTGTTTTCAACAGAATTCCAGAAGCCGTTGATTCTGGATATTCTGGTCATCAAGCTGCGGGTTTCGTCTAGACATGTCGGATGTGCTAACACATGCTTCCGTGAAGACCTGGTATCTGAAGTGACCGCGACTCCCTAAACCCTAAACCCTATAAACCCTAACCCCTAAGCCCCAAACCCTGAGCCCTAAGCCGCAAGCCGGGGCCACCTCAAGGGGAGACCCAAATGTTGGAACACTATTGTAGGTAGGCGTCTTGATAACTGGAATACGGTATGGGTATAAGTAGAGTAGAAAACAAACCATAAGGAACACACTGTTGGTAGTTCTCGGGACCCAGAAAAGGACCTAAACAAAAAGCATAAGGTTGGGATATCCCAGAATCCCCTCTTCAATAAAGGCAATAAGATAGGGATATCCCACCCGAAAGTTTATGTTTGGGTGCTTCTTTGGCTCCTGAAAGTTCTTTGAGCCGATACACTACTTGCGACAAGTCATCAAGGAGTTTAGGGTTTAGGGGGTTTAGGGGTCTAGGGGCTCAGGGGTTTAGGGGTTAGGTTTAGGGGTTTAGGCGTCACAAAGACTCACTTGCCGAAATGCTGCGACACATGACACCCTGCACTTCAAACCTTAAAGCCGACACCGCGAACAGCACAGGTTGTTGCCCTGAAACCCGACATATAACTTAGGTACTGCCCCCATACAGTAAGAGTATATAGCAGGGCCACTATTAAGGTCCTAATATATCTTTACTATGAATATGATTCAACTATTACTGAGTGGGGGCCGTACCCAACATATATCCGGGAAGCCTACAGCCCTAATCTCCGAATCCAAAAACCCTTACAACGTAGACGCCAAAAGCCCTTCACGTGAAACCCTCAAGCCCGAAACTGCGAACCCCCTTTGAACCGTAACCCCTAATGTTCCTAAAGCCCTAACCCCATTGCAAGTGTCTCCCCAACCCCCTACTTGGAGGCCCTTTTGACTTAGTAAGTCTACTTAGTATCCCCTAGAAACCCTATTAGAAACCCCATAACCCACCTTACTAACCCTACTTACTAAGTCAAAAGGGCCTCCAAGTAGACCCTAAACCCTAAACCCTATAGATCCCTTTAAGGAACCCCTATAGACCCCTTTTAGGACCCCTTTAAAGGAACCCCTACTTACTAAGTCAAAAGGGCCTCCAAGTAAAAACACATCAATCTCAGTTCGAAGGTGCCTGCGATCTTGTCAACCCCACCACTGAGCTGGGCTTCCTCGACAGAGATGTGGGGGGGTTTCCGAAAACAGGGGTACCTTATTTGGGGGTCCTTATAATAGGGATCCTACTATTTAGGGTACTACATTAGGGTCCCCTGTTTTCGGAAGCCCCCAGATGCGAATCCAACAAAAAGCTACGGCACAAAACAGGCAGATAGACTTAGGTTTCTGAGTAGCCCCTTTTGTCATGAGGGTGCCCTTTTTCCTACTTTTTGGTTTCACAAAGGGAACCTATAATACAAACGGCAAAAGAGGACTGCTCAGGAACCTACAGAGGGCTTAGCATTTAAGGTTGAGGCCTGAGGCACAGGATGTAGGGCTTAGGCCTAGGAAAGGAGGAACTTCCAGGAGCATACCGTAGACTAGAGCTATGGACGGAGTGTATTACCCCAAAGGGTCCAAAGTACCGATATAGTAGAATGTAGGGTTTCTATATTAGGAATTACTATTATGATTTGGGGAAGTATTCCCCATAACAGTACATAGGACCCTTTGGGTACTCATTCTGCAGTCCGCGATGTACGGCGTAGCGGCTTATGGATTGCAGGAGTTTAAGGGGCAATGACTGAGGGTATTGTGGAGGCGGAGGATTGAGCGTTCAACACACGACCCTGAAGCCAAAAGTAGAATTCGAGGCCCCTAAACCCCCTAAACCGTACCTAAACGCTAAGCTCTAAATCCAAAATACTACTAAACATCTGTTGGAACTTCAGGGCTTTGGGATCTTAAAGGTAAGTGGACTTCCCCTGGGCACACGAAAGCCAAAGCCAGCCCCCTGTCGCTGCCTGAGGTCCTGGATCCGTAATTAACACCTCGATCCCTAACCGTAAAACTCGGTTCGCCGCTATTCCCTCAATTATAATGGTACCCTCTTGCCCTCAGTTTTCAGAAGGGGACCCAAGAAGCAAAAGGGAAAAGGATGCAACAGTGCACTACTGAACACCGTCAATGTCGAAATCCTCACATCCCGAATCCCTAAACCTGAAAACGTCCTTGATCAGCATATCCATGAGCCCCTGGTCGGCTTTCGCGCGTTCCACGAGGTCTCGGGTGAAATCCTCGGCCACCTTGAGGTTGCCTTTGCCATCGGCGTCTGGGGTTCAGCGTTCCGGGGTTAGGGTCTTGAAGGTTCGAGATTGCGCGGGCTTAGGGCCAAGGCGTGTGGGTTTTGAGGCGGGCTTGGAGTTCATGTAGGGTCCAGGGACAGCGATCCTAATGCTAAGGCTAAGGCAGTTAGCGTTTCACGGTTTACTCCGGGCCAAAACTACTATCATTGTTTGTTTTGTGTTGCCTCATGTTACTACAGCACAGCATGCCAGAACTGTTTTCTATTGCATAAGGCCTTTACATTCTTTGAAACCGCATAGAGGCCCCACAAGCCCTGTAGAAGCCTTCAACAAATTCGGCCCAAAGCAGGCGTGCGAGCCTGGGCGTTGGGTATCGCAGCTGAGTTCTAGGCGGAACGAAGCTGAGGTCCGAAAAACCATGGCTTCTCGATCAATTCCATCGAGTTTACAAGCTTTTCCTGGGTTTCATGGCGATTGTATGTGAGGCTCTATGAAGGTTTTATATTCCATGGGCAAACATTCGGGATATGCGGAGGACATAACTTAATTTCCTTGGCTTGGTAAGTTGTAGAAACCTCCTGCGAAAGAAATAAAGATGTTTGCCGCCGTGATGCAACGGGATAGCAGGAGAATATCAGAAAATGCGCGCGGTGTGTCCAGGTCTGTGGACCTCAGCACTTACTTGGCCATGGTTGTTGTGCATCACAATCGGCAAAGGCAACATAACAAGGGGTTTTAACTTTCCAGCACGAAAACCCTCGGTTTCGGGTAACCCTACAAACACCTTCTCATTATTCCGCGGTCCCAGAGACTCCAATATCCCTCAATTAAGAGATATTCCCAAAATCATATTAGGGATCCTACCATAAATAAAGGCATATTCCTTAATTAAGGGATCTTGGAGTTTCTGGCATCGTCGACCCCTACACCAACCCAACCACACAGGTCTCGGGTGTTGATAGTCAGCTTCGAGTCGGGGCTTTCCTTTATCTTCAGGACATGTAGACGGTTCAGGGTTTAGGACTTAATTAGGCTAGGGTTTAGGATTCAGGGTTTAGGGTTTAACTAGGCTAGGGTTTAGGTTTTAGGGTTCTATTCAATGCCCTTGGGCCCCTGAACCCAAAGTAACTTCGGGGACGCAGGGGGTCCCCTCGTAGTAGATACCGGGGCCTCATGAGGAGGTGCCTTGGAGCCTTGGGGAGGCTTGACGGGTTACGAAAATATAGGCGCCCTGATGTTTAAGAATAGGGTTTGGGGGTAGGGTTTAGGGTTTAGGGTTTAGGGTTTAGGGTTTAGGGTTTAAGAATAGGGTTTGGGGGTATTGCATACTACACAGGAACCCCCACAAGAGTATATAGGTGATTACTAGCGCCTCTGTCTTGGGCGACCTGCTCGTTGACGAAAAGTGACTTGCACCCTGAATCAAAGCCCCCAAAAGGCATCAAACATTACTTGGAGGATCATGGGACTTAGTAAGTCAGGCTATAAGTACCTTAAGTGGGCTTATAAGTGGGTACAAGTATAGATACCTCATTTGTAACCCCAGTTCCTAAGTCTCATGATCCTTTAAATACTTCACAGCCATTGACAAGATCGGATCGAAGGCGAAATGAGGACAAAAGCAGTCCAGTGACATCGGACCCGCTCCCAATTGCCAGTTTATAGAGGTAGGCTTGGGGCTTTTCATCCAGACCCGCAGCAGTCAAACTATCGCAAGTGTTGGCTTCTCTCTCTCTCTCTCTCGCTCGCTCTCGCGTTCGCTCTCTCTCTCTCTCTCACTCTCTCTGCCTTTTCTCGCTGGGGCTAAGGGGCTTTAGGCCTTCGGGTGCAGGGGACGTGGGGATGCGAAGAATACGGCTTTCGTTACAGGGCTCTAGAATCATGGTGACTATAATATAATGAGGACTCTAGTATAAGGGCCTCAATAATTAACAAAAACAGGGTTCTGGAGTACTTAAATAAGGAGGCTACTATAATTAGGATAACTCCACTTAGGGGACTTATAACCCCAATTATAACCTACTTACTAAGTCCCATGATCCTTTAAGTATGATTTAGTATGATTATGATCACATTGAGGAGCCCTCAGCAAAAGTGTTGGTAATTCATCCGTCCGAACCCTATATGGGAGTTTCCGACAATTCGGGGTACCTTATTTTGGGGTCCTTATAATCAGGATCCTACTATTGAGAGTACTGTAACAGGGTCCCCGATATTCGGACAGCAGCCACGTGGCTGATAAGAAGCAGCCATGAGGTACAGCAGTTCCTTTGGATACCTGGGTTTCGGTTTAGGGCTGGGAGCCTATTACTTTCGGGACCCCAAAAGCACATAATCGTAAGCATTTTATGGGGATTTCCCTACCTTATTGGGCTTCATGAAACGGAGGTTTATATGGGATATCCCTATCCTTGTTTTTGCTCATGTGCTCTTTTGGGGCCTTATCTTTGGGGTTGCAGTTAGGGTTGCGATTCACGTTGAGCGGTCCTCAAGATGTTGGATGATTTGGGGATCAAGCTTTCGGAGCTTACCGTTGATGAAACCGCCAGCCATCCCAAAACTCGGCTGTGAGACGATTTGTCTACCATTCGAAGTCTATGAGTCAATAAACACGGCTGTCTCTTTTAGCCTGAAAGCTTAAAACCGCAAACTAAACCCTAAACCTGCTCCGCTCCGCTTCCAGTAGCGCTCAAGCTCACAAACCATGAAACCTTTGATGACCTGTACTTCCAACAACAATGTGGACTTTCCGAGTCCTAGATGCTACCCTCCGCCCTCCCTGCAAGGCTCAAGCCCACAAACCATGAAACCTTTGATGACCCACACTTCCAACGACAAGGTGGGGTTTCCGAGTCGTAGGAGCACATAGAAGGAACGAGCGAAACGAAAGCAGCTTCCGGTATGTTCGGGGCATGTAGGTCTTGGGATTCTGCAGATTCAGAGATTTCGAGGGATCAGGAATTTGGGTTTGGGGCTTTGGGTACGGGATTCAGAATGGCATGTCATAAACCCATAAGAAACTACAACATCATTTAATGTCACAACTCCCTATTGAGCCAGGATACCCTATCGAGCTACAGAAACACTGAAAGAACGGGACCCCTAATGCTGCCATAAACCGGCAAAGGTAGAGTTTCTGGAAGCGGTTCACTAAAGGCCGAGGACATGCTGCTTAGGGTATACTGTCGAAGGTAAAGGATGGATGAGTCGAGGTTTCACTTCGCTCAGCCCGCATAATGTCTGGGACGCATGTCGACGAAGTGTTCAATCCCCACACCGATACCAGGAATCCGAAGCCCTGCGAATCCTACCCACCAGGATCACAAAAGAAAGGAAAGACCCGTCACTGAACTCAAAACCGTGTTCGGGCCCCCAGACCGCAAACCCTTGTCATTTCGTCTGCCCGAGGCACTGTGTCTCGGCCGCGATTTCAAGCGGGAGCTTCTCTTGCAAGAACTTATCCTCGGCAGACGCAATGCGTACACACGCACATACATGCACAAATGCAAGAGCAGGCACAAAAACATGTATGTCGGTAGACGAAATCGACAACATGCGTGTGTGTGTGTGTGTGTGACTCTGTGAGTGTGTGTGTGTGTGTGTGTGTGTGCGTGCGCGAGTGACTGTGTATGTGACTGTGTTTGTGTGCGCATCTGTGTGTGTAGTGCGTGTGTGCGTGCGTGTGTGTGTGTGTGTGTGTATGCGTGTCTGCCGGCACATGCGCATAGATGTGGGTGTGCACTTATGTCTGCATGCATGCAGGCATGTATACATGAATGCATACATGCACCATGCTTGTAGATCCATCGTATAATAGCCCTAGTTAATCCCTAACCTTCTCACGAAATCTTAAACCTGTATCCGAAGCTGCACCCTCCATCCTGAGCCTTCATAATTATACCTATAATAATTAATAAGGATCCCCATACTTGTGTAGGTAGTTATTCAGGCCCGTATGCTAAATCCTTATACTCGCCCTTACAGCAGCCCTTATACACCCCTGTAAGGGAACCCTTCAAAGGGACCCCTATTCGAATTATTAAGGCCTCCTCTATATTACCCTAAGGGTCCATGTACCCATATAGCATATTTGGGCCCAATGTACCGATATAGGGAGTACTTTAAGGCCAATTTATATACTATATGAGCACATGGACCCTTAGGCCCTTAGGGTTAATCAACTTTTCGACAGACAGATCGGACGCTCAGGCCGCTGCGCACGGGTTGGGGTCCTGTGGGCCGTAGGATCGCGCCTCAAGCGAGGCGTCTTGTGCTTAGGGTCGAAGTTTTGGGTTTCTGGGCGTAGATCATGGGACTTAGTAAGTATAGGGTTATAAGTACCTTAATTAGGGTTTTAAGGAGATATATCTAATAGTTACCTTACCTTGCTTATGACCCTACTTACTAAGTCCTATAAGGGGTTGAGGGTTTTGGGGTTCAAGGCTGTTTAATTTAAGGGACATGAGCCACAGGCTGCACCTAGGGGTGAATGTCTGATGCAGTCAAGCCCAACAGAAGTTCAGGTGGCACGTCCCCAACACTAGTACGTGCCGCGGCGTCTGTTAAGTACCGTCAGGTTAGAACCTGCTTATAGCCGGCGTCAAAGTGTACTTTCCCAGTACCCAAGACATGAAACCTTACACTCAAGCAGGAAAAAACAAGTAGTTTGGTACTGCATTCTCTAAGGGTCCCGGTGCCCAAATGCATATACTTTGGCACTTAGGTGGCTTGTATATAGGTAGATTGGGGCAAAAGTATACAGTTTTTAAATTTAGGCACATGGGCCCATAGGGAATTCTAGCACAACCAAAACTTGTGAGATCCGCACCAACCCTCACGTTGACTCCTGCGAACTTAACAATCCTGTCGTAGACCTAAGTACAGCTCTTGTCGTGCTGCGTCGTGTAGTCGACGCAGCACAGAGGAACACCATGACCTCAGGCATAGTGCACGCCTGCAGCCGAGCTGCATCCCCACCGGTCTTGCCAGATTGCCAGCTGTACGAAAGTCATCACTCTCGAAGTCGCCGTAGGGCCGAGCCCTGTTCGCATCCTGGCCCCCATACCGTCCAGCCGAACCGGGCGATGAGCGGATTGGCCGGACATGGAATCGTAGAGGGTCTGCAGGGACACTCCCAGAAAATGTGTTTATGCGAGCCAAGGTGGCCGCACTGCCAGACACATCTGTGGGAGTTTCCGAAAATTAGGGGTACATTATTTTGGGGGGTCCTTATAATAAGGGTCCTACTATTTAGGGTACCATATTAGGGTCTCCTATTTTCGGAAACTCCCCTATCGGAAACGCCTGCAGGCGGGGCATGACCGACCTGGTTCCAAGTCACACGTTGGACCCGTGGGCCCCAAAGCCAGCAAAAGCGTTCCTTTAAAGGGCTCCTTTATTAATGGATCTATATAGGGGTATTCTTTCAGGGGTAGTTACGACTACTTAAAGGATCATGGGACTTAGTAAGTAGGTTATAATTGGGGTTTTAAGTCCCCTTAGCGCGGTTATCCTAATTATATCCTACTTATAACCTTACTTACTAAGTCCCACGAGCCAATGCACCACGAGGCTTGATGACCTTTTGGGGATGCAAGATTTGCGGTTCAGGTTTTAAGGTTCAGAATCTAGAGGTCCGGCAGTTCGAACTCAGATTTAAGGTTTAGGGGTTTAGGGTTTAGGGTTTATAGGAAGAGTAGGGTACCAACTTCAGACTCTATGCTTCAGGATTCACCCGAAACCCTGAAACCCCGACCCTAAGCTGTAAACTTCAAACCCGAAACCGCAAGGGTTCAGGGTTTTCGGCTTCGGACCTCTACGTACAGTTCAGAAATCTAGACATCTACCTACATATTCATCTTGTGGCGAATGAATCAAGAGAACAAGACCACAGCAAGGAAATACGAACTGCGACAACCTAGAAGCCTCACAGGAATCCTCAACCCTGCACGGCTTTCTCTGGCAAGGCGCATCGAGGTTTGCCTTTCGGTTCAAGAGCTCCGAAACAACCTGCGGGACTTTTGACCAGGGTTTAAATTCTTATCGTGTTTACTTAGTTTTTTGGACTCTGCCAAGAGGGCTTGCTCGGGTGTACCGTCAGGGTGCTCTGAACGAGGGCATCGGGAAGGTCTGGTTTCTGTGGTGTCTGAGGGTCATGTAGACTCAGGCTGCTTAGGGGGTTTAGGGCTTTAGGTCGAGAGGTTCGGGTTCCAGGTGTAGGGGTTGAATCCCGGGTTTATAGGAGCGCATATGGCCGAGACCGGCGTTTGGTGGCATAGCTGAAACGGGCAATGTGCTAAAACCCGAAGGAAGCGCACGCTCAGGCTAAAAAGCAGTGCTGGGAAAGGTGCAGAATCCAGCAAAAAAATCACTTTTCGAGCTCTGCGTTCCGCAAACTTTGTCAGCAGCACTTGTTAGCCGTCTTGAATAAGATGGTCCAACATCACGAAAGAACTGCAAGTGCCGAGAAGATTGGACGTATTGGAGATATTCATTGTTCGGGCTGTGCACGTAACAGTGTCGCCATCATCCCTGCCAGCCCCCATGCCACCACAGAAATGGTACAGTAGAGGATGCATACAGGACGCACACCCGGCGTCCTCACCTATAACGAGCATCATCACCGGCATGGCAAAAGTTGAAGCTGAAGCTATATCACAGTACCAATTTTTCTCACCGTGCACCTGAACCCTAGAGTCGAACCAAATACCCCTATAGAAACCTTCCTATAACAATCCTGGGCCACAAGCCTAAACCTCGAGACTCTAGCCCTCTCAGAACCCTTGCAGAATACTTGCAGAACCTGTCCAAAATTTTAGAACTTCCTAGGGCGACACCTCCTCCACTTCCTCGTTCATCAAGCCATCGCGTCCTCTGGAGCTTATTAGGGTTTGGAAAGGATTTGGGGCTGATATTATAGGGTTTCGGAAGTCGCGCAGCAGAGCCACTTTCCAATCCCCAAAGATTTTACAAGGGTGCTATAACAAGAGGATGTGGTCCCAAGCCATGAACTTACCCCAAGGCTCACAATGGCCCAAAAGCCTTATATAATATGGTCTTTAGGCCCAAAAGCCTTAACATATGAGTTCTCAGTGCCTTAGGGTTAGACTGTGAGTTGATTCCGGTAGTAAGCCTTTCGGGCATTCGAGCGCCTGCCTCCGACCAGCGCGATGAAGTGCAAGGGAGTGTTGCCATCCTCACGTGCTTGTCGTTGAAATCGCACGTTCTCAGCTTTGGGTTCTGAAATAGTGCATGAAGAATCCTTCAGACATCAACCTAAGCGCGCTAGCTTAAACTCCTAAACCCTAAACCCTGCACTAACAACGGCCTGAGCCCGGAAAAGCAGTCCTAGACCTACGAGTGCTCACCAACCACGGAGACTCATTCGGCTGATGCTGGGACACGGCACTGCATCCAGCAAGTGAGAAGGGTCCTTCTTACAGCAGAAACTAAATCCCTCAAGTAAAACAGTAAAACCCAGAGAATGCACAATCCTCGACTTTGCTGAACCCCAAACCCTAGTCTACATGCTCTTACAGAGTCTTGAAGTTTAGGTATTCTTTCAGCCACAAGAAGCAGGCCTTGCAGTTTTTATGTGCACCTACTTGAACAAGGTTTTGGAGTACACTCTGAAATGAGGCATTGGTGAAAAACTGGTATAACAGTGGCACTGTTATTAGAATAGCGCTTTGGGGAATGATATAGAAATTCTGCGAAAATTCAAGCCAAAAGACCAGCTCTCTTGATGGGGTCTGGGGTGTGGGTTTGGGAAGGGATCTCGACATCTAGAGACAAGCTAGACTCTTGAAAGTGACTGTCGGAACAGAGGACTTATATAGTAGCTGGGCTGAAATAACACCGTTGGGGGATGAGAATGACTGCAAAAAGCCTTCGGGGACTCTCAGGCAGTCCTCACCAAACCCGCTATCCCAACATGTGGGCGCCCTAACCTGCACTCCAACCCCACACGCCATCAACCCCCTGAAACCTAATGCAAACAAAACGCAGCCCTTACACGGTTCTTGTTAAGGAATCTAATTTCGGTTGCCATGATAGGGATCTATGGTGAATAATATGGTTTCTGTATTATGGTAACTTAATTAAATTCCTTAACCCCTAAACCCTACATTGAACCCTTATTGACCCATTAAATGAACCCGAAAACTATGGTAACTTGATATGAGCTCCTTTAAAAAGAACCCAGCTTACCACCCGGCCCCTTGGACCCTAAGGCCCATGCAAACCCCCACCCCTTACCCAACACGTGGGTGGTTGTCAAAATTATAGTCCCTTTTTGGGCACCCTAAATAATAGGTGCCGTACTATAATAGGGTCCCCAAAAGGGGCCCTAAATTTTCACAACTACCCAAGTGTATAACGCAGCAAGATCCTTTACGTGTTCGTACCCTATCGGGTTCAAGGTGAACCTGAACTGTCAAATGGTAACCGATAATTAGCCCCGCCTGTAAACCCGAAAGCCATGTAAAGCACAATACCAAAAAGAACAAAACAAACAGCTCCCAGCCCTGCAATCCCGAAGCCGCCTTGTTGGCCGCATCTGCCTCCGCTTTGTGGTCGAGCAGCCACAAGACCTTTTTCAAACCGCATTCTACGGTCTCGTGTTCAGGTTTCGGAGCTTAGCAGTTTAAGCTTTAAAGATGGGCTATGTCGCAAAATGATATGAAGCCGGTATTTTAGCGGTTCAGGATTTAAACATGGGCTATGGAAAAGTAATACTTCTGCGGGCTTTAGACGTTGGTGGTCTTCGTCATGCAAAAACCCTGAGTTTAGCTGTCAACAGCGAAACGATGGTCAACAGGAGCCTCTTACTATAGAGCCCAGCAAAAAAACATAAGCAGAAGTTAGAATTGGGATATGACATCCCATATTGCTCATGCTCATGTGGCTTTTTGGGTCCCTAAAAGAGGAACCAGAAAGCTGAGACTGCTCCAGCATGCCCACTGGGGCTTCAGATAATGGGAAAATGCGTCGGATCCTCATTATGGGGACCAGACTACACAGGAACCCCTTACTGCCGAAAGCCCGATGTTTCATGTTCATTTAGGGTGTACTGCAAATCCTCCATCCGAATCTTTTGGATATAAACACACAACTAACTAACTGACTGACTAATTCATTCATCAATCAATCAATCAATCATTCAATCAATCAATCAATCAAGCAAGCAAGCAGGCAAACAGTCAACTCGTTCATTAGTTAGCAAGTTAAAGTAAGTGATGATTATGAATATCTATTTATATATACACACACACCCACTAGACACTGTTTGGGATGAGCAACAAAATCTATTTGAGTTCATGCAGTTGAAAGCCTCTCTTCTCCAATAACCAGGCCCAAACAAAGTTCAAATTTTTAAGCTAGACCAAACACACGGAGCCAAAAAGTTTAAAGTTCTCCAATAGGCTAAGTAAGAAGCCTCAGCCTCTCAATAAGATCGGGGAGAGAGCTGGAGCGGAAGTCCAGCTGATGCTCATGCTTATGATGTTCGCCTACCGCCGAACGAATATCCGTGCAATGAGTGGTTCGCACTGCTGAATCTGCTGCAGGAAATCAGAGAGAGAGAGAGAGAGAGAGAGAGAGAGAGAGTTGTGGAAAGCTCGCTGAATCTGTCCGATCAATGGGTACAACTTGCGTGCTGCTGTGGGTCCTATAGCCAGGATGTTGGTAAGAGAGTTTGAAAGGAAATCCAACTGATGCTGATTAATGCTAGTCTGTCGTCGGTTCGCTAAACTAATCAATGGGTCGAACTGCTGGACCTGCTGGCGGTTCTAAGGTCAGGAAGTCGGACAGAGGTGGAAAGGACACCCAGCTGATGCTGATGATGCTCGTGCTGCGGCTCGCTTAACCCGTCCAATCAATGGGCAAAACTTGCGTGATGCTGGAGGTTCTGTAGCCAGGATGATGGCAATAGAGTTTGAAAGGAACTCCAACTGATGCTGATGATGCTCGTCTGTCGTCGGTTCGCTAAACTAATCAATGGGTCGAACGGCTGGACCTGCTGGCGGTTCTAAGGTCAGTAAATCGGAGGGAGAGGTGGAAACGACCCCCAGCTGATGCTGATGATGCTCGTGTTGCGGCTCGCTGAATCCGTCCAATCAATGGGCAAAACTTGCGCGCTGCTGGGGTTTCTACAATCCGGATGTCGGCAAGAGAGATTGAAAGGACATCCAACTGATGCTGATGATGCTCGCCTGTCGGTTCGCTAAACTTAAACCAATGAATGGGTCGAACTGCTGGACCTGCTAGGTCAGTCGTGTTGCGGCTCGCTGAAACCGTCCAATCAATGGGCAAAACTTGCGTGCTGCTGGAGGTTCTATAGCCAGGATGATGGCAATAGAGTTTGAAAGGAACTCCAACTGATGCTGATGATGCTCGTCTGTCGTCGGTTCGCTATACCAATCAATGGGTCGAACGGCTGGACCTGCTGGCGGTTCTAAGGTCAGTAAATCGGAGGGAGAGGTGGAAACGACCCCCAGCTGATGCTGATGATGCTCGCGTTGAGGTTCGCTGAAACCCTCCAATCAATGGGCAAAACTTGTGCACTGCTGGGGTTCCTAAAATCCGGATGTCGGCAAGAGAGATTAAAAGGACATCCAATTGATGCTGATGATGCTCGCCTGTCGGTTCGCTAAACTTAAACCAATCAATGGGTCGAACTGCTGGACCTGCTAGGTCAGTAAATCGGAGGGAGAGGTGGAAAGGACCCCCAGCTGATGCTGATGATGCTCGTGTTGCGGCTCGCTGAAACCGTCCAATCAATGGGCAAAACTTGCGTGCTGCTGGAGGTTCTATAGCCAGGATGATGGCAATAGAGTTTGAAAGGAACTCCAACTGATGCTGATAATGCGCGTCTGTCGTCGGTTCGCTAAACTAATCAATGGGTCGAACTGCTGGACCTGCATTCTAAGGTCGGCAAATTGGAGACAGAGGTGGCAAGGACTCCCAGGTGATGCTCGTGATGCTCGCGTTGCGGCTCGAATCCGTCCAATGGGCAAAACTTGCGCGCTGCTGGAGGTTCAGCTCTATACTATAGCCAGGATTTGGCAAGAGACTTTGAAAGGAAATCAATCTGGCGCTCGTCTGTCGCTACACAATCAATGGATCGAACTGCTGGACCTGCTAGCGGTTCTCTGGTCGGTAAATCGGAGGGAGGGGTGGAAAGGACCCCCCGCTGATGCTGATGATGCTCGTCTGTCGTCGGTTCGCTAAACTAATCAATGGGTCGAACTGCTGGACTTGCTGGCGGTTCTAAGGTCAGGACATCGGACAGAGAGGTGGAAAGGACACCCAGCTGATGCTGATGATGCTCACGCTGCGGCTCGCTGAACCCGTCCAATCAATTGGCAAAACTTGCGTGCTGCTGGAGGTTCTATACCATAGCCAAGATGTGGGCAAGAGAGTTTGACAGGAGATTTAACTGATGCTCGTCTGTTGCTACACAATCAATGCATCGAACTGCTGGACTTGCTGGCGGTTCTAAGGTCAGGAAGTCGGAGAGAGAGAGGTGGAAAGGACACCTAGGTGATGCTGATGATGCGCGCGTTGCGGCTCGCCCAAGGGGCAAAACTTGGGCTCTGCTGGGGTTTCTACAATCGGGATGCCGGCAAGAGAGATTGACAGGACATCCAACTGATGCTGATGATGCTCGTCTGTCGGTTCGCTAAACTAATCAATGGGTCGAACTGCTACACCTGCTAGGTCAGTATATCGGAGGGAGAGGTGGAAAGGACCCCAAGCTGATGCTGATGATGCTCGTGTTGCGGCTCGCTGAAACCGTCCAATCAATGGGCAAAACTTGCGTGCTGCTGCGGTTTCTACAACCGGGATGTCGGCGAGAGACATCGAAAGGAACTCCAACTGATGCTGATGATGCAGGTCTGTCGGTTCGCTAAACCAATCAATGGGTCGAACTGCTGGCCTTGCTGGCGGTTCTAAGGTCAGGAAATCGGAGAGAGCGGTGGAAAGGACACCCAGGTGATGCTGCTGATGCGCGCGTTGCGGCTCGCTGCATCCGTCCAATCAATGGGTAGAACTTGCGTGCTGTGTCTGTTTCGACAACCGGGATGTCGGCAAGAGAGATTGAAAGGAAAACCAACTGATGCTGATGATGCTCGTCTGTCGTCGGTTCGCTAAAAAAAATCAGTGGGTCGAACTGCTGGACCTGCTGGTGGTTCTGAGGTCAGTGAATCGGAGGGAGAGGTGGAAAGGACCCCCCGCTGATGCTGATGATGCTCGTGTTGCGGCTCGCTGAATCCGTCCAATCAATGGGCAACACTTGCGTGCTGCTGGGGTTTCTACAACCAGGATGTCGTCAGGAGAGATTGAAAAGAAATCCAACTGATGCTGATGATGCTCGTCTGTCGTCGGTTCGCTAAAAGAATCAATGGGTCGAACTGCTGGACTTGCTGGCGGTTCCAAGGTCAGGAAATCGGAGAGAGAGAGGTGGAAAGGACACCCAGGTGATGCTGATGATGCGCGCGTTGCGGCTCGCCCAAGGGGCAAAACTTGCGCGCTGCTAGGGTTTCTACAACCGGGATGTCGGCAAGAGAGATTGAAAGGAAATCCAACTGATGCTGATGATGCTCGTCTGTCGTCGGTTCGCTAAACCAATCAATGGGTCGAACTGCTGGACTTGCTGGCGGTTCTAAGGTCAGGAAATCGGAGAGAGAGGTGATGATGCTCGCCTGGCGCCTGGCTAGACTATTCACCGGGTCGAACTGCTGCGCCTAGATTGAAAGCCTCAACTAACTAGCAGCCAACACTTCAGCGAAACGGAATTCCCTCAACTCAGCTTTCTGGGCTCCTGCCTTCGGGCTCTAGTAGTCTACTGCCAACCCTTCTGGAAGCCTGAACCCGACACCCTAAAGCCTAAACCCTAAAGCCTGAGCCCTAAAGACTAAACGGCCTTTACAGGGAAGTCCGGGATTCTTGTTGGTTCAAGGGTAGTGTCGTTGATGGGCCTTGGGGGTGAGGGTGTCATAGGGATCCTTAGAGGTGGAGTTGTTAGGGAATCTCTTAGAAACGTCCCGGCACCACCCTCAAATTTAGGTCTTTGGGTTTGGAAGGCCCCAGGAGCTAGGGCCATAGGACAAACTTCACAATGCAATCCCAAACCCTCAACACCTGACGCTGAACACCAAAACTAATTAAACTCTAAGCCCCAACCTACACCCTAAACCCTAATCCCTAAGCTCTAAACCCTAAACTCTAATCCCTAAACTCTAAACCGCCAACCTTTACCCTAAACTCTGAATCGTTTTACCCAGGATGTCCAGTCGGGCTGCGGCATCTTTCTGCCCAAGATAGGCCTTAAGAGGAGTTCAGAATTTTGGTGGGCTTTAGGGTTTTAGGGTTTAGGGGTTTGAGGATTAATTAGGGTTTAGGGTTTGGGTTTAATACTTCTGACTCCGAAGATACGAGACTTAGGAAACTGAATAGGGTTCTGGGGTATAGTTTGCCAAAAATCAAAGCAAGGGCTGGCTTAAAGGTTTGGGGTTTGATGTTTAGGCTTCGATATACTACCAAGATTTTTCCTCATAGTGGAGCTCCTCCTGATTGCAATTCTGATCATGTACCTGTGATCCCGATCTGAATTAGTGAGGCGCAAGAGCTTCCCCACTAAAGCAATCTCCAAGCCAGCAGCAATGAATCCAGCATACCCGCCGGTAGCCTGCAGCACCTAGACCCTAAACACATGTGAAAACGGACTTTCTTCCCCAAATCCAAATCCAGCCTAGTCCCAGATGTCAGGAGGAAGCACCTATCCACCGCACTTCCACACGACCCTAAACCCTAAGCCTTAATCCCGAAACCACAAAATCCTAAACCCGTCAAGTGGCAGCATCGTGGATGGGCTGATAAAAGTCGTGCCGATGGCGATTGCCTCGAAGGTTCACCTCGGGTCTTCGAGCTTTCGGTATGGGTAGTTGTCAAAATTATGGTCCCTTTTTGGGTACCCTAAATATTAGGTGCCGTATAATCATCAGGACCCAATAATGTACCACAATTTTGACAACCACCCATGTATTAAACATATTTTCACAGTTTATGTGACTCGATTCTATTCTGGTACATCGTATGATACTGCTTAGATATTTCTGCCGAAATCGGCTTTAGGATTCAGAGTTCAAGGGATTCGGGTTTGGACAACAGGGTCTGGGCTTCACGAATTGCCTCACCTCGGGGATGAGCCTTCTCATCTCCGCAGTGTAGACAAGTGCGTGAAAAGACACAACCCGAGAGTGGCTGTAAGTGCGGGTGTGTTGCGACTTAGCGCATAAAGTTTAGGGTGTTGCAACATATTTCTAGATATAACCTGCATAAACATGTAAATGCATGTATTATCTCGGTATATTGCATACACAAAGGTGCGCATATACAAGAGATGCATACGGTAACATAGCACTTCTGTGTATGTACGATCGGACTCTGTCTTGCAGTTTAATGTTGCCTATCTGTTTGAACGAGTTCTCGTATGTCTTCGTCGGCCTTGGATGATTAGGCTCAAGGGATGCGCGACACAGACAAACACACCAGCACGCATGTAGAACAGTGAGCAAACCCACTAGAATCTACAAACTACCGCACACCTGCACACGGCAAAAAAACATGCCAACACACCAAAACTGCAAATGCTTCGAGCCTTCGTGAAAGGCCCGGAACCCTACACAACAGCCGAACCCAGAACTCCCAAAAAACACAAACCGACACGACCTGAGACCCTACAGCAACAGAACTGACTTAGAAGGACCCCGATAACAAATTTCGTGGAAGAAGCGGTTGAAGTCACTGCTGAGAAAGCCACGGTAAAACGCATGGACCAAAAGTTTAGTATAGAGCCCTGCAGAGGCCCCACGAAACTCAGTTGATGCTCCCAAACTGAAACTATCACCCCGTGTAAAGACAATGCAACCATGCAAAATGAACTCAACACAACAACATACACTTGGTGCCAAACAGCTCTCTAACGACTCTACGAAGACAACCCAACCCCAAACCCGAAATCGTACGCAAGCCCAGGACAAAGCAAACACCAACAACTGCCCTAGGCTATGCCCCAGGCCGTTGCAGATCTGCAAACGAGGTCTGCACAAGTTCAGAGGGATTCATAAACTTAGGCTTTAAGGGATCTATAAGGGATCGATAAGGTTCCTTTAAGGAATCTATAAGGGGGCTTACTTACCTTTGGTTAGTAGGGAATGGAGGAATGGGGTATATTTATAACTGCTATTACTACCATTCTTCCATTCCCTACTAACCAACAGTAAGTAAAACCAAGGGGCAGGGCTCCGAACCTTAGGGGCAACCTACTTAGAAAGGGTCTGTGCAACAAAGATGCGGTTTACCTCTCATTGTCTCAAACTTCCAAATTTCACTGCTTCCGGATTACAGGACCGACGAGAAGCTTAGCTGCGCGTTTAAAGCTGCCAGAGCCCCGTTTGACTCCGTCCAAGCCTAGCTTGGGAGTTTTGGGAAAAGTCTCCAGACTTTCGGCCCGAAATTCCTTCTCAGAGAGGTGCGTAGATTTGTTGCAATTCTTATGGGCTAAGTACCCTAGCCCATAAAAGGTCTAAGGATTATGTGCTACAGTTTTGTTTGTGGCTCCTTTGAAGCTATTGTGTGTGTTATAGTGTTCTAGGGCCTGTGCGTTTGAGGGTTTTGGTGTGTTTTGGGTTGTGGAGTGGTTCTAAAGGACAATATCTTCAGTCGGAAGTTCCCCTAGCAGCATGTCCTTAGCGAAGAGGGAACCCACCTTGTGGCCATGTTTGGGCTTCGGGTTTTGTTCACACAGATTGAGGCGACATACACAGGGTTAGAGCAACAATGCGTCACTGCCCTACTGGTTATCTCACAACTTCTGACAAATTTTCACACATGGTCATAGTTTCGTACTCGAATCCACAATCGTATAAACCCTGAACCGTACAAACCCTTAGCCTCACGCACAACAATACACCCACGAATCCCGCCTGTGTCTCCGTGGATAAGGCCCCTGTGCCCCAAACCCAGAGCCCCTAGAACCCTAAACCGCTAAACCCCAAACCCTCATTCCTAAACCCTGAGCCAGAACCCTAAACCGCAAACCCCAGACCCTAAACCTTAAACCCTAAGCCCTAAACCCCAAGCCCCATAAGCCCCTGGAGCCCTACAGTATCCTACGGGGTCGGTCCCTGAAATTCGTCCGGCCTTCGGCGTCGTTTGCAGATGCGGTGAGCAAGGCCTTTGGCTCTACTGGCTGGTTCGGTTACGGTTTAGGGTTTAGGGTTTGGGGTTTAGAGTTTAGGGTTTAGGGTTTGCGGTTAGTAGAGAATGGGGGAATGGGTAATTGGGACCTGAAGGGACTATCACAGGGATCCATGCCCCCATTCCCTCCTCAGCGCCAGACAGTCCAGGACACGGAAGTCTGCGGTTTTGTAAGGTCTTACGTCAGGGTGCCATAAGGTTGGGGTTTAGAGTTTACTTGGAGGATCATGGGACTTAGTAAGTAAGGTTATAAGTACCTTAATTGGGGTTATACGTAATTATAACTATAGTTACCTTATTTATAACGCCAGTTCCTAAGTCCCATGATCCTTCAAGTAGAGTTGGAGGATTGAGGGTTCAGGGTTACGGTGGTGCTGTGATAGTTTTCTTGGGATTGTAGAGCAGAGGCAGCACTCAGAAGCACCGAGACTTCCTACTTTACCGTAGCACCGGGTTTAGGGTTTAGGGTTTACCTAGATAGCGGGTTAGCCTTTCTTGTGCCCCCTGTATGAGCCCTGCATTGCAATGGCAGTGTCCCACCCTGAACGTAAAAGGGCTCTGCGGATAGTCCACGATCGCTTCTGTCAGGAGCACAGGATAGTTAATTGCAGGGCTGCTCCTGTCAAACACAAGGGGCCTACTCTCCTGCCAGAAAGCACTAACCCATAGCGGCATTGAAAAGAACATTAATGAGCCGCTTAGGATCAAGAGACTCATAAGTATGTCTAGGCTTTACGCGTACTAAACCACAATTTCAAGAGCTGCTGCAATGGCAGAGCCATTCCAGAAGCCCTGGCATTATCTGCTTAAGATGTATGCAAAACGACATCACTGCACGCCCCAACCCGTTGCCGAGCCCTTGATGTAAGCTGCAAACTCGAAAGCCCTCAACCCCTCAACCCTAAGCCCTAAACCCTAAGCCATGTAAGCTGTAAGCCCCAAAGCCCTAAACCCTCTAATCCCTCTAAACCCTAAGCCCTAAAAACCCCGCTACGTAAGCCCGAACCCCAAACCCCTGAACCCTAATCTCTGTAAGCCGTAAGTCCCAAAAGATCCCCTGCCCTCAAGCCCTGAAGCCCCAAAATACACCCCGGGGTCAAAACCACCCCTCGACCTTTGGACCACGGTCAAAATCATGGAATACAGTAGAAGCCAGAAAGTTGGAACATGGATTTAGGAGGATTAGTGCTAGGATCCCTTATACTTTACTTTAAGGGCATGAGGATAATGATGTTCCAACTTTCTGGCTTCGACTGTAAGTCTTTGGAGTAGTCGTAACGCTGCCAAGCGACCTCCAAAGCCGGGATGTGCCCGAGACCAGCCGCAATATGCCTAGATCATGGCTGGGATTCTATTAAAAAATCAGGCTTCCATTCCCTATTGGGATTTAAGTACTTATCAAAAATCTCGGACGTAGTGTTAGTACTCCTTACATCTTTTAAGTACCCAAAACAAGGCCAAAATGTTGCCCAACTATGACCACAAAGATGCACTGCTTCGAGCTCCGTCTCGTAGACCACCTGCGCGAGTCCAAAAACTGGCTTCATTCTATGCGTCCCTGAACCCTAGACGCCGACCCCAAACCTCGTTGGGGCTCCTTACTATGGTTTCCCTATAAATAAAATCTGAAAACGCTAGTTTATTGGTTTATGTGTCTATGTGCGTTTTCGGGCTTGTGGGTGCTTACCCTAATATAACACCCCACATAGTAGGATTCTTTAGACCCCAAAACCAGGTACCCTAATTTTCGCAAACTCCCTGAACCCTTATAGAGCCCTTTAAAGGAACCCTTGTAGTTACCCGATAGTACCCCTGTAAAGGAACCCTAAGGTACCCCTAATATGATGGTGAAGGTGGGAGATAAGGCCTTAAGGGCAGAGGACTGCCGAGGACTCGGGATTCAGGGTTCGGGCTCTTAGCCAGTTGGGCTTACACCGCAAGACCTCGAGGGCTGAGGGTTTAGGGGTTTAGGGTTTAGGGGTTCAGGGCCTTAGAGGTTTAGGATTTAGAATTTAGGGTTTAGGGATAAGGGGTTTAGGGTTTAGGGGTTTAGGGATAAGGGTTTAGAGGTTTAGGGTTTAGGGTCTTAGGGTGCCTGAGCCTGACTGGAACCGGATGTTCTTGAATGTGCACTCCTCCAACTCCGAGTCCCACCCCCGAAGCCAAACAGGAACCTCGAACCCAGAAAGGCCTAAACCCGGAACCCCCCAAAACCCTAAACTCCTAAACCCCTAAACTCCTAAACCCCCAAACCGAATAACCCCAAACTCCTAAACCCCTAAACCCCTAACCCCTAGCCCCTAAACCCCTAACCCCTAAAACCCTAAACTCCTCAACCCTATAAACCCACATAAACCCTGTAAACCCCTATAAACCCCTATAAACCCCTATAAACCCCTAAAGCCCTAAACTCCTAATCCCCTAACCCCTAACCCTATAAAGCCCTAGGCCCCTAACAAACCCTAAAAGCCCTAAACTCCTACTCAGGCAACCCCTATGCTGGCGATCATGAGGATCGTCGGCAGCCTGCTTCCCGTCTGGGTGTGTCCTGGGATTCCGGGTTTAGGGTTTAGGGTAACCTCGGATTAACAAGGGTGCTTTCTTTTTTTTTTAAAAAAAAAAAGGTATTTTCAGGGAACCCAAATCCCCCCCCAAAAAATGGGAACAAGGGCCTACTCTAGGTTCTAGGGGTTTGGGGTGGTGGGGTTTAGGAGTCAGGCTGTGTGATTTACTTACTTCCTCAATAAGCCAGGGAAATAGAAAAAGGTCAAACTCTCAGATTACAACTAAACTATTATCTATAAACACAGAAAAATTTAAAGGTTGGGTATTGGAGAACTAACTTTAGGTCCGAAGACGAACTTCTCAAGATTGCGGGTGTAGGAGTTTAGGGCTTCAGGGTTTCATGCATTACGGTTTCACGGCGGATCGTGGGTCCGGTAATATAGGGCACTTAACAATTACAGTAGAAGCCAGAAAGTTGGAATATCATTTTCGTAACGTAACCCCTTTTAAGGTAAATTATAGGGGGTCCTACCATTAATCCATATTCCAACTTTCTGGAGTTCCCTTTACAATAGAGTTTTGAGGTACATTATCATCTCAACGGTTGAGACCATGGGCCCCTCGTATGGGCCCTTAACCCTGGGATCCTTATGTATCTACTTAAAGGATCATGGGACTTAGTAAGTAGGTTATAATTGGGGTTATAAGTCCCCTAAGTGGGGTTATCCTAATTATAACCTACTTATAACCTTACTTACTAAGTCCCATGAGCCTTTAAGTACTATATCTCCCCTATATAGACCCTGAAGGTCCTTAGGACTCCTTCACAAAGGAGGAGCTTACTGGGTGAGGTTGGCTATTCTCCCGGCCTCGAAAGTACATCCGAAATACGGTTGATGATATAAGGAATACACCATAAAACCCCATTGTTTAGGGTCCCTACGGTAATGCAGATTTATATCATCAACAGTATCAACCCAATCCAATACCAAAACATACTTTCTATACCACCAACACTCGAAGACACAACTCTTTGAAAGCCTCTAAACCCACAACTCCAGCAAGCCCGGAATGGCCCAAAAAACACGCAAAGCCCTAAATACTACACCCGAAACTCCAGACACTTAACCCTATAAATCCTAAAAAACGTAAAACCTCAATCGACTCGGAAACCCTAAGCTCTAGAGCCAAAGCCCCAAACCCTACTTAAAGGATCATGGGACTTAGTAACTATGGGGTTCTTTAAAGGAATCCTTAAAAGGGATCTACAAGGGTTCTATAAGAGGGGTCTTAGGGTTACTTAAAGGATCATGGGACTTAGTAACTGGGGTTATAAATCAGGTAACTATACTTAGAATTACTTATGAGCCCAATTAAGGTACTTTTAACCTTACTTACCAAGTCCCATGATCCTCCAAGTAAACCCTAAACCCTGCACCCTAAACCCCAGCCAAGTCTCTTCATACTTGCGTACATGGCCTTGGCGGCGATGTCGGCTTTTGCTTCGACGACAGCAGTCACCGGCCCCCCTGCTTGCTTTCAAGGTTTCAGGGTTTAGGGTTCAATGTTGAAGCGCCCCTGCAGGCGGTTGAACGGCATTACAAGGGTTTCGACGAAGCTGCTACAGGGTACAATTGGGACAGTCGGGCTTTTCAGTGTTGTCTATCGGGTTTAGGATTTAGGCAAAGGTTGAGGATATTTCAGTATCCACGGTGATACTCGGTCAATGATGCTGTCTGATGGCACGTGTCGTGACAACTGATAGAACCTCTAGCTTCCTGCAGCATCTGGCTTTGTGAGCTTTCGCTCGACTTCCCCGAAAGAACCTTCTGAACGGTTGGCATCGCCGAAGCTGAACAACTGCGTCTTGTTGACCCCGAACCCCGACCCCTGATACTAAATGCATCAGACCAGTGCCTAAACAATACAGCCTCTGTAGAACCAGACGACATTTCAAAACTGCGCAAGCAAATCATGGAAGCTCGGTACAAAAGTGTGCTTAGACTCAGGGTTCCATACAGACTCAGGGATGTTTTAGGATTTTATGGGCACCAAGCCCCACTGAACCCCCATTGTAAACCCTCAACCCCTAAACCCCACCATCAAAGTGCCTGACTTTGTGCTTGCGGATTCAATGATCGCATAGTGCAGCACGTTACATCGCGTGAGGGGCCGGTTCTTGAACATGACCTCAGTGGGATGGATTCAAACCCTACCTGTCCAGCTTAATGTAAGGGCCTTGCTAGATAAAACAGGGTATTTCCGCTCCTGTATAATATAAAGATAATCAGGAACCCGAGAAAGGAATAAGACAGATAATCCCTTAGATTTAACATCATACTGAAATTGAAGGGCTCCTTAAAGGGCTCTCCTCAGGAATCTAGAAGGGGTGGGCGTTAGGGTTACTTTAAAGTATCATGTCTTTGCAAGATGGACAAGCACACCCTGCAACTAGGGTATAGGACTCCTTTTAGTCAATTGTTGCCTTTAGGACCTTAGGGGTACTATAGGGTTCTATAACAAGTTCTCTTAAGGTCTCCTTTACGGCTTTAGGGTCTACGCGATCATGGAGCATTACTAACTTAGCGGGTCCCTGAGGCAGGGTTCCTTAAAAGCCAAAACCCCGAACCCTAAAAGCCCTGAGATGGGGATTAGAATCGGGTTTTGGGGTACGTCTTTTACACTATATAACTATACTAAGGACAAGCAATATAGTATTTGCAGTTAATTATTTAGGCCTCTTTATTGCACTCTCAACCCAAAAACCCTCATGGGTAGTCCTCTGAACCAGGGCCCCCCAATATAGTACGACACCCTGTCAAGCACCTGAAAGGAAGCTTAATTCAGAGAGTTTCCCTCTCTTCTTCAACAACCGGGGCCCAAAAAGTTCAAACTTTCTAAGATAGAGCTCATATATAAGGCCCAACAGTTTAAAGTCTATCCAAGTTCCCTCATACTCCTGATGAGGTTGCGGCCGGCTTGGAGAACTCCTGATTGATCTGATCCGGGTCGAAGCTTTCCCTTAGCTGGGTAGCATGATGAGGGAGACCCCTTCAAGGGTACCCCTTCCGAACCCTACTTCTGGCTTCTTACAAGGGACCTTATTTAGAGGGTCTATATCCCCGAGGGTCCCCCTATATAACCCTAACTCCCATTAGCGTAGTGGCTTTCTGTTCTCGTGGCAGTCGTTCTTGGGGGTGCCGGGGGGTTCAGGTTCCGCAGAGGGGTTCGATTTAAAGCTTCCCTTACATAATAAGTGTGCAAAGCGATTTCTGTAAGGGTTCTGCAGGTTTAGGGATTAGAGTTTCAGCTTTTAGACGGTTTGAGACGTGTGACAAGGGATATGAGGTTATAGGGTTGAAAGAACCCCAAACCCCCAGCCCTCAATTGGCTTTGATGTAGGAGCTCGAGTTGGACGCACCTTTTCTGAACAGGGGTCCCAACTAAATCCCCAAACCTTTACCAAAACTTCTCCTTAAAATCCCGAAACCCTTAAACCCCTAAAGCCTAGAGGCAGGAGCCTACTACAGTATCTGGGTGACCTGGGATTCTACATGGGGGGAGATCGAGGCTGCAAGACGCCGAGGTTGAAAATTCATGTGGACTGGGATTCAGGGTGGGATTCAGGGGCCTAAGCCCTAAACCCTCATTCCGTTTAAGGGGTCCTTCGAGGGTTTAGGGTTTAGGGTCTACCATTGGACTCGTAAGTAAAGCTATATGTAGCTCGGTCGCAGCTGTAAATTTGTTTATGAGTATAACTGCACTTATAATATCCCCAGTTACCAAGTCCCATGAATCTGTAAGTGGTCGCCTTAACAATTGGAAAAGGCTTGGCTGCGTAGGATCTCTATAAGGGCTGCCATCATAAGGGCTCTACACTAGCGGGGTCCGAAAACGAGAAGGAGCCCTGCGGAATTCCCCAGACCTTCCAATATCCCTTAATTAAGGAATATACCTTAAATTATAGTAGGATCCCTAGTATGATTTAGGGTATATTCCTTAAGGGATTTTGGAAGGTCTGGGGTTTTCGATGCCTGTATATAACCTTCCAGCTGCGGATTCTTGCAGCCAAGGATCTCTTCGATACTACCTTCACGCAGTGTCCACGATCAGGGTTGAGCAGTTAGGGTTTCAGCTGCTGTTTGGTTTGGGGCTTGAGCTACGGTTAAGGGTTCGAGGATGTTTGAGGTTTAGGGCTCCGGGTTGAGGGTCCTTGCAAAGAGTTGTCACGGGGTAGAAGTGAACCGCTTTGCTCTAAACCCTAACCCTAAATATCCCTAGATTTCAGGTTGAAAGCCTGAGCATCAGAGGTTTCGAGTCGGATTGAGCCGTGGGACAAATGCTAACAGGGCCTGAAGAATTAGCATCGTGTTTTGGTGAATAAAGGGACCATGAGGGGAGACCACTGTGGCTGTAGGTAACTACAAACTTCCCCAACAAGACAAGCGTTAAAGTTTCAGATTGCTAGTATATAACATTATATATCGAGTTTTAGATGGGGTGTCGAGTCCAGAGTGTGGTGTGGGGTCGGTGCCCCGAGACTCCCAAATTCCCTTACTTAAGGAATATACCTTAAGTCATATTAACGGATGCTACTCTAACTAAGGTACATTCCTCAATTTGAAGGTCCGGGTTTCTAGAACGCTTTACCGGGGGCATTGTCGGACGCTCAAGCAGGGCATGGTGGGGGAACACTCGGACCGAAACCGAAATCCGAAATCAAACCGAAGCCAAAGCCGCCAGAGCCCCAGACGATACACAAAAGCACTAAACCAAACAAGCGCTGCAGATTCTGCGTCATGCGAGACCGCAACGAAAAATACCCTAAGGCTCGAAAAGGCCCAAAAGCCTTTTATGTGGTCTTCAGGCCCAAGAGCCTTAAAATATGAGTCCTTAGAGCCTTAGGGATAGGATATCCTGTCAACCTCTGACCCCCCCAAGTTCAACCCCCAAACCCCAAACGCGCCAGCTGGGCCGGCTTTGATCAAAGGTAGCTGGGGGGACGTCTCGTTAGACCTAGACCATATATATATATATATATATACCGTACGCCCTACTGTCTCAAGGCCCTAAACCGTAAACCATCGAACCAAACCTTAAACCCTACCTTAACCCCATATGACCTGCGCTTTAAGGACTTTGATGACGAAACCATAATAAGGAGTCCTGAAAAGGTAATCTATTTGGGGTCCAGAGAAGGCTTAGCCTCATGACTCCCCATGCTTGGGTTTAGGGTTTAGGGTGCTGAGGCCCAGACGGAGAAGTGCTTGACACAGGTCTGCTTGGTCCGGATCAATGCGCTTGCCTCAGAAGGCTCACTCTTTGTGCCCACAGGGCCCAGCAATTAGGCAATTGCACCATTCAAGAGGTCAGGGTTAGAGGGGGTACTTTTGTTGAAATGGTTTGTCGAGTTTTGGGTTTGGCATCCACCTTGCCTACCGTGACTAACCTTCTCGAACCTAATTCTTTTGCGGTGTCCCCATACACTCCATTTTCGGTGCATATGCTGCAATCGGCAGTTCATGGTAGTTTAGAACTGGTTTGTAGGCACCCAGACGTCTACATGCTTTACCATTCCCTGGCGAGATCGGGGCACTCCTCACTGCCTTTAAAGGCTCTTTTGCTCACCTAAGTAGGATTTCAACAGCACCGAACATATTCTTAGTTAGGGTTCTATGTTTAGCCGATTCGGGAAACTTAACATGGTCTCAAGGCGGTACCGAGGCTGTCAAGTATCTACATAGTAGAAAGTAAGGGTTTCCTAGCCGATTAGTCATTAACATGATGCTGTGGATTATTGTGCTGGGAATAGCTCATGGGTGGGGTATGTAACCTCCTTAAAGGTATGTGCTTACGGCCAGCTATCTTTTCTCAACCTGCTTCAGGCCCCCCCCACCTTGTTTCGATATCTCACTATGCATCATGATCCTCTTCTGGGCCACGGTTAGAGTTCAAGGCGTTTCGGTTTCATGGAGGGGCCTTGTTTAAGGAACTCAAAGGAATGATGCTAGTAATTTAATCATTTGCGCTTCTGTCATATTAACGTTAAAGTTTTGGGTTTTGTCTGGCTTCTCCATCGACGAAGCACGAGAGCCGTACTAACTTCGACCTGTCCCCATGCTTAATCAAACGGCTTAGTTTATAGGGTTTCGGGCTTCGAGTGCTAGTCGACTGGTTCCGTTTCATAGGGAATACAGGAGAAACGAAACTGACAAGCATCTTTGTGGTCCTCTAGCACCATGAAGGCATACAAAGGCCCAATCAAGCTTTAGGTGAAACAAGCCCTTGTCGAAATCCAGAGTACCTTCAAACACCCATCTTCCGCAGACTCTTCCAAGACCTTCTATCAGTTCTATGCACTAGCAGTCAGTAAACCTGCAAAGGAAAGGTTCGAACAATTCAGAGCAGCATCCCTTTCTAGTAACCCCCCACATTTAAGCACACTATCATGATATCATGTACCCAGAACGCCGGTTCTTATCAACTCCCCTACTGACAAAAAGCGCGGCTTTTGGCCAGGTGGAAACCCGCTAATTAGACCTAAACTACTATTTGCTTAAGAACCCCCCAAAAAAAATATATATCCCTTATGGGGGGGAAATATAGGGATTATTATTTTATTTTTTTGGTGGTTTCTCAAGCAAATAGTAGTAAACTCACTGACTCCCTCACAGGCAGAAGGGAGACCCCGAGCGTCTAAGACTAAGACATGTAACACGGGACGGTGCCACCCTAAACCCTGAACCCAACATCCTACCTGTAGTCTCAATTGTAGTTCCTTTTGTTGGTTTAACCATATATATATATATACTACATATTAATTAGGATCCTATAAAGTAACACCAAAAAGGAACTACAATGCAATGGAGACATAAGCCCCAAACCACCACAAATTTTGGGCCAGGTGGCTGTCCTTATCGGAGGTTGTGGGCGACGGGGCCCCGCCCCCAGTCGAGGTCAGGACTCGCCCGAAGACCGGCGCCGAATGCAGCCCGGCAAGCTGATGCGGGGGTTTAAGGGCTATCTTCAGGCTGTAGGGTTTACGGTTCCTTTAAGGGGCTCTATAAGGGCTACTATAAGGGCTACTATAAGGGATCTAGAAGGGTACTATAATATAGGGGCCTTGATAATTGGATAGGGTTAGCCTTCGGGCCTATAGGTTCCTTCAAGGGATCGATAAGGGTTCCTTCAAGGGATCTTTAAGGGTTCCGTCAAGGGTTCGGGGTTTAGGGACAGGGTCTACTGCAAGGGTCTTGGGACTTCAATAGGTCAGTAATGTCATACGTTATACTCCCTAACAATAAACCTAGCTACTATAAGTCCCAGGATCCTCCAAGTAAGGCCATTTTGCCGGACTGTCAGGCCTTGCTGTCTTAAACCCCTCAGAGTTCAGGGCTTTTGGTGTTTCATGGCTTGGGGTTTAGGCTATAGGGTGCCCCGCACCCCTATCCCGAACCCGTGGAGTGATGGATTCCGAGATCTGAACAACCATGACTCCCCTATATAGACCCTAAACCCCAAACTAAACCCCCCAAAAATGAGCCCTGAACTCTATGAGACCCCAAACCCAAAACCCTTGAACCCCAGCCCTTAAACCCTAAACTCTAGATCCGAATACGGTTGATGATATAAATCCTGCATGACCCATAATAAGGAATATACCATAACTCCCATAGTTTATGGTCCTTAAGGTAGGGTTTAGGGTTTAGGGTT
The DNA here is from genome assembly GCA_905221615.1 of Symbiodinium sp. CCMP2592. Taxonomy (NCBI): domain Eukaryota; class Dinophyceae; order Suessiales; family Symbiodiniaceae; genus Symbiodinium; species Symbiodinium sp. CCMP2592. Next base: position 441,699 of record CAJNDT010002768.1, read on the forward strand.
TAGGGTTTAATGCAGGGTTTTTATCATCAACAGAAGAACCCCTTGAGGAGAGTGACACTTCCGGTGCCGGTGCTCGAGCTTCCGCCGCTAAGGGTGGTGTCGGCACGGCGGATGGAGGCCCGCCGGTAGGACTTCCTGGGCTGTTCTCCCCTAAACCCTCAACCCAAAGCCCTCAACCCTAAACCTCTAAACCCCTAAACCCTAAACCCTAAACCCTAAACCCTAAACCCTAAACCCTAATCCCTAAACCCTAAACCCTAAACCCTCAACCCTCAACCCCAAGCCCTCAAGCCTAAACTCGCAACCCTGAGCCCGAAACCCAAAGCTCTCAGCATCTCGCAAACCTAAACCCGTTTCCCAGACCCCCGGGAGGATCCCAAAAGTAGATCCCTTAATGGGGGTTCCTATAAAGTACCCTTAGTAGTATAGGGCCCCAAATTAGGGGATCTACTTTCTAGATCCTCCCGGGGGTCTGGGAATAGAAGCCCAAAAGTTGGAAACCTAGTAGCCTCAATCCTTAAGAGCAATGTCTAGGGAATCCCAGCACTATTTTTGCCTTTATCCGGTTTCCAAGTTTGTACTCAACCCTAAACCCCTAAACCCTAAACCCCTAAACTAAACCCTAAACCCGCCTATTTAACCGTAAACTGCCTAGCTTCGGGGAGAGGGAGATCGAACCAGCGCCGTCCATGGCATCCGTGTCAGGAGCATAGGCTGCTCCTCTAGGATTCTACGGCGCGCTCCTCCGAACTTCGGAGCGGTGGACTGTATGGCTTAGGGATTTTGGTGTAGGGTATGGGGATAGAGTTTAGGCCTGTAGGGTTGCGGAATGCAAAAGGCCTAGGGAATTTTGGGGTCAAACGCCCCCGGGGAGCAGCTTCATCGGCACTAGCCGGCAATGCTGTAACCATGTTGTACATATGCTCTCGTTTTTGATATGTGGTTTAGGGCCCCGAAAAACACTCTTTTTAGGGACTTACATAAGGAAATCATAATAAGGAGCCCCAAAGGTAGGATCTTAAGTCATGTTGTTGTCTCATGTATGGTTGTCTATGTAGCTTGCCTTGAAACCCACGGAGAGGCGGAGCGGCCTTCGTCAGAAAGATGACAGAAGCTACATCCTCGTATTTGCCCTCCTTGGAACCGTAAGCCCTAAACCCCACTATCAAGCTAGCTTCCGGGTATGGCCGAGAGTGGGCTAGGGCGGTACACTGTCTGACTGCGCATGGCTGGAGCTCGGGACTAACCCAAAGAAGCCCTAAGGCTCCAAGTACCCATATAGTATATACTTAGGCCTTACTTAAAGTACTTATATAGGGACCTCTTTAAGGCTTAAGTATCTACTATAAAGGTACATGGAGCCTTTGCCTGTAAATCCCAATTCCCAACACTCCGAGTGCGCAAAAAATATGTAAACCTCAAGGGTCAACCCCCGAACCCCAAAAGCCTGAACCCTCAACCAGGGCGCACGATACTGAAATGTAAACCCCGACCCCTAATTACATCTAAGCCCGTGCGGTGCAAGCCAACGTTGAGTTGAGTTGAGTGTTCAAGGTACCGGTTAAGGAGTGAGGGTTAGTCTTCATGCTCGGGTCCGACTGCATCTCTTAACTTCCTGGCATGGTCGCTCTTGGCTCCAAAAGCGGTCAACAATAGAGTCCGTGAGCTGTAACCGTCTATCCAAGCCTACTTGGAGGTTCATGTTATAAGTGGGGTTATCCATAATTAGAGTAACCATAATTAAAACCCATACTCGGGAACTTGTAACCCAACCTACAACTACCCATGAACCTCCAAATCGCTCGCAACTAACGCCTCCCGGGGCCCCAAAGTAGTTCCTTTTTTTGGTAGGAGATTAACGTCCCTAACCAAAAAAGAGGACACACCCAAAAAGGAACTACTTTGGGGCCTTATAGGGTACTGCCCCAGGAGGCCGCAAAACTCGAAGGTAAACGCAAGCAGCCCCGCCCGCAGCACCCATTACAGTAGAAGCCAGAAAGTTGGAATATCATTATCGTAACCCCTTTAAGGTAAATTATAGGGGATCCTACCAATAATCCATATTCCAACTTTCTGGAGTTCCCTTTAACCCGAAACCACGAACCTCGTCTTTGATTTTAATTATGCCAGGAGACTGAGGCGCCAAAGCGCCAGGATCCCTGAAACCTTGACCCCAAAAGACCAAAACCCTAACCCAAGGACCTAAACTTATAAACCCTCATCCCCAGAAGAAGACAGGTAGCAGCGTGCAGCCAAACCGGCACACAAACGAATCTTCTCCGAGCGCCCGGCTTGGGCCACGGCCTCCTAGAATATTGGGGGCAGATTTGCGGATTCGGAGTTTAGTTGTTTTGCGGGTTGCGAGCCTAATCGAGCGAACACGTGCCCAACCTCTGTGATGGAATACTGAACAAGATCATATGAGTCTAAATTCAGTACGTCACTTCAATTCGAAACCCTAAACCCCAAACGGATTTGTTGAGCATCGTGAACTCCATCTCTCAATCTCTCTTGCCGCGAGGGCAACGTTTGCTCAGCAAGTCTTCTACCCCATGAGAGAGCGCATTCGGAAGTCGTCTGAGTACGAAAGGGCCCTTAGTAATTAGACTAGGGTTCCTTTAAAGGATTCCTATTGTAAAGGGGTCTATAAGGGATACTACAAGCGCTCTATAAGATAGGGGCCTTGATGATTTGAATAGGGTTCTGGGGAACATGATACTATAATCAGAATAAAGGGAACCCCCAAAATAGTATTGGAAATCATGACGGCCAGTATATTACAGGCTTCTAAGATTAGGATATCCAGAACCTGTTCTCTATTTACTCATATCCTTGTGCGAAGCAATAGCTCATGTAACGTGGGGGACTTGGACTATCTGTAATTGCACACCAGCTCGAGCCCGAAAACCTCAAAAGAGGGCTTGGAGGAATCCTCAGTCCCTGAACTTAGGGTTCAGGGTTTTAGGGCTTTAAGGTTTAGGGGTTCAGGGTTGAGGGTTCAAGAAAGTTGAACTTGTTTTACTTTAAGAGCAAGAGGATTATGATCCAACGTTCCGGCTGCTACTTTAGATTCCATAAACCCAAGTCTTTGCACCCTGAACTCAACCTTTAGCCCCAAACCCTACTTAGAGGATCATGGGACTTAGTAAGTAGGTTATAATTGGGGTTATAAGTCTCCTAAGTGGGGTTACCCTAACTATAACCTACTTATAGCCTTACTTACTAAGTCCCATGACCCTTTAAGTAACCGTAACCCATAAACCCTAAACCTTCAACCCTGGCCCCCAATCTCGGGCCTCGTGTTCGCGGCGCAAGGCGACCTTGAGTTCCCCAAACTCCTCTGCCGCCGCCTGCAGCGAGCAACTGCAATTACAACTATAGAAAAACCTCAGAACATGCTTTGGAGAGATTTTTGATTTTGATGGACTCTTGAAAGGCTTTATAGTTTTAGGGACCTCAGGACAAGTAGAACACTTCAATACAGTTTCTGTATTGAAAGTTTCTGTAAGGGTTACCATGGGGACCTTCATAACTTGAGCAGGGTGCGGGTATAGTTTAGTAGTATACTTACTTCTCCGATAAGCCATAGGGAAATAAAAGGATAAGCTTTCCGACTACTACTAAAATATACAAACCCCAAAAGTTCAAAAATTTGGTATCGGAGAACTAAGTCTAACACAATACGCACAGAAAAAAGGAGAGCCCCGCAACAGTATTACTAAATACTCGGGCTTCCACACCCAAAGGCTCCATGTACCTTTATAGTAGGTACTTAAGCCTTAAAGGGGTCCCCATATAGGTACTTTAAGGCTTAAGTATATACTGTATACTATATGGGTACATGGAGCCTTAGGGACAGTAGCTCGGTAAACGGCGCTTCTGGGGTCTATTGAAAAGGGCTGATCGGGGCTTCACAGGTAGAAATAATGTGGGTGGTTGTCAAAATTCGGGTACCTTTTTGGGTCCCCATTACAATATGGCGCCTAATATTTCGGGTAATTACCCAAAAAGGAGCCCTAATTTTGACAACTACCCACGCCCCTTCTAAGGTTTAGAGTTTATGCTTGTGCCCCAACCCTAAAACACCTTTACACACAAGCGACGTGAACCAAAGGTAAACCCAAATTCGAAGCCTACACCCTCCTTACCCAAAAAAGCACCGAAATGGCTCCGACTTCGTCTGCCTTGTCGAACTCGGCCTCAGCATCCTGCAGAGCAACGTAGAGCGACCTGACACGCGAGTCAGGGCTGTAATGATGGCTTTAATGTAGTGGCCCTTGTTTATTTGGCCCTACATGGGTAGTTCTCAAAATTAGTGTCTCCTTTTTGGGTACCCTAAATATTAAGTGCCGTATTATAATCAGGACCCAAAAAGGGACCCTAATTTTGACAACCACCCATATGTTTGAAGCCGGCTCTAGATGAGATTCAGTGGGTCAGTAGCAACCTCAGATGCAAGGGCCTCCTAAACCCCCTCAAAGGAACCCTTAAAGGAACCCTGAACCCTTAAGTAGGAACCCTTATAGATCCCTTAAAGGAACCCTTATAGATCCCTTAAAAGGAACCCTTATAGATCCCTTAAAGGAACCCTTATAGATCCCTGTTCCTTTTATAGATCCCTTAAAGGAGCCCTTACAGGAGCCCTAAACCCCCGTTACAGTAGCCCTTAGAGGAACCCTAAACCCCCCCCTTAAGGGAACCCTTGGAGCATCCCTCAAAGGAACCCTAAACGCCATCAAAGGAACCCTTAAAGCAAGCCTAAATGCCCTCAAAGGGTATAGGGGATGTAGGTGTGCGGCCCAGGGTTTATAGAGTTTGGGGTTTAGGATTTACAGTTTAGGGTTGATAGGGGTTAAGGATGCACATCGGAGGTTCTTGCGCTTGAACCCCAAACTCCCCAAAAACCCCAACGGGAAACCCAAGACGTCCTATCTATACTCTCAAAAGCAAGTAGAGTAATGGCCCAACACCTATAAAAGGCGATTATCCTATATACTTTTGGGGCCCAGGTAATTAAGCCCTCTCCCCCAACCATAAACTTAGGCACTAAACTAAACCCCGGACCCTGGACTCTAAATCCAGGACCCTTGCATTATAGCCCCCTACCCTGAACCCCAATTCGCGCGCCTTGATGGTTGGACCCAAAATTATACACAATTGTTGGGTCCTTCTTTCGGACTCGCGGAGCGTTATCAAACCCTGAAAAATCTTTCCAAAACCGTACTGTAAAACCCCTGTAAAGCCGTGTTACAGTAATCCTGTCAATACCAGCCATCTAGCGGGTTCTACGGGTTCTATTCCTCCCGGCCCCTGTCCAAAGAGCCCCAGAAACCCCCTAATCCACGATCCCCAAACCCTATAACCCAACACCCCCTAAAACTTGAACCCAAAATTCTAAATCCTAAACCCCGAACCCTACTCTGCAAAAGGACTACAGGAGCCTAAGTAATTATCTATACTATTTTAGGGGTTCCTCATTATAATTGTAGGATAATGGGCCCCAAAACCCTTTTCAAATTATTAAGGCCTCTATGTGTTATAGACCCCTTGTAGTAGCCCGTATAGTCCCCTCTGGAGGAACCCTATTCAACATAGGACCCCTTACAGACTCTCTATAAACGGAACCTTTACAGGAACCCTTTTCCAATTATAAAGGCCCCTACATTTGGTCTTCCGAGGCGCTGAAGTGACTGCATCTCTGCTTTCGCGAGCCGGGTTTGCAATGCCTCCCCAGCTGCGCTTTCCGTGCTGAGTTGTTTACTGTTCAGCGTTTGGGGCTTAAGGGTTTAGGGTTCAGGGTTTTAGGGTTTTGGGGTTTAGGGTTTTGGTGTTGTTTAGAATCTAGGTTTTTTTGAGCTCCTTTCTATGTCTGCCCAACCATCTGAGCTAGCATAAGGCAGGGTTTAGCAGCAAGCCAAAACCCGAAACCCTGAACCTAACCCACACCTACACCCGCCATATTGACCCCTTAATTTTCGAACACAAAGTCAAAAATCCTAAACCCTCAACTCTAAGAAAACTCCTAAACGGAACTCCAGAAAGTTGGAATATGGATTAATGGTAGGATCCCCTATAATTTACCTTGAAGGGGTTACGATAATGATATTCCAACTTTCTGGCTTCTACAGTACCATCTCCTAACCGTGATCAAGGAGGGCGGCCTGCGCCAGCCGAGCCTTCCTAGGCAGCCAGGATTCGGGGGGTGAGGGGCTTAGGCTTACCCTAAGGCTCTAAGGACTCATATTTTAAGGCTTTTGGGCCTAAAGACCATATTATATAAGGCTTTTGGGCCATTTTGAGCCTTAGGCTTAGGGTGTCTAGTATTTAGGGTAAACCCTAAATCCTAAATCGTTAAACCCCAAATCCTTAAACCCTTCTAGGGTAAACCCTAAACCCTAAATCGCTAAACCCTAAACCCTAAACCCTAGGCCTTAGTAGTTCAGGGCTGGGGCTTCGAGTTTAACTATCGGCTAAGTCTAAACTTAGGCCTGTGGGTGGGGGCTTCCAGGTTGCCAAAGTAGGGGAGGGTTTATAGGGTTCCTTTAAGGGCTTCCTATGGAAGGGGCCCATAAGGATATGAATCCTTTTCTCATTTTTTAAGGCCCCTATATTGGGGTAGGGTTTAGGGTTGAGGGTTTAGTCTTTTGTTTTTGTGGGTGGTTGTCAAAATTATGGACCCTTTTTGGGTACCCTAAACATTATATAGGTGCCGTACTAACAAAGGACCCCAAAAAAGACCCTGATTTTGACAGCCACCCTTCTTTAAGTGCGTCTGCGAGTCGGATGAAAGGATCCTGGGCCTGCGTAGGGAACCCGAGACACACCTGTACTTAAAGGCTCATGGGACTTAGTAAGTAAGGCTATAAGTAGATCATAAGAGGGATAACCCCACTTAGGGGACTTATAAGCCCAATTATAACCTACTTACTAAGTCCCATGATCCTTCAAGTATGGGAGTGCATCAACAAGTGTAACGGGACAATACCAATGGTTATGTGTGCATGTGTATCTATAGAGGCTTTATGTAATTTCACATATATGTTCATGTATATGTATGTATATATTCACACACACACATATATATATATAAATAAATAAATGAATACTGATATGTGTGTGCACACGCACTCACATGTATAAACATAAGCACAACTGTAAATATACATAACCGACTAAACAAACCCTTAACTTGACCAAAAGGGGTTGCCGGTCCCTAGGCGCGGGGTTAGGTTGCAGGCTTTCGCGTTCCCTACTCACCAAAGGTAAGCAAATCTGGACCCGAAGTTGAACAAAGCGGTGTGAACCCTAAGCCCATGAACCCTCATATCCTAAACCCGTAAACCCCTATGTATCCTAAACCCTTCAACGAGGCAGACCTGAAGCCGTATCTTCAATGCCAGGTGTCGAGTGCAAGCGGGCCATCGCCAGGTGCTTCGTGAGCTCTACCACCCTGGCCTCCAACGCCTCGAACTAACATGGGTGGTTGTCAATATGAGGGTCCCTTTTTGGGTCCCTATTACAATACCGCACCGAATATTTAGGGTACCCAAAAAGGTACCATAATTTTGACAACTACCCACATGGTTTCAGGGTTCAGCCCCCCCCAGGGCCCTTTAATCGAGGCCTTATGATCCTTAATAGTGGGTATTGGGGGTATAGAGGGTAGTTCGAGGGTCTAAGAGTGAGGGTTTAGGCTGTTTAGGGTTTAGGTAGGGTTAGGGTGCTGAGGTTTGTTGGTTTAGGGAGGGTTTAGCGTGTTGACAGTTGAGGTTTAGTGTTTAGAGAAGGTAGAGGTTTCAGGGTGGGTTTAGGATGGTTTAGGGTACCCTTTTTCCGCTTTAGAGCTCAGGGCTCAGGGAGGCTGTGGGTTTCTTGGGAGGTTTAGGGTTTCACAAGCCCCAAATTACTAGGTGTGGCTTTTAAAGCCTTTGAAACATATTAATAAATAAGATGCTCTTAAGCCCAACAAGGGAAAATATAAAATGTCCCAAAGCCCTACCTAGATTACGATATCGGCTCTAGCAGAGAAAGCCTAAGGGTCGAAAGGACCCAATGACTAGACACTTGGGCTTCGGATAGTACTGCGTAGTCACATAGGTTTGCGAGCAACGGGGAAGACAATCATCAAGTCCGACCCTTTTAGAATAAAGATTCTTTGGTATTTGTGGGCCCCAGAAGGGCTCTCAGTTTAAGGGTTAAGGCTTGAGGGCACGAAAGGACTCTTATTCTAGAGGGATTAGGGGTTCTAGTAGGGTTCAGAAGCAACGCCGAGAAGGGACCTCCCTTTTCAGAACCTTATAAGGGAACCCTATCATATACCTCAACCTACAAGAACCTGCTTTTGCGTCTTAACTTCCGTGTTTAACAGGCTATGATAAGTATCCACAAACAAGCAGATTTGGTAGGTTGAGGTAGGGTTCAGGGTTCTAAGTACCCTAAACCCTAAACCGTTATAAGCCGTAGATCCCAAAACCTGGAAACCTCAACCACAAGCATGGCCCAAGCTCCTTTGGGACTGCACGGAATCCGACTGACGACTGTCTGCAAGGTTCCTAAACCCTACTTGGAGGGGTAGGGGACTTAGTAAGTCGTTTATAAGTAGGGTTATAATTGGGGTAAGTCCATTTAGGGTACTTATAAGTCTACTTATAACCTACTTACTAAGTGCCCTGCCCCTCCAAGTAGACCTTAGATCAACTCCAACCCTGAACGCTATGCCTTCAAACTCAAAACCTAAACCCAAAGCCCTGAACCTCAATAACCCAAAGTTTAAGAAGCTTAAGCCCTAAACGTTGAATCTTAAGAGCCCTATCCCCTGAACCTTAAACCTTAAGAATCCTACTCCCCTACACCTGAAAAACCTTATTAGCCTTGCACCCTAAACCCTAAACCATCCTAAATCCTAAACACCTTTCAAGGGACCCTAAGCCTAAAGGGGTCTACAAGGGATCTATAGTCGTAGGGTTCTATTTTAAGGGCCTTAAATAGGAACCTGGTTCTTTATCAAGTATCGTATCATGGCGAAACTATACTGAACTTAGAACCCTAGCAAAAATTTTAATTTTAGCTGTTTCTTAGGGGTTATATTAATAACCACAAAAGTAAAAATATTTCTAAGTACCCCTAAGGAAACCGCCGGCCCCTAAACCCTAAATCCTAAACCCTACCGGTCTATGGCCCCAAAGTAGTTCCTTTTTAGGTAGTATATTAGAGTCCCTAACCAAAAAAGAGGTCACACCCAAAAAGAAACTACTTTGGGGAGCCGGCCTCCCGGTCAAGGCTCTCATTCCGCTCCTTCTCCGCGGCTGCGGCGGCCGCGGGATCCAAGCTGCGAAACTCCTCTGAGGCTTTTGGGACTCTTACCTTAACCTACCAAACCCTACTTTTTTGTAGGTTCTTATGATAAACCCAAACATGGGATTTAAAGGGACCCTAGAACAAAAGTAGGCTTTGGTAGGTTAAGGTAGGGTTTAGGGTTTTGGGGTTTAGGGTCTTTAGGGGTGCGAAGGGTTCCTACAAGATCTTTAGGATTCCTGTCAGGGTTCTACAACTGGCTTATAACATCCTAGTAGGCTCCTGATATGAAGATTTGAACACCTAGACCAGGGCTTCGGGTTTACATGCCTCTAGATGGGGAAATCCAGCGGCGTGAAGACTGAGAGTAGGATTTGGGGGTTGGGATTTACAGTAGTCCAATAGAAAAGGTCAATCGAAGGATACTATCACTGCTCATTTAACCTCCGACGTGGTAAGCTTAGTGTTGTGCATTTCAGGTTGCGGTTTTTTCAAGGACGACGGCGGGACGAGTAAGGGTTATAACTGTATACAGGTTAAACCCCAATCACAGTCTCCATGCGACGCGTCGCTTTGCATGGCTGCCTGTGTGCCTTCCTAATTCGTGCCTTCATGTCTGCGTTTTGTAACGCACTCTTGTCTTTCTCGAGATCGACTGTTCTCACTGTTAGCAGCTCCTATGAAAACTTATATTTTTTCTTCTTCCATAACGGAAAAATCATGCAACCTGCGCCACTTCTCATTTTCAGGTGCTGTAGATACCAGAATGTCCATGAGCTTCATGACCTTGCACCAAAGTAAGGCACATGAAAAGTGATCGCCATGAGCATCTGATGTGGCCTCAGGTCGTTGACGATCTCACAGGCTACTTGGAGGGGCAGGGGACTTAGTAAGTAGGTTATAAGTAGAATTATAAGTACCCTAAATTGAGTTACCCCAATTATAATCCTACTCATAACCTTATTTACTAAGTCCCATGATCCTCCAAGTACCCCCTTCAGCTGCCAGTCTCGTCTTTCCTCGGCCATCCTTGCTGCATTGTATCTCGGACCTCTCTCTTAACCCTAAGACTCTACACCCTGCCCTAAACCCATAACCCAAACCCCTAACACCTATACACCCTAGACCCAAACCCCCAAAAACCTAAACCCTAAACCCAAACCCCTAAAACCCTAAACCCAAACCCCTAACCCCTAAAACCTAAACCCTAAACCCTAACCCAAACCCCTAAATCCTTGAAGCCCCCAACTCTTCACCACATGTGGAGGTGATGCTTCGGACCGTGAGCCATTGTAAGAACTCCGTAAGCAACACCGAATGCCAACTACCTGGACCCCCAAAGTATGTAGAATAATAGCCTCTTATAGGTATTGGGCCATTAGTTTACCTACTTTGGTGGTTTAGGCACTTACAACCCAAGCCAAAGAAAGCATAGATAAACCCTCAGTCACATGCCCCCCCACTGACACTGTCCTCAGGAATTTGGAGCAAGTCATTCACTTCGACCTGACAAAAGGACTCAGGGGGATTCTGGCTGCTTGTGTTTTCATGATTCAGGCTTACGGATGTCAAGCTCAACCGGACCCAGTCCTGAAACCTATAAGGTAAAAGCCAGAAAGTTGGAATATGAATTTCCTAAACTCTGTATGGTAAAATATAGGGTATCCTACCCTGAAACCATATTCCAACTTTCTGGAGTTCCCTTTAGGCTCTCAGACCACGACCCTACTCCCATCTCTAATTTAATCCCTGACAAAACCGTTGCAACAAGGTTTCAACTCACTTGCGGGTTTTTGGGTTCAAGGACGTTTCACATACTGCGGAAGAAGAAAATGGTATTCGCCCTTGCGTAGGCTTCAAAGTAGGTGAGCTTGCTTCTGTGGATTCGGGCTTGAATGGTTTCTCGGGCAGTTCATCCAAGCCGCCCTGCTCTGAACCCTAAAGCCCGAATCCATAGAAGCAAGCTCACCTATACCATGAAGCCTACGCAAGGGCGAATACCATTTTCTTGCATATGTGAACCGTCCTTGAACCCAAACCCGAAAGCGACCTGAAACCTTTTTGAGACACATTGGACCCTTGCGAAACCCACAACTGTAAAGCCCTCGACACTATGCTATATACCTCGACAGCCCTGAGCCGTAAAAGGCCAAAACCCCTGAACCTGGAACCCGAACCCTCTCACTCCCATAACCCTAACCATGAAAAACACCCTTTAAGGACCTTCTAGTGCCCTCATTCTAGAAAATCCATGAATCACCGTACGCTGCCTCCTCTGGATTCTGCGCGCTGAGGATGGATTCAGCGAGGCTGATGTCTGCCTCAGAACCGAGACTCGATACCCTAACCCTAAGGCTCTAAGGACTCATATTTTAAGGCTTTTGGGCCTAAAGACCATATTATAAAAGGCTTTTGGGCCATTTTGAGCCTTAGGGTACACCCAAACCCAACCCAGGACCCCCCAAGTGCCCTTTAACAGAGCCCTTATGGCCCTTAATAGTGGGTGTTTGGGGTATATTAGAGGGTAGTTGCTCTAAGTCGATCATGTTGTTAAGCTTTCGGGGCACTATAGGGGTCGTCGGGGCGGAGGGCTTGGGATTCATAGCTATTTTGGGCCTGCGAAGGGCTTTATTCTGCAGTATGGTTATATAGGGGCCTAAAAAAACTACCAATACTATTTTGGGGGGTACCTTACAAGAACAAGAGCTAGAGTATAATGGGCCCAAAGCCCTATTCTAATTATTGAGGCCCCCCTATATTACGCCCTGGCGGCTGGTATCTTTGATTGTCCTGCCTTGCAGGATTTCCCATAAATGGCCAACAAACATGTGTTTAGACTGATTAGATAGTAACTACGGCTTTAAGTAAGGTCACCAATTAAGGTGCTTCTGACCTTACTCATGTTCCTCCAAGCAAAATCCGCCTTGCCGCAGATGGGATACTATAGGCCCGGGGCCTTAATGATCAGAATGGGGATTGGGGGCATAATATGTTATAACTATACTAAGGGCCCTCAAGAATTCGACTACGATTTGACTATGGCCCTATAACATGCCTCTTTACACGCCGCAAGCCCAACGAACCCGGCAGTCCCCAAAGCCCACACCCTGCAAACACCGCCTTAGCATTCATTAGCCCCTGATCTACAAGGTATGACATGCGGTTCCGCATTAGGTTCCCCAAAGCATTCTTCGAATCGTGGCAAGCGCCGTGTTGTGAGCCATTCAACTTAAAGCCAAATCCTAAGGCTCGAAGGACTCATATTTTAAGGCTTTTGGGCCTAAAGACCATATTATAAAAGGCTTTTGGGCCATTTTGAGCCTCAGGGACACCACAAAACCTGATGAAACGCCAACCCTGGACTGAGCGCTAATCTCCGACCCCACAGCCCTAAACCCTCAATGTAGACAACCTGAAACCCAAAATCCTTGCAGGGATTCGGCGGGACCTTTTCATTTAAACCCTAAAACCAGAGATTTGCCTTCAACCCCAACCCGAAGAATTGAACCCTAACCCCAAGGGTCCAAGCACCTAATAATCATTTGCTGCCCAAAATCCTAACCTACATAACTACCATCCTAAAACCGAGTACCTAATTAATTGTGGGTCCTGTGGACCCTTGGGGTAATAGCCTAAACCCTAAAGCGAACCCTAGCGGATTCTGAGATCCCCTGCGCCGAGGACGCCTGCCGCCTTGGCCTTTGCCAAAGCCGCGACCAAACCGGATGGGGCGCCGTCTGCCTCGGCTACTTGGAGGATCATGGGACTTATAACCCCAATTTAATTGGGGTTATAAGTAATTATAAGTATAATTCCTTATTTATATCTCCAGTTACTAAGTCCCATGATCACTCAATTACTGGATGTTCACATATCACATAGCAGCAAGGCGAAGAAGAACTAGTCGTATGTAGTAGCAGCTGTAGTATCATAAGAGTAGTAACTAGTCTTCCTCGTCGCAGTAGTAGTAGCACAGTGGTAGTCGTCGTCGTGGCAGCCGCAGCAGCTATAGGAGCAGAAGTAGTAGCAGGGTAGCCTGGCAGCAAGTGGAATTGGAAGCCATGGTACACAGGAGAATTGGACGAGGGTGGCTGAAAGAGGGTTCAGTGGTTTAAGGTTTAACAGCATGGCTAGGCAGACAACACCCTGGGTGTAGCCCCATGCAAAGATCACATACGTAAGAACGCTGCCTCGCGGTGCTTCCGTACTAGCCCTCAGAGTATTTGGAGTAAGGTCTGGGGGTACAATCCGATGCCATTATTATATCAATCCGTACGAAGTAGTAGTATAGTATACCCTGCAGTACCCCTAACAAGGAATATACCATAATTTCCAAAGTCTAGGGTCACCAAGGTAAAGCAGGATTCATGTCATCACGCGCATTAATTTGGTATTCAAGCCCCTTGTGCTTTTCCAGGGCCGCGACCAAAGCTGCTTTCAGCCCGGTAGATGCCTCCTCACGAAGCTGAATGCCTCGGCAATCAACACTTGGTGGCTACTATTTGCTTAAGAACCACCCAAAAAATGAACAATGTCTTCCTTATGGGGGTAATATAGGGATTATTGTTTTTATGTTTTGGTGGTTTCTTAAGCAAATAGTAGGTGGTTTGGGGTTTAGGGTTCCAGCTCTTGAAGACGAGATTACTGAGATTACCGGAGTTGATTGAATTGTTCGAGGATTCCATGGAAAATCATCAACAACGAATTGCAGCCCAGTCCTACACAACTCCCAAGCCCTGCCTAAACCACCTAGACTGTGAACAAAACTCGACCTGTGAAGAGAACCTTTCAGCGACATCCCACCCAAACCCGCTTCCCTACAAAACACAAAACCCAAACCCCACCACCTGCCTAACCCTAAACTCCCTTGTGCAAAACCCTCTAACCCCTAAACCCTAAATCTTAAGCCAATGATAATCAACTCTTGAACCCCAAAACCCCCAACCCCTAAGTGAACCGTAAACACTGAACCCCTAAACGCTACCAGTAGAGCCTCAAACCCGTAAACCCCTAAACCCCAAACCAGTAAACTTCACCCCAGCGGCTTTGTTGGCGTCCCTCCTCAAGGCGCTGCAGGGCGGTCGAGGCCACAGAGGAGGTTTCTGCCGCCTCCGAAGAAAGATTTCTGCTTAGGACTTGGGGGTTTATTGGGTTTAGGGTTCAGGGTTTGAGGCTCGAGGTTCGGGGTTTAGGACGTTAGGGGTTTCTAGGGTCTAGGGATATTAGGGTTCCGGTTCGAGGTTTAGGGCTTAGGGGTCTCCGGCCGGAGGTTTGCAAGGGGGTTGGGAAGCTTCGGGGGCTGAGGGCTTAGGGTTTGGGGTTTAAGGGTTTAGGGGTTTAGGGATTCGGGGTGTAGGGCTTAAGGGTTTAGGGGTTTAGGGTTTTGGGGTGTAGGGTTTAAGGGTTTAGGGGTTTAGGGTTTAGGGTTTAGGGGTTTAGGGTTTAAGGGTTTAGGGGTTTAGGGTTGAGGGTTTCGGGGTTTAGGCGCCGAGCAAGAAGGAAAACAAGCTCTATACAGCCCCTCAAATATACCCACCCTGTTTTGGGTCTTTTTATTTTAATTGCAGTATAATGGGCCCCAAAACCTTTATTCTAATTATATGGTCTTTCTCAGCCCTCTCGATATGAAGAATTGTTGAACATTGTCTGCCGCCTCAACCCAACAGCCGTAAACCCTATACGTTGAGGTTGAAAACCCTAAGCCCTAGACAATAAAACCCCACTTAAAGGCTCATGGGACTTAGTAAGTAAGGTTATAAGTAGGTTATAATTAGGATAACCCCACTTAGGGGACTTATAACCCCAGTTATAACCTATACTTACTAAGTCCCATGATCCTTTAAGTAAAGCACTAAACCCCCCCTCCGAGAGGCCTGAGCCGCTTCGGCGGCCTTGCGTTCTTCCAAGGCAGCCTGCCGAGCCGCCTCTGCTTCGGCTTTCTCTTTGGCCTGTCAGGGCGTCGAATTTACGGGCCTTAACTATAAGCAGATTTTGGGGTGCGGCATTCTTTTTTGTATTACCGGTTTAGGGTTTAGGGTTTAGGGTCCCTAAACCCTAAACCCTAAACCCCTAAACCCTAAACCGGTACACTAATTATTCAGGCGTCTATAGAATCCGGTATCTGGGTTTATAATCGTCAGGTTTCGGAGCTTCGGAGATTATAGGGCTTTGGGTCGACGGGATCACGGCTTCGACCGTGCGTGTTAGTCTTACCCCTCAGGGGCCAAGCACCTGATAATCGTACAGTCTCAGAAATAGTAACCTACATAACTACTATCCGTTGCTACATCCCTTAAACCCTTTAGACATCCGAAACCTAAGCACGTGATTATTGGGCCTCTTGGGCCCCTTATAAGGTACGGTCTCAACACAATCTGCATTGGACAGCACCGTCTTCGCTGCTGGAACACTCATTGAAGGAGGTTTTAGGGTTTAGGGCTTAGGGGTTTAAGGTTTAGGGTCTAACCATGGTTTAGGGTTAACCTTTTTGGTCAGACAGGGATTATATAGGGCCGTTTAGGGTTTAGGGTTTGGGGTTTTAGCCTCAGGCTGGGCGAAGGAACCAGGTTTCGTCTGGTAACTTTCTAGGCTTACGGGATTTGATTTTAAACCCTGACCCATCGACCTAGTTGTTCCGTGCCCTCGACCAAAACATCCTTCTGGTAGGGTTCATTATAAGCAGATGCGCAAGAAAGCTACAGCTTAATTTCTCACTCAGCGACCTGTGCAAAGTAAACCCGAACATCCGAAACCTAAAGTCCCACGCACTGCACCCTAGCTAAATCCAGAACCCTAACTTGCCCACACATTTGCCTCTCTTTCCGCCGCTTCGTCGACAACTTTCGGAGCTTCCTCAAAAAGGATGGTCTCGGGGCTTAGGCTTTATAGGGGATAGGGTTTAGGATTTAGGTTTTTGGGTTTTCAGCAATTTTTCTAAGTCTAGAATACGTTATAAGTTATAAGCATACTTCCCGGGAAAAAAAACTGTAGTCACCAAGTCCCGTGATCCTTTCAGTGGGTTCAGTCAAAAGGTCTTGCGTTGAGCGTATGGTTTGGCTGCAGTCGTCAGAACATTTCTTGCTGATGACCAAGTGAAGCAGCAAAGGTTTTGAATTATGCTTCTGGGATCTATCATACGGGAAACTCGGTAAACCCGACACCTTCAACTTTCAACCACCAATATTCTAGACCCTAAGACAATGAAAGGCCTTGTGGGGCCTTGGGCGTCCGAGGTTCAGGTTTGTATGGTTGCGGACAGGATCTGGGACTCGTACTTACCGATTGTAAGGTCAACGAAAGGTTGGGTGGCTTGAGGTGTCGCGTGTAGGGCTTGAATTGGGGGTTTTCATTCAGGGTTCTATGGTTTTGGGGTTTTTCGATGTTCATGATTACGTGAATACGGGGGGCCTTGGAAAATCACGACTCAGCTAGATGAGATCCTGGTACAAAGCTGGCCGCAACTTGAACAATCACCCTGCAGCGATGAAGAGGACAGGTTACATGCTTACTGTATGTTGACTGTTAACTACTCACATTCGCAAGTCTACTATATAGAGGTCGGAACCATTGGTAATAGCATGCCCAATAGTATCCCGCAGCCCCCTTGGTTCATATCTATTACTACCAACTTACACAAAACTCTTGTTCCAAACCTATAATTGTCTTAAGCCCCCATCACGATGCTACCTCTGAGCCTCCAGTCCGAAATCGAAGGCAGATCCTTCCTTCCCTGAGAAGTCACCCTTGACTTCAACGATCATGGGACTTAGTAACTATAGAGTTGTCCTTTTGGTAAACTGGGACTTCGCAACTCGGGATGTTCTTTTGCGAAATACACTTGTAAACGCTTCCTAAAGTCCCATGGTCCAGCAAGTAATTTACTACTAGCCCCCCCAAACCGGCAGGAACTAACCCGGTAGCGAGGTACTTGGGTTTAAGATGGTAGTGTCGCAGGCTAGAACTTTCGGGAATATGTGTCCATGTGATCATTCGGTACCTGGACCCTTACAGTGGGTACTTAAAGGCTCATGGGACTTAGTAAGTAAGGTTATAAGTAGGTTATAATTAGGATAACCCCACTTAGGGGACTTATAACCCCAATTATAACCTACTTACTAAGTCCCATGATCCTCTAAGTTGCCTAAACTACCCCTTATAGAACCCCTATATAGATCCCTTAAAGGAGCTCTTTAAAGGAACCTACTTACTAAGTCCCATGATCCTTCAAGTACACGCGAGCCTCCTTTGCTACGGGTGCCGCGTTCGCTGTCGGGCTCGTCGCCTGGCCATGCAGTTCGCCCTCCTCTTCATCTCACATCACAACTCTTCCCAGGCGTTTAGGGTTCAGGGTTGCAGAGTTTAGGGTTTGGGGTTTAGGGCTTAGGGATCTACCCATGGGCCCCAAAGTAGTTGCTTTTTGGGTGTGTCCTCTTTTTTGGTTAGGGACTCTAATCTACGGCCCATGGGTAAACCCTACCTGGACCCCAAATAACACTACCTTTTTGGGCTCCTTATTATGGCTTCCTTAGAAAAGGCTTAAAAGAATTTGCTATTTAAGGGGTTAAGGTAAACCCTTTCAATCCTACAGTAAACCCGTAACGCATGGACTCAGAACACAAAGGATCCTTTGTACCTTCATAAGGCGACTACTACCGCTGAGGATATAGATCCTGGATTGCCCATAATGAGGAATATACCATAATTCCCGTAGTCTAGAGCCATTAAGGTACTGCAAAAATATATCGTCAACCATAGGGTTATTGTGTGCAGGCACTTAGGACCTTTAATCTTGGGGTAGGACTTGGTCGGTCCCACCCCCGTGATGATCCAGCTTCGGGGCAAGCCAACCGAAAGGCCCACCTGCACCGCACAAAATTATGTAGAACAATAGCCCCGTATAGGTGCTCGGCCATTAAACAACCTACTTTGGGAACTTTTTGTAGGTAGTCCCTAAACTTTACACCCTAAACCCCAAACTTTAAACCCTAAAGCCTGAGCCCTAAACTTTCAACCCTAAACTCTCAGTTTTAAACCCTAAACCGTAAATCCTAAACCCTAAACCCTAAGCCCAAATCCTAAACCCTAAACCCTATAAACCCTAAACCCTAGGCCCCTACACCCCAAACCCTAACCCTAAACCCTAAGCCCAAAACCCCAAAGCCCTTAAAGCCGGCCTCGGCTTTCGCGCCCTCGCCGGGTGCCGCTTCGGCGGAGGCGACAGCCGAGGCACCCGGAGGTGAACTCGCTGCCTCGTGTGCTTCCTTACTGAAAGGATCATGGGACTTAGTAAAAGTCCTTCAAGGGCTCTTTACAGCGATCTATAGGGTTCCTTAAAGGGGTCTATGGGGTTTAGGGTTTAGGGTCTACTTAAAGGATCATGGGGCTCCGGAACTAGGGTTCCTTAACGGGCTCCTTAAATCCATAAGGATTCTATAGGGCTCTATAAGTGGGGCTTTAGGGTTACTTAAAGGATCATGGGACTTAGTAACTGGGGTTATAAGTAAGGTAACTATACTATACTTATACTTTCTTATAACCCCTCATAACCTTACTTACTCATTCCCATGATCCTCCAAGTAATACAGACAGGCTTAGGGTTTAGGGGTTTAGGGATTTAGGGGTTTAGGCCTTATATACCTGGACCCCAAATAACCTACCTTCGTTCTCTTACATGAATCCTTAAAACAAGCAGGTTATTATTTGGGGTCAAGGTAAGTTAGACAGGCCGAAGAGTTGAAACATCCAACTTTCCGACGGCCGTCCAGATGACCATGCCTGAATCCAAAAACAGTTCGCAAACTGCCTTTGTTTCCGCCTCAAGCGAGCAGGCGGGTTGTCAATGCTCGGGAATGGTGCCTTGCCCCGTGGTGTGAATGTACGATCTATGCCACGTCTTTTGCTCGGATATCCCCAGTTTGCATCTCCAGGTCATTCGAATCTGCGTGGCTCTTCTTGCATCTCTACCTGGTCGCCAGGCCCTGCGTGCCAGGCCGAAAACCAAATGCATTGTGCTTAAAGGCTCATGGGACTTAGTAAGTAAGGTTATACCTGGTTATAATTAGGATAACCCCACTTAGGGGACTTACAACCCCAATTACAACCTACTTACTCAGTCCCATGAGCCTTTAAGTATCCGGCATCTAAACGTGAAGGGCAAGGCGGAGATGCATTGGCTGGGCCACCGCAAAGTCCATCCACCTAACGATTGATTGGGGCTATATCATGCTGCAACCAATCGTGTGGAGCAAAATCGTACCGTAATTATTTAGGGCCAATAACAGACTGTGTCTAGACCCCTGGTGTTAAACTAAACAGCTACAAGCGTGACTCGAACCACATAGTCATGCACACCTTGTCACCCTGTAACTGCAACCCTATTAACCTCAAAACTGAAAAAACAACTCTCAGCAACCAGCGGTCCAGAAAGCCCCAAAGCATAAAGCCCTATGAAGGGGAGCCTGACTAAGCTTACAGGCGTGAAGGTAGTCATCAGGGTTCATGCGTCAGAGATGTGGGGGCCCCTGAACCCTGAAACCCCACACTCTGAACCTAAACAAATCCTAAATCCTCAGCCATGGACGAGCCTAAACACGCCGAGCATGAGCCCCAAGACTCCGAAACACTTGAGCTCTCAACCCCCCCCCCCGCCCGGGGCTTACTCTAAACCCCCAAAGCAGTGTAAGACCCTTGTGCCTTATGGAATCCGCTAAAACCAACTGTTGATTAAACCTTCATTCCAAAATGAACCAAAAAATCTTCCATCAACCCTAAACCCCTAAACCCTAAACCCGCCCTACCATCGTGCCTGCTTCGTCGCTTCGGCAGGGGGGGTTGCCGGTGGCGAAGGCGCCGCCTGTCAGAGGGCTTAACTTGGGTTAGTAGGGAATGGAGGAATGGTGTGCTGTTACCCAGGGGCCCCAAAGTAATTCCTTTTTGGGTGTGTCCTCTTTTTTGGTTAGGGACTTTAATATACTACCTATAAAGGAACTACTTTGGGGTCCCTGGGTATAGCTACTATTAATACCATTCTTCCATTCCCTACGAACCAAAGGTCAGAGGGGGAGGGGGCCAGGCTGACCGCCCCCCTAATTGCTCCTACTTAAGGGTTTCTCAGGGCTTTTTATGGAGTTAAGGGTTTCATTAAGGCTGTTCTATGTTTTCTGTGTAGCTAAGAACGCCACATAGTTGGGCTTTCCGGCTCCCTTTTTGGATTGCTTTAAGTGCGAAAACTCGGGGGAAGCAGTCAAATTCCCTCGTCATCCCCCTCTTCACTGACCCACCCGGCCCATACGGAAAGCTCCTGCAAGTCCCTGCAATGGAGAATTTTTTGCGGGATGGGCTTGGGGCTCAGGGTTTAGGACTTAGGGTTTATGGTCAGGGCTTAGGGCATCGAGTATTAGGGATCTGAGACAGGTGTGGGGCTTTTGTAGGTATTGCGGGGTTCTTCAGCCTTGGGGGGGGGACGTAGGATAGTGCTGTGGTCTGTGTATGTAGCCCCATAGAGGTACTTCGGATCCTAAGAGATCGATCCTATAGAGCTTGTAACGGAAGCCTAAGCTGTTTAGGTTCTGGGAGTTAGGGTATAGGGTTTAGGGGTTTTGGGGGTTAGGGTCCAGGGTTTAGGGGTTAAGGAGATGTAGGCCGTTCAAGGTCTGGGGTTAACGATTCGGGGGTTTTAGGGGCTCTGGTTTAGATTAGGACATAAACCCTAAACCCCAAAACCAAGAGCCAAAACCCAAAAAGGCTTGTACGCCCTAAACCATCCTAAACCTGACTCCAAGGTGGCAGCCCTGGCCCCCAACCCTAAGCCCTAAACCGCAAATCCTAATCCCTAAACCCTACAAACCATAACCCTAATCAAAAAAACCCTGAACCCTAAATCCTAAACCCTGTAAACCCTAAACCCCATAAATCCTATACCCTGAACCCTGGCCTTTGCAGGTACCTTTGCCGGCAAGGGCTCTCGGCTTGCCTTTGGTGTAGGCAGCACTGGCTTTGGGGCGTCCTGATACAATGCTCAACAGAGAATGAATGTGGCTTGGGGTCTAGGGTTCAGGGCTTTGGGTTTGGTGTTCAAGGTTTAGGGTTTGGGGTTTTCGTATACAACTTCTAGTTATCCTGTCTTGGGTTTAGGGTTCAGGGTTTAGTGTGTTGGGTTTAGGATATAGGGTCGGGGCTTAGGGTAGGGTTTCGGTTTGGGTCCAAGTGCTCAGTCGCAGACTTGGGGTGTGTTGTAGGGTTTGCGGCTTGCCTTATGGTCTCTATCACCTGGTCTGTAGTGTGGGGTTGAAACATAATCCGACCATGAAACTGGTTTACAAAGGCAGAAAAGGCATGAATCGCGATACTAGAGGTAGATCTTTTGCCACAGCTGGGGCAAACAGGAACCACTTTCAGGATCATTAACGGGACCAGGAACGGCACCAGCAGCACAACCACCACCGCAAGCAGCACCATCGCCGCCACCAACACCATCACCGCTACCACCCCCCACCAACAGCAACAGTAGCGACAACGACATCAATAGCAGCAGCGCAACACCAACATCAACAACACGCCATAAACTCCTGCGATCGCTATTCCTACATCCTGCGCTCCTGCCGCCCAAGGTAGTAGCCGGCCCCGCCGGCAGCGCCGGCCACGGCAACCAGTCCGACAGCGCGGCCGAGGACAGATCTCTTGGCAGGCTCGGTTCCTGGAGTGGGTGGACTGAGGATTTCCCTAAGGCTCCATGTACCCACATAGTATATACTTAGGCCTTACAGTACCTATATGGGGACCCCTTTAAGGCTTAAGTATCTACTATACAGGTACATGGAGCCTTTGGTTTTGGGGTTTGAAGTTAGAGGTTCTACGATCTGAGGCTTTGCATGGGCCTTTGGGGGTTTGATGCTTGGAATTTTGGGTTTTGTGGCGGGGGTTTGGGGAGGCTGGGATTGAGGCGAGTTGGTCCGGGGAGAGGGTGTCTAATGTAGGGGCCGTAATAATTAGAAGGGCCCATTATACTATGACTATAACAGGAACCACCAAAACAGTATTGGTATTTAGGGCCCTACAATAGTTTGGGTTTCGGGGTTGTAATTTGCAGGGTTCAAGCTAAGGCCTTTCAGGATCTACGGCTTCAAGTCTGCATGTTCGGAGTCGGGCTGCGGATATCGGGTCTAGAATCCAAAATCCTAAACTTAGGACTCGGTTCGCCACGTCCCAAACGAAAGGTTGCGCTGCGTAGGAGGCAAAGCAACGGGGTGTAGATTCGGAGTTTAGTTCAGGGATTTACATAGGGGCTTTTGTGATTAGAGTGTGGGTTTTCGTGGCAGATCATACTACTATCAGGACAGAGCGACTCTCAGGGAATACCATGACTCATGACTACCTAACTGGCTGCGCCCTTTATATCTGTATTATGAATATTTTCCACTGTTCCTAAGAGGGGCAGTAGCCAAGCTTCGTCAAGCCTCAAGCCTAGCGGGCCTAACCCTAAGCCCTGAATTTAGGATTTGGCGTTTAGCAAAACTTAGAATCACAAACACACCGAGAGTCGCAACTTTCAATCTGCTCTCCGACGAATCAATAATTCCAAGCCCTGAATCCTGCATGCCTGGTACTGGAAATCCAGATGGATGAGGGGTTACCCAGTAGAACAAGCTTTTTGGGACTTATAAAATAGACATGTAGAATATATGCAAACACTCGGTGTATACACAATATCTATATCTATATCTACATACATACATATGATATGTTTTTGAGTGTAAGTATACCATGCCCTATACGGGGAAAAGCTCGTTTTAATTTGCAACAATCGAATGCAACTCCGAGTTCAAAGGTGATTCAGGCTTGGGACCTTAAGGTGCAGATGCCTGTGAACCTACTGTAGGGGCTTTAAGAACTAGAATAGGGCTCCTTTAAAGGGGACTAAATGGGCTACTATAAGCGAGCTATAAGGGTAGTATAGTATAGGGGCCTTTATAATTAGAATAGGGTTTTGAGGCCCCATTATACTATACTTCTAATAGGGACCCCCCCCCAAAAAAAAAAAAAATAGTATTGGTAATTATTCAGGCCCCTATATGAATTACCCTCATTTTTTCAACGATTACCATCCTTTTTCAAGGTCTTCGGCAATTCCGAAGTGTAGGAGGGCTCAGAGATTCGAAGTTGCTTCGCAAGCAGCTTAGCATGGTCCCCGGCAACTTTGTGCGCAGGGCTCTACTCAAAAGAAAGCACCTGGTACCTCTATAGGAAGCCCTTTTAAGGCATAAAATGGCCATAGACCACGTACCCAAATAGTATATACATTGGCCCTAAAATACCTATATAATGAGACAGGAACCACTTTTTAGGCCTAAGTCTCTACTAAAGGGGTACATGGAGCCTTGGGACATAGGCCCAACTTTGTGCAGTCAAATTCCTATACTCCCCTTAGAACCATAATACAAAACATATTGTTAATATTCTCCAGGGTCTTATATTATGAACAAGAATAAAACATAATTCCTAAGGAGACCATCGACTCATGAGCACAGCTCGTCAGCGGTGGCCACCAGGACCGGGTCGCCGGGAATTGGCTTCGCACCCGCGGGCAATTCCCGCAATAGCCACTCAACACGCCAGGTGACCGGCTGGCCAGGGAACACCTCCTGGTAGGCACCCTGCTGTTCAACCTCCACATAGTCGGTGCCATCATAAATCTCGATCTGTAGCTCTCCAGGGGCCTCAGTGCCATTGGGAATATGGTGGAAGCACTTTACGAAGAGTAGCACGCCATCCGTGTGTGCCAGCCATGACATCTCTGATGATGGCAGTGATGGCACGGTGCTGGCAAACAGCTTTCCGGATGGCTTGTCGCCCAACTGCGGGAACCATGTCACGCCATCACTGTGCTTTAAGTCAAGCGACTTCCATGTGCCAGAAGTCTGTTCTGCACCGGTTTTGAAGAAAGTCAAGCCATAGGGTTGCACCCTGGAGATCTCCCATGGGGCCCACTTGATCTTCGTCTCTCCACCGACGTGGATGCCATAGTCTATAAGAAAAGACATCCGCGAGACATCCACCGAGACCTTCTTGGAAACAGAGAGGTTTTGCTCCTCCCACACAGGGCTTCGAAGCTCGAAGCTGTGAGCCACGAAGTCGATCTCCAAAGCATAGGCAGTGGTGAAGTCTTTAGACGGTGTTGGATCAATGGCCTTCGGGGGTGGCCAACCCCATTCCGACTGAGGGCCGGGCCAAAAGATAGTGCCATCCATCTGATCCATGGAGGGCCGTTGCAATAAGATGCTGCGATTGTTGAGGCTGAAGCTTTGGATCAGCCCCCCCTTGATTTTGATGGCCTCCATGGTGATGGACGTCGACCCAGACACCACTTCCAAGGCGACCCCGGGAGCAGTTTCATTGCCGAGCGACACCTCGCGCGCCGTCACGGTGACGAAGGGCTCTGCTTGCGATGCTTCCTTGGCTGACGTCTGAACCCCTCCTGGAAGTTAAACTTTTAGCCTCCTAATTATAGCTCATATAGAAACCCCAAAAAGCTAAAGTCTAAAGAGCCAACCAGAAGAACGCCAAGCTTCGAGGACCGTGGTGACTTGTCGGGCTGTGGATTGGAGGAGATCGACCCACTCATGTTCCACAGCAGCCGCAACTAGCGCCATCGAGGGCCAGATTGACCACAATAGCACCATGGTGGCAACAGAACCCTAGGATACCCAGTAACCTAAGAATAAAAAGGCCTCTCTTTTTGGTACAAGTATTGGGTAGCTTTATAAGGAACCTCGGACTACAAAAAGGGAATAAGGGTACTACTGGGCATCCTAGAACAGGTCTGCAAATTGAGGAACAGGCGCTGCAAGCAAGGCGGCTGCAGACATGAACTAGGCATCGAACACAAACTCAAGGGCCTTTCAAGTTACAAGCCCCAGACGAGGGACCCCTGATTTTCAGATACCATTTCTACCTTAACCACCAAAATAGAAACCTGGGACAATAGCGGCACTAACAGACACACCTGGGGAGACGCCCGCCGGTCTATACAGCAATGACTCAAGGGTGATATGGGTTAGGGCGGTTAGGGCTGAGGTAGCCGTTAGCCTCAAAGCTCTGACCCAACTAATAATCACTGAGACTAAACCCTCTTCCCCAACCCCTACTTGGAGGGGCAGGGGACTTAGTAAGGGTTCTGAAAGGGCTCCTTAAGGGATTTATAGGGTCCCTGCAGTAAGTAGGTTATAAGTAGAGTTAGAAGTATCCTAGATGGAGCTACCCCAATTGTAACCCTACTTAGAAACGACTTACTAAGTCCCCTGCCCCTCCAAGTAAACCCCCAAACCCAAAGCACTTCCCCAACCTGCTCCTGCTGCACTGCTTCCAGCAGCTCTGCTCAGCCTGCCAGCTTCCGAAGTTCCGTGCCTACCTGGACCCCAAATAACCTACCCTTTTAGGGTTCCATATTACGGTTTCCTTGTATAAGTCCGTGAAAAAATTAAATTATTTGGAGTCAAGGAACACTCGGCAATGTAGTGCTTTGGGCGTTATAGGTCTTAGATTTGGAAGGGTTTGAGGTTTACATTGGGATTTGGTGCTTTTTATCGCAGGATCCTAACCGTAGAACGGGCCATCCGAATAAAGAATACGTGGTACTGGCTTATGTTTAGGTGTCGCTTTGGCGGCCCACTTGGTTCAAACCCACACCGGATTGCGGGTTGATTTCGCTGATTCGAAATTTAGGGACCGTAGGATCTTTGCCTGGAACAAACACTCAAGGTACCCCTGTAATGAAGAACCCCCCCCCCACACAGTGCTACGGCTGACGTGCAGATTGAGAAAACGCGGCCGGAATCTGATAAGGCCTCTACAGGGGGTTGTTGGATTTAGTGCTTCCTAGTTTAGCAGCTTGTGGGTTTAGTGTGAACAGTGCCTTGGCCTTGGCTTTGCAGCATTGCAGATGGGGATTGCAGGCTTTTTGCATTTGTTGGTTTCAGTGGGGACTGTAGGATGAAGGCCCCCCAAAAGACTCCAAACTCTGCAACGTGAGGGCTTTTATGAAAGAGTTAGCAGGGTTAAGGGACACACAGAAGAGAGGAGGATCTAGGATGTAGAGTTTTGATGTCCTGTTTCGCTTTGTTGCTGTCGTTGAGCGACATAACTTAATCCTAAACCCATGAACGGCTGCTAAAGCTGCATTTCGGGATGTCCTAGGCAAGTCGAGTTGCATAATTATCCCTAAGGGTCCATGTACTCGCATAGCATATACACTGGCCTTAAAGTACTTCCTATATGGTACATTGGGCTCAAAGTATATGCTATATGGGTATGGTAGAAGCCAGAAAGTTGGAACATCATTTCCTCATGCCGTTAAGGTAAAGCATAGGGGATCCCAGCACTCATCATCCTAAATCCATGTTCCAACTTTCTGGTGTTCACTGTACATGGACGATTACTTACAGGATCATGGGACTTAGTAACTGGGGTTATAAGTAAGGTAACTATACTTATAAGTACTTATAACCCCAACTAAAGTACTTATAACCTTACCTACTAAGTCCCATGATCCTTCAAGCAGACCCTAAACCCTAAACCCCATAGACCCCTTTAAGGATCGCTATAGATCCCTTTAAGGAGCCCTTTAAGAACCCTTCAAGTAGAATATCCATTTTAGAAGCAGGGGGAGCTTGGGAGCTGCTGTACGGCCTGGGGCTCGAAGTGGACGGTTTGCTGAGGCCCTTCAGGAGTTGGGATTCTAACTGCTTCCGTCGAGGTTTCCTATACCTTAAACAATAAACCCTAGCCCCTAAACCCTAAACGATAAGAACCCTAAACCCTGTTTGCATAGCTCTTAGCCCAAAATCATAATCCATTCCCCAAAGCCTGAACCCCCAAGCACTGAATGCCTAACCGAAAGGGCGACAGCCGCAGAACAGCAAGAGCCCTATTTAGAGCTAGTTCTGCAAAGACGTTGCCTTAGCCTTATGCATAGGGTCCTTATGCAACCCTGAACTTAAAAGGCCCTCATAGAAGCCCATGAAGGCTTTGCTAGAGGCCATAAAGAACCAAATCAAAAACCTAGAAAGCTACTACTGTAAAAGCCTCTCCGCCCTAAACCCTAAACCCTACGCCCTAAACCTTAACCTTAAACCCTAAAACCCTCTCCGCCTCGTGAGTGTGGCAGGGGCTCGAAGAGTCGCTCTCATGAGTTCGGCGAAAGGCGACGCAGAAAAAGCTGACACTAACACGAAACCGCACAAGCCCTACGGTTACGATAAGAGGCTTAGGATACAGGGTTTCGAGTCCTACATTAAGCTTCTGGCCCCAGAACCTTCAACATTTCGAATGAAATCCCAAAAGTCTATGCATGCTACACATAAACCCAACTGCTGAGATCCGAAGAATAGAAACCCCCAAGGTACGCTGTGGGTCACAAAGTTACCAAGGCGAGACATGTTTCAAAGTCCAAAGGCTTTGCCGCAGCATGATGAAACACATTTGGTAACAGCTGGGATTCGACCAGTTTGCCCAACAAATGCAGCAATATCTAAACATTGTTCTTATGTCATGATGCTTTTGGACAAGCACGCTGGATGCTCAAAAGCGACGACGGCAAACTCTGCATCAAGTTGGAACAGAATAACCGCAATCCAAGGGTTTCAGCCCGCTATACTTTAAATTTAGGGCCAACAAGTATGTCACATCATTGCGGGCTTTAGTCATTAGAATAGGGTCTTGGAGAAATTTGTACTGAATGTAAAACGAGGACTGGAAGGGGGTGCTGTTGCCAATTATTCAAGCCCGGAAAACACTGCATGGGTAAAGGGCCTGCGGGCAGCGGGTTTAGGGCCACTACGGTTTTGACCGTGCGAGTCAGGAGCATAAAACACGTAGGTCAAACTCAGCACCTCAACCCTGCATCCAAATCCCAAGACCCGTACGCTAGTGCGATGTTTCCTTCAGAACCCTTCACGGATACTGCCCTAAATCCTTTATTATGAACCCTTAAGCATAACCATACCGCATGTTAACTGCTTTGGGTTATGTATGTGGGTTTACAAGGTTTAGGGAAGCCCGGCTGGCACACCTATTCCAATGGTTCAGGGTTTAGGGGTTTAGGGCCGTTTAGGGTTTAGCGGTTAAGGCATTGGGGTCGTCCGGCCTGATGAATCCGACATCCTGAAGCACCAGTGCGACCCTAAACCCCAACGCCAATCCCCTAAAAGCAAAATACCCTTGTAGAACCCTTCTTGAACTCGTAAACAAAACATTGCAACAATCATGCTAGTACCCTCAAAGAAGCCCTAAAACGAGCTCTAAAGCCAAGAACACCCTAAACCCTAAACCCTGAACCCTAAACCCTAAATCCTAACCCCTAACCCCTAAAACCCAAACCTTATTTTTACCCTAAATCCTAAACCCTAAACCCTAAATCCTAAACCCTAAATCCTAAACCCTAAATCCTCAACCCTACACCCTAAAAGGGCGGGGGATCTCCCGGCTTCATCGCCATGGCTGAAGCCGCAAGGACGACTTGAGGGTCCTCCCAGATAAACACCCAGACCTTCCAAAATCCCCTAATTAAGGAATATACCCTAAATCTTATTAGGGATCCTACTATAATTTAAAGTATATTCCTTAATTAAGGGATATTGGAAGGTCTGGGCAGTGGGCTTTGGACTTCGGGGGTTCAGGGTTTAGGGTTGAGGGTTTAGGATAAAGACTGGATAAAGGGTTTGGGGTTTGGGGTTTAGGGTTTAGCGTTTAGGATTTAGGGTTTAGGGCCCCTAAACCCTAAACCCCTAAACCCTAAAACCTCATAGCCAGTGGGGTTGAGGGTTTCAGGGTGGCTTCGGGCTTCGTGGGGTTCAACGTCTATGATTTTGATTGGGGATCAAGTTTTCAGTTTCTACGAGGCTTGATATAAGGGTTTAAGCATTCGGAGCGGGGCTTCGGGTACCTTCTAAGGGTATCGGTGAGGATTCTACAAAAGCGTCTGGGGATTAGGTTTCAGGGTTGAACCCTCACGGTTTAGGGAATAAGGTGATCGAGGTTGCTGGCTTAAGAGTGGCTGAGGGTATCTTTTAAGGGTGCTTTTCGTGGCTATAAAGTGTTGGGGTTTGGGGCTTTGGGGGGCAGGGTAAGAGTTTCGTGAATTGCGAACTCCTGTATGGGTTGGTTTAGGGATACTATTAAGGTTGCTATGATGCTTTTGGTTTAGGAATCAAGAAAGTGATGGAAGACACACTGACAGGGTTCAGGCCCTGGCAAGTAACGAAAAGGGCCCATAACCGTACTTTCCCCAACGCAAACACTCAAGCCTTCAGAAGCTCTAATCACCGCTAAAGCAACAAGGGCGCTTACAAACCCCAAAACCCTGTTCCCATATAGGTACTTTAAGGGCTAAGTATATCCTACATAGTAGGTACATGGAGCCGTAAGGCACAAAACTTACCTTTGGTTAGTAGGGAATGGAAGAATGGTAGTAATAGTAGTTATAATTATACCCCATTCCTCCGTTCCCTACTAACCAAAGGTAAGAAAAACGACTCCTGGTTTGCCGAAGTGGAGGATGGGCCGGTGCTGCTCAGGGCCATGGCCAAGCTTGCCGCCTCACGGACGCCTGCCACTGAGATGGCTTGGCACTTGGAGGATCATGGGACTTCGTAGGCCCTACCTGTGACCCCAAACCCTACAGAATAGTAGGTCATGACCCCTTAATTAGGAGGTAGAACCCTCAAAACCGTACAGTAGGTTTTTTGTATCCACAGGTAAGCCCTAAACCGTTAAGGCTATAAGTACCTTAGTTGGAGTTACAACTAAGTCACACTAGCCCTAAGGCTCAAAATGGCCCACAGGCCTTACATAACCAGGTCTTTAGGCCCAAAAGGCTTAAAATATGAGTCCTTAGAGCCTTAGGGTAATGTTCACTTGCTTTATGAAATACTTGGAGGGTTGGGGGTGCAGCTTTTGAGTCAACTTTTGAGGTGCTTACACCGCAGCAAGTCTAACTAATTCCGAACCGGACCCCCCAAGAATATACATATGTAAAGTATAAACTTTTATAACTGTTTTTGGTGCATAATATTAACTATTAATATTAATATTAATATTAGTATATATATATATATACATACACACATACACAGTTAAATTCATATTTAGATTTAGACACTTAACTATGCATGTTGTGTTTATGTCGGTGTCGTTGTGGATGCTTTGCCGGAAGAGCCGCAAAAATCCCTGCGCAGCTACAGAGACTGTGGGCCCACAAGATACAGGGACTCCGCTTAACTCACGACGTGACTTGGTGAAGAGATAGCTGCTGTAATAACCATAAGCCCTAGGCCCCCTTACCCCAAACTCTTGCAGCCCAAAGCCATGAAACATGTGCAGCCCTACAACCTAGTTCCTAAAACGCTGAAGCGAGTGACCCGAAACCCTAAACCCAAATGTAGGGGCCCGAATAATTACCAATATCATTCCTATAGGGCTCCTTAGTATCCTCATAAACCCGCCAAGAGCTGCAGTAGATGCCCATAATACCCCTTACAGAAACCCTTATAGGACCCTTTTTCAGAACCCTTTCAAGGAGCCCCAATGGCCCCTGTATTAGAGGGTTTAGGGTTTAGGGTTTCGGGTTTTGTGTTTAGGGGTTTAGGGTTCAGGGTTTAGGGTTTAGGGTTTAGGGTTTCGGGTTTTGTGTTTAGGGGTTTAGGGTTCAGGGTTTAGGGTTCAGGGTTTAGGGTTTAGGGTTTAGGGTTTCGGGTTTTGTGTTTAGGGTTTAGGGTTCAGGGTTTAGGGTTCAGGGTTTAGGGTTTAGGGTTTAGGGTTTCGGGTTCAGGGTTTAGGGTTTAGCGTTCAGGGTTTAGGGTTCAGGGTTTAGGGTTTAGGGTTCAGGGTTTAGGGTTCAGGGTTTAGGGTTTAGGGTTCAGGGTTTAGGGTTCAGGGTTTGGGGTTTAGACGCCAAAATCACCAGCAAGAGCTGCGGTGTGCCTGTGTCCGAGTTGTGTCGCATCAATCGCAAGGTCCTCTTTTCCCCACGGTCTTGGCGATCCCCAATGACACCTGGGCCAACCTACGGTTGATGATGTAAACCCTGCATTACCTTTAAGGACCTCAAAAAACTATGGGAATTACGGTATATTTCTTATTTCTTATTATGTGTAAAGCAGGAAATATATGGTCAACCGTACTTGTCCAGTATTCTGGTCAACTAAAGGTTAACCTTCTGCAGTAAGTATGAGCTTTTAGAGTCTAGAGGGATTATGGTACCCACAAAAGGTTGAAGGCTGCCTACTCTTCTACTGCTCGTATTAATTAATGCTTGTACATAGTGGCATTTATGCTTCTTATCGTCCAGATCACGTTGAAATGCGCTGTGATTGCTGCATGTCTGAATCCTTAAACAGCCCATAAACCTTCAGTCAAAGCCATCCGTGGCTCCGTGCTTGCAACTTCGTCTTGCTCGTGGCACTACAGCTATCCTGCTCCTGAACCGCTTAGCGGAAGCCCCAAAACCTAAATCCTTAACCTAACACCTCGAAAATGAAACGCCACAATGCTCAACCTTCTCCTCAACCTCCATCTCTACATACTGGTTACAGGCCAAACCAAAAGCCTATCAGAACCGAGGAAGGCAGTAATTAAACTGCTTTTCCCGCAAAACACAGTTACCCACAGAATGCGTCATTTTTCTGGCGCTGCTTGTGGCCTTATCGAGCTATGGCAGCTATGCACGGTCTTATGCGCAACTCATCTCCCAACCTCAAACGCAGAAGACCCGCGCGAAAAACTGTGAGTCCTGAACGGATCCCAAACTCCGAAATAAGCTCCAATCAAAGGCGTTGGAATGGCGTGGGGACGTCAAGTGCCTCTAGTCATCTCCAGTCTCCATTGTAGGTCTTTTTTTGGTTTAACCAAAGTTCATACCCAGGATCCTAGCAGGTACCCCAAGCCTTAGGGGAGTCGGGGCCTTGGGCTGGCCCTGTCTTGTTTCGGATTATCGAAGCTTTGGGGTTTAGGGTGTAGGGGTTTAGGGCATATGGCCTAAGGCCTAGGGCGTATACAGCTTAGGGCTTATAGGGTTTAGGGTTTATACTTCGTGGCCGCAAGGTTGAACATGGAACATGCTCTTAACATGGGCTGTCGGTGGCACTCATGCAATCTAGCGCACCCTGGAGCCACGAAAGGCTTTTACAGCGTTTGGACAGACTCTATAGCACTAAAGCAGGAACCCTTACAAACCCACCGTGTAAGAAATCCTGTAGACCCTAAAAACCTAAAACCCTGAAGACATTAAACGCCCTCTAAACCCAAAGTTGTATAAATAAACCTTGAGCCCCCCAAACCTAAATGATGAGCCTGAAGTCCCCTAAACCCTTAACCCTAAACCCTAAACCCCTAAACCCCTAAACCCTAAACCCTAAACCCCCTTAAAGGAACCGCAAGGAGACCAGGGCAACGGCTTTGGAAGGTTTCGGCTGCTAGCACTCGAGCCTGGGCCATGGCTTCCAACTTGAAGCTTCTTGGAGGATCATGGGACTTAGTAAGGGTTTTTTGAAAGGGATCCTTTAAAGGGGATCTATAGGGATCCTTAAAGGGAACTCTAGGGGGTTTAGGGTTTAGGGTCTACTTCGAGGATCATGGGACTTAGTAAGTAAGGTTATAAGTACCTCCATTGGGGTTATGAGTAATTATAAGTACAGTTACATTGTTTATAACCCCAGACGATCATGGGACTTCGTAACTGGGGTTATAAACAATGTAACTGTACTTATAATTACTCATAACCCCAATGGAGGTACTTATAACCTTACTTACTAAGTCCCATGATCCTCGAAGTAGACCCTAAACCCTAAACCCCCTAGAGATCCCTTTAAGGAACCCTATAGATCCCTTTAAAGGAGCCCTTTAAAGGAACCCTAGGCACTAAGTCCCAGGATCCTTTTTAAGTTTAAGCTGAGTATTACAGGGGCCTCTAGGTTCGTTTGCAGGTTCATCCCAAGAGCTCTAGCCTAGGTTGGCCCCTTAAAGCCTCTGAAACATATTCGTAAATAGGGTCCTATCAAGCCCAATAAGGGAAAATATAAAATGTCCCAAAGGCCTACCCAGTAGCAGGGCTACGGTAAGGAGTTCGCACAATTTAGTACAGAGAGGCCTCTATGGTTACAGTGGGGTTTTGGTGGAGAATCAAAATCTATATTGCAGTTGAAAGGGAATATAGAACTTAAGGACTCCGGCACCTAGATTACAGGGCTTTGTTCAAGGTTCAGGGTTAAGAGGGGCTTCACTACCCAAAGGCCCCAAAGTAGTTCCTTTTTGGGATTACCTTATAGGAATCTATATATGGACCCCAAAAAGGAACTACTTTGGGGCCTTTGGGTAGGGTATGGTTCTGTCATTGGTTTCAGGGCTTAGGGTGCCTTTTGAAGGCCACCCCAAGCCCAACAAATTGAACAGGGTACTATAAGAGTCGTTGTCAAAGTTATGGTCCCTTTTTGGGTCCCTAATATAATACAACACCTATCATGTAGGGTATATACAAAAAAAGGGACCCCCTAGTTTGACAACTAACCATGGATACCGGCATGCTTGAAGGGTTGCGGGGTTCTGTCGGGACGTTTTGGGGTCCTGTACTCCCAAAAGTCGCCTGAGAATCACCCTTCTTTTCGGGACAGAACATCATCCTTATAGTATGATGGGCCCCAAAGCCCTATTTTAATTCGTAGGGCAACCATATATTGGACTTCTATAGATTTATGTCTTTGGCAGGGGGGACCGTAGTTCTACCAACTTGAATAAGGCTCTGTGTTTAGGTATGTCGGGCCTGGTCATCGCTACTCTTCATCATGTCCGTCAGGGAATCGATGGCAGTCCGCCTGCGTCGGCTTCAGTGTTTAGGGGCAACGCCCCCTTTGTGGGCTCCTTACTGCTTATTGACCTACTCGTGTGAAATCCGTGAAGGTGCCCGAACTACGAGGCGAGTTGGTTACGGTCAGTGATGCTACCAATCGCCCCCAAGGTACCTCTTCCTTGAACAAGGCTCCTAATGGCGAACACAGTTCGATCCCTTTCTTTAGGATCGGATCTCCCTGCCAGCTTAGTCTTGGCACCCCTATTACCCTGCCTGCAGAATTTGTTGATTTGGGTTGGCTGTTCAGGTTTGCGTCTGTTATCTTGAGGATTTGGGGTATCCTCGTAAACCCAGTAGCTAGCTTGGGATTCCGGATCCATGTTTCCCGGGTTGACAAAACCATCAAGAGGTACAGCTTGGCCTGTCATCGGTTGGGTCCAAAAACCATGCAGAGAACCCTGACGGCTGATGATATAATCCTGCATTACCCATAATAAGGAATACACCATAACTCCCGATAGTTTTTAGGGTCCTTAAGGTAATGCAGGATTTATATCATCAACCCTAAACCCTAAAACCCTATAGATCCCTTAAAGGAACCCCTTAAAGGTACCCTTATAGATCCCTTTAAAGGCACCCTAGGGATTTATATCATCAACCCTTATCATCAACCCGAAACCTGAAGCCCTCACACCCCTCAAGCCTGCCTTAACCTCAGACACTCTGCGATGCCTGAGATCTTCTTTTGCCCCCTATTTAGAAAGGGTTTAGGGTCTAGGGTTTTGGGTTTAGGGTTTAGGGTTTTAGAAAGGCTGTTCTTCCCAAACATGGAGCTGGTGCCTGACATCTTTTATCTTGCAGACAAGTCCTGCAGCACAGTTTGGTCGCGTGCGCTGGCCCGGGTTGGGGATTGCTGGGTTCAAAGTTCATGGCCAGGGCATGAAGAATTTCAAGCAAACCGGGCGAGCAGAACATGAAAGCCTGGATCCTTCAGACCATTCATTAATCCCTAAACCCCTACACCCTAAACCTTTGCCCCCCACAAACCCTAAACCCCTAAACCCTAAACGATAAGCCCTAACCCCTAAACCCTAATCCTTAAACCCCAAACCTCTACTCTAATCCCTAAATGCCCAACCCATACCCCGAAGAATCGGCACTGCCTGTTGAAGCCGATCGCGGAGATCACTTGGGAAGCTTGCTGCCGAACCTAGGGTTGAGGATTGAAGCTTTAGGGTTTAAGGTTTAAGGTTTAAGGTACAGAGGCTTGAGGCTTTAGGGTTGAGGGTTTAGGGAGGCTTTAGGGTTGAGGGTTTAGGGTTTAAGGTTTACATAGGGTTGAGGGTTTAGGCTTTAAGGTTTA
Source organism: Symbiodinium sp. CCMP2592 (assembly GCA_905221615.1). Taxonomy (NCBI): domain Eukaryota; class Dinophyceae; order Suessiales; family Symbiodiniaceae; genus Symbiodinium; species Symbiodinium sp. CCMP2592. The sequence continues at coordinate 477,188 of CAJNDT010002768.1, forward strand.
CATGTGGTTGAGGGTGTTGGGTTTAAGGTTTACAGAGGGTCGAGGGTTTAGGGCTATTGGAGGTTTTCGTCACGGAAAGCGACCATTATTTCTGACATGCTCTTGGCTCAGGCATAGTGGAACGCACCCAGAGGCGCATCATGCTCGGTGTTATTCTCTCATCGTTTGTTTTGCAGATTACGCATATCTAAATTCAGTATACCAATTTTGTAGAGATGGGCTTAGGGGATTCGGGTTATGTCTGATGCTTCAGGTTGCTCTATTTCGGTCTGTGCGCAATGCAGAAGGGTCTAATGAGATCTGGGTTCCCTTACGGGTTCCTTACAAGCAGCTTTTTGTGCATTAAGGGTTTAGGATAGAGGCTTATGGTTTTTGTTACCATCACGGAAATCATTTTCATCTTCAAGGTCTGACTGTCAAGGGTTTAGTCTGAGGGAGCCGGACCGAACCAAGATTCGTTGCGGATTTCGTGCAGATCGTCTTGAAGCAAGCTTGTGCGCAGTATCGCTCGGCTGCTGGGCCTTTCCTATACAAAGCCTAAAGCCCTAACATGGCTTTGTTTACAAATCGCTTACGAAGTCACTAACAGGAAAGAAGGTCTGGAGTCGAGGTTTATGATGTCGGGGTCTCGGAGCCAAGACATCACCGATACTCCGGCCTGCTCACTGTCGTCAGCGAAGAGTCTGGCTGTTTGCCGGATGGCCTCTGCCACTGGTGCTCAAAATCCTTTGGAGCCCGAACCACCAACGCAAAATTTAAATCAGTACCCTAGCTATAACATGGACGTACAAGCCCCCAACACCGCTTAAAGCATCAGGGGATTCGAAAAGCTGCTATAGAAAGAAACCAACCAGCTAGAGACATGCTAACTAGAGTTATTTACTTTCAACTACGTAACAGCTTTTGGTTAGCACTGTCTGAACCTCCAAGCAATATGCAGACCTGAACTATTAGTGCGAAAATCAGTGTACAGTCCCCGCACAGTTATCGTAGATTGCACCCCGCAATCCCCTGATAATCAACAGCTGCCTACAATAATCCCTACCGAAGTTTCGCAGAAACCTCATGGCAACCCACTTCCAGTTATCTCCGTTTCCACCGGAATGGAAGACTTCTTTGATGTCGCTCTTGGCTGACTTCTGAACCCCTCCTAAAAGTTAAACTTTCAGCCTCCTTATTATAGTTAATAACGAAAACCACAAAGTGAAAGACCTAAGAGCCAACCAGAAGAACGCCAAGATTTAGGGCTAGTTTATACCTCGTGGAGATGGGATTGAATGTCTTCCCCAGAGTAAAGGGTCCATATACACTACAAGTATGGAATTAGGCCCAACGCCATAATAAGGATGGTCCTTGGGGGCCCACTTCCATAGTGGTAGTGTATGTGGACCCTCTGGGTTCGGCTTCAAAGCAAGAATCGTGTCGTGAAGGCCTGATGCGACAACGATATTCCAGTTCTTCTTCGACGGTGTGGAGGACATGTGAGTCTCCGCAGCATGTGCAAATCATCTTGCACAAGTAATCAAGTAATTTCCAAGCTATGGGTGTATTCATACGCCTCACATGCGTGGCCACGTGCACATACGAATCAGCACCGTCGCATGAACCCATGCTCGAACGCGTGTTTGAACGTCTTGTTTGCTCGTTATTGTTGGCTGCCATGCAAACATCGCTCGATGTCCTTCCGCTGCCCTACCTTAAACCACCAAACCCTACTTTTTTTGTAGGTTCTTATTATAAACCCTAATATGGAATTTTTAGGGACCCTACAAAACAGTAGGTTTTGGTAGGTTAAGGTAAACCCTAAACCCCTAAACCCGATAGTCGCTGTCAGGGTTCCATTCAGGGTATGAGGCTACTGTAATAGGGTCCAAAGCGACTTGATTAGGATTGCTTTACTAGTTCATTGTTGGGTTAGGATTAAAAATTTACATTTTTTATTCCTTATTGGGCTTAGATACCCATAAAAATGTAAAATGTTGCCCAACTATGACAAAGTTTATGGGTTTAAAGTTTTGGGGTGTCGAACAAGCAGGCCTGGGCCTGTGAGAATGCTCTCGCCATGAATCCCTTAGAGCCTGCGGTGATGTAATGTAGGAACCTGATTAAGAAACCTTGGCCTTTATTAGACTCCCGCTTGGATTTGCAAGGTTTAGACTTTAGGGATTGAATTTGTGTAATGTAGGAACCTGATTAAGAAACCTTGGCCTTTATTAGACTCCCTTATATGAATCCTACTATTTTGGGGTTATAGGCCCAGGGTTTCTTAATCAGGTTCCTACATTGAAATTATGCAGCCTGATTACTAACTGAACAAACAGCCGCACGAACAACCGGCGAAGGAAGATAGAAGCTGAAGGACAGGACTACATACATGCATGCATCTACAAACTCCATGACGCCGAAACGCCCTTCAGTCGAGTGCAGTGCCGTAGTAGTTCTGGCACACTTACATGTAACCCTAGGGCTGGAGGGGACCTTATGTTAAGGTTTTTGGCCCTAAAGGCCATATTATGTAAGGGTTTTATATAGGGCAATGTTGAACCAGCCCCCCCCCCTTACGATTCTTACCGCTAGTTAGTAGGGAATGGAAGAATGGTAGTAATAGTAGTTATAATTGTACCCCATTCCTCCATTCTCTACTAACCAACGGTAAGGATTCCAAAACCCAAACTCGCCGGCGCCTTGCGAGTGCGGCTACGGCCCTCGGCGCAAAGCTCGGCGACGGCTTGCAAGGCCATGACCCGGACCTGCTCGTAGTAGGGTTCTGGGTTTGGGAGTTGCGATCTTTGCTTAGGGTTTATAGATTATAGCCTATAATCTAAAAACCCTAAACAAAAATCTAGTTTATAGGGCTTAGGATCGGGTTGTTGGGGGTTTGCTTAGAGTTTCTGTTTGTGTTTTCGTGCAGTTGAGGCTTTTGTGACGGCATGAGCCAGCCTCTCCTACTTGTCGGGCATCACGGGGAACTAAAGGTTAACCAAACCTGGGCTTAATGGTTTATGGTTTCAGGGTTTAGGTTTTCGGGATTGCACGATTCTTTACCCTATAGAACGGTAACACCTCAACGCTAGAAAGCCCAAGACGAAGACTCGACCTGCATAAACCCAGCACGCAAACGCAGGACGGCCGACCAACAATGGCTCACGGTCGAGGTTGCAAGCTTCTCGTCGAAAATCTAAACACCCCATAGTTGCAGAATGTGATTGAAATCATAAGGGAATAATTAAGCTCATTGAGGTATATAACCCTAATGAATTAGGGAATGCACTTGAATTCGTAAGGGAATCCTAATTAAGCCTATTGAGGTATAAGCGTTTAAATAGGGAATGCACTTGAAATCATAATGGGATTCCAATTAAGCCTATTGATGTATAACGGTATTACCCGTAATCAGGGAATGTAATTGAAATCATAAGGGAATCCGAATTAAGCCGGTTGATGTATAACGGTATAACCCTTAATTAGGGAATGCACTTGAAATCATAATGGGATCCTTAACAAAGGACTTGAGGTATCATCCTTGGTTAAAGGATCTGGGAGTCTTTGCGTTCCACCGGTTGAAGCAACGTTGCTCTCATTGCTGCTGCTACTGCTGGCGTCGTTGTACTAGTTGTGCTTGCTGCTGTTGCTGTTGCTGCTGTTGTTGTTGGCTCTGGTAGTGCTGGTGGTGCTGGTGGGGGGGGGGGTTATGGAGGTTGTGGTGATGGTGGTTTTGGTGGTTTTGGTGGTGATGGTGGTGGTGGTGGTGGTGGTGGTGGTGCCTGTGCACAAACCGTTAAACCCAAACCTGCGCATGCCGGATTTAGGTGTTTAGGATCCGACCAGGACTGAAGCAGAAACTACTGGCGGACGCTTTTCTGCGCTGGGATTGGCTTCGCAGTCGCTGCTTTGGCGCTGGGAGGCGCTGCTTTGGCTTTGGCGGTCGCCTCAGGCAGCGGGAAGGCTCCGGATGCATCGTAAACCCCAAGCCCGAGATCAAATCCTACCCCCGACAGGACCCCCAAAGTAGCCTACCATTTTAGGGCTCCTTAATTATGGTTTCCTTATATAGGTCCACTTGGTTATTTGAGGCTAAGGGAAACTCTACACCTCATTTCCGAGACCAGAGACATCCTAAACCCTAAACCCCAAACCCCTAAACCCCCAACCCTAAACCCTAAACCCTGAACCCCTAAACCCTAAACGCCTAAACCCCTAAATCCTAAAAAACCCTAAACCCCTAAAACCCTAAACCCTAAAAACCCGACACCCCAAGCCCAAAGCCCTCGGAGCCCCTCAAGTCCGTCAGCATCCACTGGCCTCTTGCGAGCTCGAGCTTGAATCGCTGCCTCATTCTTCGACAGAAAAGGGCTTTGGGGTGTAATATCTGCAAGACTTGTACAATATACTATACGGTATATAGAGGGATACCAGTATATACTAACCCTAAGGCTCTAAGGACTCACATTTTAAGGCTTTTGGGCCTAAAGACCATATTATACACGGCTTTTGGGCCATGTTGAGCCTCATTCTTATGTGTTTCAGTGTTTCAGAACTGTTTTGCAAGGGCTCGTCTCTTACATGTACTTGTATGTGTGTGTGTGTGTGTGTTTATACATATATATATATATATATATATATATATGTATGTATACATATATATATATATATACATGTGTATATATATATATATATATATAGATGTATACATGTGTGGGTTTGCCCTGTCGATGACAGCCTCAATGACCAACACTGGTATGTAATCAGGCTGGAAATCGTGACAACAACAAATAACAGCAATGAGTGACTAGCTACATTCGTTTAGTCGTGGCAGTCCATGTGCTCGTGTGATGGCTGAAGCTGCTGTTGTGCACTATGCTTGCTGTACTGTTGCGAGCTTCAGGGTTTGAGATGTATGTCGAGGTTTTTGAGCCTAACGTAAGGCCCAAACCAAACTACTCCAGGCAGCTTAGGATTCTTCACAATTAGACTTGGGCGTTGCAGTACAGTATTGCTTTCCGTTGACATTCGTATAGCGACATCAAACTCATATAGCGACTTCAAGGGATACCATTACGAAACATTCCGACCTCTTCAGTAAGTCCCGTTTGCAGCAGCAGCTGCGCAAGGGACCGGCCCAAAAAGCTAAAACATAAGTTTAGGGGTTTGAGAGGGTTTGGGGGGGTCGGGCAGCTACAAGAAGTGTAGTTGTCAAGAACATGTTGTTAGGCTGCCACCTGGCAGTCGTGCCAAAGGGTCAACACAACTCGCAAGACCTAAACTTCAATGAAATTGAGATAAGCTCCCTTATAGCCATGTTGTCCGTAGATGTCCTTGTTTTTTTACACCTTAGCAGGCAATTTCTAATCGTGAGCGCCCCTATTCTACCCCTGAGCGCTGGAAACCAACTTCTTCCATCCCCAACCCAAAACCTCATCGCTAAACCACATCGGGGCTTTGAGTTTAGGGTCCATGCTTTTTCAGGCTAAGGGTTTTGGGGTTCGGCGTGTCGAGTTCAGGGCCATATCTTACACATGGAGCTTTGGCAATACAGCAAAAGCAAAGGAACCCTAAACCTAAAACCATCACCTCTAAACCTTCAACCTTATAAGCTCTAAACCCTCAAACCCGTAACCTGTAAATCCCCAAACCCTAAACCCCCAAGCCCCTAAACCCTTAAACCCTGCATCCGAAACGCACTATATTTGGCCCTAAATGAGAGCTCCTGAGACGGATCCGAGTCGCTGCTATCGCTGCTGTAGCTGTCGTAGCTGTAGCTGCTGCCGGAGCCTTCACTTCATGCGGGGTCTAGGGTTTATAGGGGTTAGGAGTTGGGATGGGAGGGTTTACTTATGGTCTATGATTTAGGGTTTAGAGCTTATGGGTTTACCCTAAGGCTCAAAATGGCCCAAAAGCCTGATATAATATTGTCTTTAGGCCCAAAACCCTTGAACAAAAATGAGTCCGTAAAGCCTTAGGGTTAGTTTTTAGGGGTGAGGTTTTAGGGTTTCGGGGTTATAGGCCCTACCTAAACCTGATACTGATCTGTGAAGCAATGAGCACCATGCCCTGCACCTTGCGCATACCTACTCCTTGGTCCTTACTTGAGGGATCATGGGACTTAGTAACTGGGGTTATAAATGAGGTAACTATACTTATAAGTATGTATTACCCCATTTAAGGTACTTGTGACCTTGCTTACCAAGTCCCATGATCCTCCAAGTAAGGGTCCAAGGGACCCAATAATTAGGGGTCCCAGAAGAGTTCTACAAAAGGGTCTGTTAGAGGCTTTATCGGGTATTCTGGGAATTTAAGGGTCCAAAGGACCCAATAATTAGGTACTTGGGTTTAGGATAGTAGATAGGTCGCTCAATATTTAGGAGAGCATGTGATTATTAGGTACTTGGACGCTTAGGGGGTCCGTAAGGTCGGAAGGCATTGAATCCTAATGCCCCTACGAGGCGGTAAGTTTGAGCCGCGTATGTTTCAGCATGATGTGGTGCTACCGGTGGTGCTGATGGGAGGAGGACGAGGATAAGAGTGGGGTGATGATGAAGGTGGCTGGTGATGAATGTTGTGATGCAGTCGTGATGACACTCAGGATGCAGATGTCGGCGGCCGTGAACATCATGATGGCGCAAATCGTGGCGATGAATGTAGACCTGCTGTGCAAGGGAGTGTTGTCGCTGCACTGCCGGCGCATCTTAGTTCTGTCAACATGAGGTCCTGGTGTTGTTCTGTTTGATGCCGTGTGCTTCAAACACTCGGGATTTAGCTTGTCTTGGTTTAGGGCATAGTTTAAGAACCTGCCTTCATGAATAGTTTGGGTTTTGCCTTTTCTAGGTACATGCTTAAGCGCCCTTAGAACCAAAATAAAAGTTGAAATTTACAATAGTACAACACAAATGAACCGTGAATCCTAGACCGCTCAGCCTGCACAAACCTTACTTGGAGGGGCAGGGGATTTAGTAAGTAGGTTATAAGTCGAGTTATAAGTACCCTACAGTAAACTCCATAAAGTTGGAAACCGGATTAAGGCCAAATAGTACTGGGATTCCCTATACATTACTCTTAAGGATCGAGGCTATGGGGTTTCCAACTTTTGGGCTTCTACTGTAAACCTCCTTACTAAGTCCCCTGCCCCTCCAAGTAGACCCTATAACCCCATAGATCCCTTTCAGGAACCCTGTAGACACCTTTGAGGAGTCCTTTAAGAAGTCCCCTGCCCCTCCAAGTAAGCCCCAGAACGGGAACCTAACAGTCTGAGCCCAACACGCGAGCTTCCGGGGCCTCGGATTTGGGTGGTCTAGATCGGTTCATACCCATACCCTAGGGCTCCATGTACCCATATAGCTGTACTATGCCCTACTTGTCGGGTATCATGGGGAACTAAAGGTTAACCTTTTTTGGTTATATAGGGATTATATAGGGACTATTCTGCCCAAAAAAGGTTAAAGGTTACCTACTACTAGGATGCCAAAGGGTCCTAAGTACCTGGTGACATAGTACCAAGTAGCGAATCTAGAGTAGGAAGTACGACTCTGTATTGGGTAGGTACCCCCCATATAACTACCTTAACCTACCAAACGCTACTTTTTGTAGGTTCTCATTATAAACCCTACGCCATCGCACGATGCATCTAGAAAAGCGAAGCCAAGGTCTAGGGTTAATAGTTCAAAGTTCAGAGCCCAGAATTAATAAAACAAGCAAGGACAGCGAGGATTCACGCAGGCTCCATCTCCTACCCACGTGATCCCCCCCACCTGAAAGCCCCTGAGGTTGTGAAGCAAGTCTGAACCCTAAAGCCCTCACATCGGAAATTCACCGGTCCGCTTATACAATTTCTGCAAGTCAACCCTTGACTGAAGCTCCTTTCCCTCAGGCTCCATGTAGCCATATAGTATGTAAATAATTGGCCTTAAAATACCTACACAGGAACCCCTTTAAGGCCTAAGTATATACTATATGGGCACATGGAGCCTCAGGGTTTGTTTAGGGTCCGGTATACTGCGTGATTCCCGCTGCCCGTCTTTGCACAGCGCCTGGTGCCGTTATTTCGGCCAAGATGCTAGCACTGCTTGACTTCGTGCCTGCACCAGACAGCATGCAACACTCTACTTAAAGCAACTAGGGATATAAATATGTTAACTATACTTAAAATTATAACTTAAAACCCCAATTAATAAGGTACTTAAAACCTCACTTACTAAGTCCCATGATCCTCCAAGTAGTCCAGAGACCCTGGTAAATCGGTTTACATCCCAGCTCTGCGAAAGCTAGAGGTCAATGTTAGTTTGCTGTATTTTCGCACCCTCAAGGGGAAAAGTTCATCTACCCAGAATCTGACAGGAACCATCAAGATGCACACTGTCAAGGCCGCAAACGGCGTAGCCTACACCCGCGAAACTGAGCCAGAATCAGGAAGGTAGACGGCAGTAAGAGCAATTTAACAAATCATCATCTCATCTAGGAACCCTATAAAATGGCTTCAACAGAGTTTAGGGATGGGAGCCTGGCGTGATGGAATGTATGGCAATGTACTTTTACAGTATACTTGTGATGTACAACCCAGGCACATTCTGTTCTCTCGAATGTTTTAATTAGCAAACATCCAGCACCCACCAAACGAAATCATAGCTCCAACTTCATGAGTCATCAAATGAATCATATGCTTCCTACTGCCACGAAATCCCGACTCTTGTTTCCTTGTGCGCTTTACATAAACGACAAACATAGAGCGCAAGTGAAGAGGAACGAAGCGCACGGCTCATTCTTTCGTTTAATGAAAACTGCGCACAACAGGAAACAACACAGGCACGGATATTTGGGTTGGTTGTTGGCAAGTTGTTGGTTCGTGACTTCGTGCTTCAGTTCAACGCAATGAAACAGAAAGAAAGCGCGGTTGTACTAAACACCTAAGAAAGAACGAACTACGTACCACCAGTCAAGACACACCCATAAAGTCAGGGTCGTGAATCCGTTGGGCTTCATCCAAATAAGCAGCAGCAGCAACAGCCAATACCAGATCAACTAACAAGTAGTAAATGGTGTTCGAAACCCCGAACCGACCCAAATCCCAAACCCGACATCCTAAACCCCAAGCCTCCTGATATACTTACATACATGGACACATATATATATATATATATATGTATATACATACATATATATATATATATACATATACACATACATACATAATACATATATATATATATATAGATAGATTATGCATCTTTGTTGTTCTCTCTCTCGCTCTCTCTCTGTCTCTCTCTGCCTCTCCCTGCGTAGCTTCTGATTTCAGAGGAGAGGAGAGGGCCGACTCGAGGGACCCAGACCTTCCAAAATCCCTTATTTAAGGAATATACCCTAAATCATATTAGGGATCCTACTATAATTTAAGGTATATTCCTTAATTAAGGGATATTGGAAGGTCTGGGGAGGGCTGACTCCAGGGAATCTCCGGCCTCTTGAGCTGGTACTGGGCCTGCTGCTCTTGCTCTCGCCTTGGGAGCTTCGGATATGGGGGCTCATTTAGGGTTTAGCTTAGGGTTAAGGCTTAAAGGTTAAGGGTTTAGGGTTTATGGGGTCTAGTTCAGGTTACTAGGGTTTAGGGAGTTTTAGCTTTGGATACAGGGCTCATTTAGGGTTTACTTCAAGGTTTAGGGTTTATAGGGTATAGGGCTTAGGATTTCGGGTGAAGCTTCTTAGGGTTTAGGGTTTGGGGCTTGAAGGGCTTATTTAGGGTTCTGTTTTTATAGTATCCTCGCCACGGTTTAGGGTTTAGGGTTGCATTAAGGGTTCCCTACAACCATAAGTTGCGGTCAAGGGCCCAAAGCTAATAGAACCGATGCTTTATCACCCTGTCCTCCCGGGGCATGGGGGACAAGGGCTCAGTGCTTAAAGGCTCATGGGACTTAGTAAGTGAGGTTTGTTAGTAGGTTATACTCAGGATAACCCCACTTAGGGGACTTATAACCCCAATTATAACCTACTTTCTAAGTCCCATGATCCTTTGAGTATTGTTGGGTTTCGAGGTTTGCAGATCGTCTCCCCGGTTCTTGCGGTAGCAGCTCCTTCGCAAGGAGCTTCCCTGGAGGTTCTTGTTCCTTGCAGCTCGGGTCCACCAGCCGCAGAGGGTCGGTTCGGGGTTTCGCGCATCAGCTTTGGATGTATCTAACACCACTAGCTGATCGCTGAAACATCTAATCGCCATTACCAATGTCTAACATCAAATGTCTGCTATCTAGTATCTTCAGCATGAGCTTTCACAACTCAGGTGAGAGTTCAGTTTAACCGAACTCCAACAACATTGAAAAGATCAGATCAGGATGCAATGGGGCTCCATTCGTTGAGAGTCCTCAGACAATGAGGCCCATCTCGAAGGGGGCCTACAAAACAACTAAACCGTGAACCTAAACACCTAAACACCCCATCCGCAAATTTTCTGAATCCTAAACCACAGAACCACAAAAAAACACCCTAAACACTAAACCTGAAATCGCATATACACCGAAACACCTTCAATCATAAATCCCGAACTCCAAACCCCAAACCCTAAACCAGAAAAACCAGAACACCTTAATGGCCCTAAATCCCAAACGCTAAACTTAAACCCAACACCCTAAACCAGAAAAACTCCGAAAACCCGAAAAGCCCTAAATCCCACCCCAAGCCCTAAACCAGAAAAAAAACCGAACACCCTACATGCCCTACATACCAAACTCGCAACCCCAAACCCTCAACCAGAAAAACCGAAAGCCCTAAAAGCCCTAAATCCCAAACGATGTTCTATACCCTAAACTTTATTTCCTTAACCCTGAAACCGAACACACGAAAAACCAAAAACAAACAACAACTAAACGCCCTACATGCCGAACTCCGGTCTGAGTTCGAGACCGCTGGCTCGTTTCTCCGAGCTCTTGCTGGTCTTGCTGCCTTGACGGGGGGGGCTTCCAGGGCTTCATTAGGGTTTAGGGTTTAGGGTTTAGGGTTTAGGGTTTAGGGTTTAGGGTTTAGGGTTTAGGGTTCAGGGTCTTCAGGGTTTTGGTTTAGGGTTTACGGCTTAGGGCTTTACTACTTGGAGGATCATGGGGCTTAGTAAGGAAGGTTATAAGTACCTTAATTGGGGTTATACATAAATATAAGTACAGTTACTAAGTCCCATGATCCTTTAAGTAGGGTTTTAGGGCTTTGGGGTTTTGGGTCCGGGTTTAGATTTGGAGCCATGAGGTTGGGTTTTGGGTCCCATTTCGAGTGAATTAAACAAGAGGGCCATTCATGGTTGAGGATTCGAGGAGTATGAAGCTTAGGCCTTTGGGCACATATAGGCGCCTTCATAATTAGAATGAGGTTTTCGTGCCCAATATACTATACTCATGAGATGGAATCCCAAAGTAGTATTCCTATTCATTTAGGCTCCTAGATTAATTCAGGTCGCAGGGTTTGGGGCTTAGGGCGTACTGCCTCCCTGCTCTAATGGACCCCAAGCCCTGAACCCTAACACCCCTCGTTCCCCCATCAAAGAACACATCCTCAACCCCACCTTAAGGACCAAACCTATAAGGTATATGAACCCTACACCCTTATAGGGTTCTTTTCGTCCTTAAGGCAAAGACTAGACACAACCCCAAAGACTAGCCCAAAGGGTCCAAGGTACCTTTATGGTTGATTGTAGGGTTTCTGTATTAGGAATTACTGTTATGATTTGGGAAAGTATCCCCCAAAACAGTACCTAGGAGGACCCTTTGGGTAGACACGGCCAGGAGGCTTTTGGATGACTTCGATGTCTTGGAGCTCCGAGAAACTTTGGAGTCGCGCTTCTGGGCCTGCCGATCTAAGGAGACCATTCCCAAAGGCTCGAAATGGCCCAAAAGCCTTTTGTGGTTCCTTTTAACGGTTCCTTTAAGGCTTGTATAAAGGGTATCATAAGGCTTCTATAAAGGGTATCATAAGGGTTTAGGGTTTAAGGCTCCATGTACCTTTATAATAGATACTTAAGCCTTAAAGGGGTCCCTACGTGGGTACTTTAAGGCCTAAGTATAGAAAATATGGGTACATGGAGCCTTAGGGATTATAAAGCTGAAAGGTCGGTTTGGACTAGTTTGTCTTACTTATCATCCACATGTAAATCTTTTGCTCCCTCTGCAAGCATCATCGTAACATCGGCTTTCGAAACTACTGTCCCTCTGCAAGGATCAGAATTCGGGGTGGAGGGTCAGGGTGAAGGCTAGTTACTAGTTGCTGTAAGCTTGATACTACCCAAACCTAGTGTGGGGTTTGGCGGTTGCGGTATTGTTCATGGAAGCTGAGTTCTTCCCGCACTGTGGGGTAAGCTCTCCAGGTTAGGGGAATCAGCCATCGCTTTGGGGAAAGTAGGACGCTAGGTTCACCTGTTTTCTTTTAGTAATCAGGGTACCTTTTATCCTGGTATCCAGTTTATCAAGGGAACCCTAAAGTAGACACTGCAAAAGGGTACTACTCGGGAACCTGGAATCCATAAGGGGGATCAGGATTTTTTGATGTCCGGCATGGGACCTGGTAAGTGGGGTGCAAGTAGAGTTAGTTGGAGCTAGGGCACCGCTAGATAAGCTACTCACAACAAGCCGAATTAAAAACCTGTTGATACTACGGTGCATTACCTTAAGGACCCCAAACTATAGGAACTATGGTATATTCCTTACGGTGGGTAATGCAGGACTTGTATCATCAACCGTAAGTCCTCCGAACCTTCAAGTGGAACTATCTGGCTCCGAAGTGTCAGGGTGCCAGAGTGACAGGCTTCGGAAGCTCGGTGCTCCAGTCCGTGGCATCCTATGGTGTACTTATGTTACCCAGAGGGTCCATATACACTCCTATGATGGAATTAGGCCCTAGAAGACCAAGCCCATCATGGTGTTGGGGACCTAATTCCATAATAGTAGTGTATATGGGCCCTCTGGGTTAGGGAACCTCAAGGAATACTATTGGTACTTGTTACAGGCCCTTGCATTATAGGACTTGTTCCCAACGAAACAGCCGGCACGTCTAAGAGCCCCCCCTGAACATCTAAGTTCCCATTTTGGGAGACCTAAAAGCGGCGCTCATTTAGATTCAAACCCTAAACCCTAATTAAACTCTAATTAAACCCTAAACTCTCAACCCAAAACCCTAAACCAAATTTAGAGAAGTATCCACATCTAAGTCCCCAAGCCCGCCTGTGTAGGCTGAGGGTGTTCCGCTGCCCGCAGGGTCCGCAAACGCTCCTCTTCTTCAAGCTGCCTCGTCAGGCTGCTCCCCAAAGGCTCCATGTACCGTTATAGCAGATACTTAAGCCCTTCCCTATATAACTACTTTAAGGCCTAAGTATATATATATATATATATATACTATATTCTTACATGGAGCCTTAGGGTTCTGCGCTTCAGGCAAGCACGTTAGGGATTAGCGTTTAGCGGGTTAGGGTGCAGGGCACTTCAAGGGTCATGTTGCTTAGTCAGGAGGTTGCAAGAACGCTCTTGACGAGGCCGATTTGCAGTGGAAGGACTTGAAACCCCGAAGAATTAGACCTCAATAGTACCTACACCCGTTCACCTCATCCTTTACAACGCGCCTTGTACATTGGGTTTTCTAAACAACCCGAAATCTTCAACCTGCAATAACCTGCACCCCTCTAAATAAACTCTATAGCTGCAAGGCCCTTCAATCCTAGGCCTCATACAGAACAAGCCATGTTGGAGTATTATTCTACTGTAGTATATGTATGTAGGTAGAGACGACTAGTCAGGAGACGCAGAAATCATGTTCAGACATCCACCCGAAGGCAACCCACCCCAAAAGGCCATGTCAAATACTCAGCACCCTAAACCCTAAACCCCTAAACCCTTTCATACTCATTTCCACCAGGGATGAGAGCCGGGCTCCTGTTGCTTGGAAGGGGCCAAGCTCCGCAGTAGCTCGTCGGGAGACTGGGCCTCCACTAGGACAGCTTTTTGCTGATGTTGTCGGGGTGCGATTAGGGTTTAACTGGCCTTTATAGGGGTTATACGTCCCAGGGAGTGGTTGGGCTTAGGTTTGCAGGTTCGGGATTGAACTGGGCTTGCGGTCCAGGGCGTACCTGGCCTCAGCGTGTTACGTACTTGGAGGGGCAGGGGACTTAGTAAGTAAGGTTATGAGTAGGGTTATAATGGAGGCAACTCCATTTAGGGTACTTCTAACTCTACTTATAACCAACTCACTAAGTCCCCTACCCTTCCAAGTAGGGGCCAGGCAAGGGTCTTGGGCCGAGGTTCCACTTCGGAAGTCCAAAGGCTGAGAGAAGCCGTGCTTTCGGACGCAGGCAATCAGGGGCCTAAACTAAACGCAGAGGCACGAATCCCTAAACCCTAAACCCCAAACCCTACACCCCAAACCCACTAAACCCTAAACCCGAATCCCTAAACCCGAAACCCTACACCTCCATGCCTGAAGCCCTAACAACTTACCTTTGGTTAGTAGGGGATGGAAGAATGGTAGTAATAGTAGTTATAATCCCCATTCCTCCATTCCCCTACTAACCAAAGGTAAGACAAAGCGCTGAGTGAGCCCTGAAGGGCAGGGGACTTAGTAAGTAGGTTATAAGTAGAGTTATAAGTACCCTACATGGAGTTACCCCATTATAACCCTACTTATAACCTTACTTACTAAGTCTCCTGCCCCTCCAGGTAGACCCTAAACCCTAAACCTCATAGATCCCTTTATGGAACCCTATAGATCCCTTTGAGGAGTCCTTTAAGAACCCTTACTAAGTCCCCTGCCCCTCCAAGTGAAGGGCGCCTTTGCTACTGCCTTCAGCAACTCTTCGGTTGTGAGAGCAATGCGCCTTACAAGGATTGACATGGGTTCAGCAAGAGGCTCCTCAGAGACTCCGAAACCCTGGGTACTGCCCCCATACAGTAACAGTCTATAATAAGGCTACTGTTCAGGTCCTAGTTTATCTGTATTATGAATATTATCCAACTGTTACTGAGTGGCGGCAGTACCCAACCGAAACCCCTTAAGGAATGGACCATAATTCATGGCAGGAAAGCGACGATGCTTTATAGAGTATATTTCCTCAATTACAGGGGTTCTGGAGTCTCCGGGTATACCCCAAGGGTCCAAGTACTTAGGTATCACATACTCTCCAAAATAGTAACTTACATAACTATAATTATTATCCCAAACCCGAGAACCTGATTAATGGGTGCTTTGGACCCTGAAGGACATACACAAATTATAAATAAATAAATATATATATATATATATATATATGGGTACTAGGCCAATTTGCTGACTAACGCAAAGGCTCCATGTACCTTAATAGTAGATGCGTGAGCCTTAAAGGGGTCCCTATGTGGGCACTTTAAGGCCTAAGTATATAGTATATGATATGGGTAATCCCGGGTTTGGGGGTTACGGTTGTTGCGTGGGGGTGTAGGCCTTTAACGGTTTCCATTAGCTTCTGGGCCCGGTTCAGGAACCTTCTCTAAATTAAATGACCCTAAGCCCTATACCTGTAACCCCAAATCCTACCAAAAAAACTACGGCAGTTATGCACTTCAGTTAATGGGTAACAAAAAGAGCCTATGGCAGTTATGCACTTTAATTAAAGGGTAGGGCCCTTAACGTGGTTGGCTGTGGGAGCCACGGGTAAGCCCTGAACCTTGAATGCTATCACATGATGACCTACTTGTCGGGTATCATGGGCAACTGAAGGTTAACCTTTTTGGTTATATAGGGGTTAATTATACAGGGACAATACTACCCAGAAAAGGTTAAAGGTTCCTACTCCACCACTAGGAAGAGGAAAGCATACATTCTGTCTTTGCGCCACTCAGTAACCACGAGCTAACTTAACCAGACTCCTACATTGACACCTAATTCGTGGACTATCGTAGGCCGTACCTAAAAATGTCTCCACTGTAGCTCCTTTCTTGGTTTGGCCAGTTGTATATGTATGTATATATATATATATATATATATTTGTAAGTATATGGAATCCTAAAATCTTCTATCATGAACCGAATCCCCTAGAGCCCTGTACCCCATCAGCACCGCCAGAGCTGAGACCCAAGCTGGTCCACGTGAGCACAAGGCTGCATGTACGTCATCATCGCCTTAACTGAGAAGACACCCAGTTAGGTTCTAGTGGTTTAGGGCTTAGGGTTGAGGGTTTCGGGCGTAGGGGTTTAGGGCTTAGGGTTTAGGGGTTTAGGGGTTTGGGGTTTAGGGTTGTTTTAAAATCCGATGGGGCGTTTTAGGGTTTAGGATCTAGGGTTTAGGTGCTGAGAAGACCCAGGATTGCCCGAAGGAGCTACTAAGGTTGCGCCGTGGTCCCCTAACAAGAAGGCAGCCTTTTTCCTACGCCTTGGTTTTAAGAAGGGAACCAGAAAAAAAGGCAGAAGGGTATTACTGGGGAACCTAGCTCTAAGAGCCACGACGAAAGGGCTGTACTAAGGGCTGGTTACAGCTACCTATAGCTACTTTGTAAGGTGTAGAATGACTGCTTGTGTTCAGGGAACTGGGGTCTTCCGAGGGATTGAAATTGAAAGAGTCTGAACGGGTCTTGTCAGAGATTTTTCAGCTTGCTTCAACAGTTTCCATACGGCTTCGGTCAATCGTTGGGGGTTTAAACTGCGAGCTTCTCTTGGCGAGCAGCAAAGCTCACACCCCTCGACATGGAAGCGGCCCTTGTAATCTCGAAACCACTCTTGAAGCGCCCTAAATCCTAAACCCTTGAACCCCAGCGGCTATGAGAAAAAGCAACAACCTCATGTAGTGGCCTGAAGAATTAGAATAGGGCTTTGAGGTACGTTATATTGTACTTACCATAAGGAACCCCCCAAAACCCTATTCTAATCGTTACAGCATTAAGGCCCGTGCCTCAGCCTACCAAACCCTACTTAAAGGATCATGGGACTTAGTAAGTAAGGTTATAGGTACCTTAATTGGGGTTTTTCAGTCATTAGAGGTATAGTTACCCTATTTATAATCCCAGTTACTAAGTCCCATGATCCTTTAAGTACTCTTTTGAAGGGTCCCTATAAACTTCATATTAGGCTTCATAATAGGAACCTACAAAGAAGCAGGGTTTGGTAGGTTAAGGTATAGGTAACATCACCGGTGTGTAGGAGGCGGCCTTCCAAAGACTCTCGCGGTCTTCAGGCGAGGCACCTCGACAGAAAAACTGGGTTTCGCTCAGAGCCAAAACTCCCTGGTCCTTGGTAGGGTTTAGGGTTTAAGGATTAGGGTTTAGGGATTAAGGTTTAGGGAGTGGGGGAATGGATCCCTCGAGTAGTCCCTATATAATCCAAGAATAGTCTCCACAATCCATTCCCCTTCCCCCATTCCCTACTAAGAACCAGACAGAAAAGTGCGCAGAGTTTCGGGCTTTTCAGGTTTCGAATTGCATCTAAGCTGGAAGAGCTTACTTAAGGATCATGGGACTTAGTAACTGGGGTTGTAAATAAGGTAACTATACTTGTAATTGCTTGTAAGGGACTTATAACCTTACTTACTAAGTCCCCTGATCCTCCAAGTAGGGTATCAGGGCTTTAGAGCCAAGGTGCTTGGGGCTGTAGTTTGAATGTGCTACCCTGACATTGATTAATTACAACAACATCCAGGTCCACTGGCATCAACACACACTTGTTTTAAGATGTGGCTTATGACGAGTTGACTCGACATTTTGCATATTCAGCCCCCCCCTACATGAACATTTGCGATTGCAAGTTTTGGATCTGCGAAAAGAATCAGGCTCGACGTGCTGGCGAAGCCTCGAAGCCCACATGCGTCAAGGCAAACTTGAGTCCTATAGATACTATAGCGGATTAGGTTCAAAGGCATCCCCAATCCTGAGTCTCAAAGCCAGAAATCCTGCATACCGGAAGCAGCAAACTCTCTAATTACAGAGTTTAGGGCAGTTTAGGGCAAGTGTTTACCCCTCTCAAACCCCTGTCCTGCAATCGCAACCAAGCAATTTACCGGGAGCCGCCTTAGAGCCCAACTCGTAGCAAATCCGAAGCAATGTCCCAAACCCATACGACCGCGGAAACGACGTCTTCGACCTGTACTTGAACACTTATATACTGAATCGCATACGGAGGCCTGCAGCGACTTCCAGCGACCATCGGAAAGCTGCGCCCTGCGCATGCTGGAGAGTCGTTCATGGGGGCGCTGTCATGGGGGCGTAAGGTATGATGAGCCTTAAAAAGTTCATTTGATGTCAATTGCGAACCTTTGTGCCTTTTCACAATGCTTGTCGACTGCGGAATCTCAGTGTAATTTGGGCGGATGGGATCTTCACTTGCGCTTGGAACCTTTGCCGAAAACTGTTGCGAAGATGATGCGGAGCGCGCACATCGTTGCAGCGAACATTGCGCAGGAGTTGCAGACGCTCACAATTGTGCACAATCGTGGTGATCCGCGGCGCGCAAAATGCCACAGTTGCCCACAATTGCCGTCGTTTGTATGCGTTCTGCAATTGTGCATTTTTGCTCGCTGCGCCACGCGCAAGTGCGCGTTGTAATTCAGGAAATCGGAAACATGACAAAAGCTGCGAGCAGCAGCTGCAAACCTCGAGTCAGAGTAACCTTCATGTTGATGGGTTCAGCAGCAGCTCTCGGGAAGCAAGCGCCCTTAAGCCCCCATGTGAGGGGCCCCGCTTGCGACACTCAAAGCATGGGGCTCGCAGCTTGGGGTTTTGTTGCTTCATGAGTACGTTTCTTTAGGTGTTCTTCGGGATTTAGAAAGCTTAGGGTTTAGGATGTCATTCCATGTTTTCCTGTCGGTACTCTTTTTGGACTCGAGACTTAGAGGGAGACTGAGCATTCCCTAAACCCTAAACCCTAAACCGAGGGTTTCAGGGATTGGAGGCCTGAAGGTGCAGGGCAACCCACACCTGACAACGTATGAAGAGAGGTGGGAGGTTTTGGGTTTTGGGTTTGGGGTTTGGGAGGGGGGGGGGGTTGGGGTTTGGGGTTTAGGAGTTGGGGTTGATAATCAGAGTAGGATATTTTCGGGTATGCTAGAGCATAGTTACGTGGCAAGGAACTGTAAGTAATGATATTGGCAACGGTTCAAGCTTCTACATTATGTCATATCCTGCTCCCCCAGTCAGCAAAACCATCAAAGATATGCAATATGTCCCATGTGCCAACTCTTGATGAGACTTGCATATGTTAAGTCTTAACTTATTGGAACCATTAGTTCGCAAGGTCGGCTATCGGAGGAGGAAGAGACTGCGGAGGCATCGTCTACAACTGAGGGGCTGGGGCCGTTAGTCTAGCATCTATTTATAGATTCCCAGGGGCCCCAAAGTAGTTCCTTTTTGGGTGTGTCTTCTTTTTTGGTTAGGGACTTTAATATACTACCTAAAAAGGAACTACTTTGGGGCCCCTGGGTAGACAGACACATAGATAGATATTTATCTGCTTATCTACACCTGTTTTGAAAATCGCTGTCATCCCAAATCAAACGGATTCAGAACTTCTTCAGAAATGTGACTGGGCTGCACACAGCGAGGCCGACCAGGGATTGTGCCACGGCCTCCAACCTTTGGAAGCAGTGAGGAGTATAGGCTCCTGCAACTTACGGAGCCCTTCTTCGGGGTCCCCAGAACAAGGGCTATCACTTTATTCCCAAAGGGTCTAAAGTATCTGTATATGGTAGAATGTAGGGTTTCGATATTATAGGAATTACTATTATGATTGGGGGAAGTATCCCGCATAACAGTACCTAGGATTTTTTGGGATTCTAGCATCTACATCAAGGACCCCTTATTTTCTGAAACTCCCGCATTGAACCAAGGAATTGAAACCTTCGGGCTGGTGGCGTCTGGGTTCATTGGGTTTCTGGCTGATGGCATGGTCCAATGGTGGTGGTTCTGAACATCTATCCTTGTAGTTAATTTCTAGATTCACGAGATATGGCACTACCAGAAAGCAGCCATCATGATAGTCACAAACGGAGATGTATCCACATGTGCAAACAAGTGCACACATATACGCCGAAGCACAGACTCCGACAAATGCACATGAATGAACAGGTGGGTATATCCTGCTTTCTCTATGCCAATCCACTAATACATGCAAATGCACCTGCACGAAGACGACGTGGTACATATAGATGCTTGTATATTAACAATTCATCCCATGTTACTTGTTCATCGTCGGAAGGCCGCTGTACCGAGCAAGATGAGATTGGCATAAGCGGTTCAAAGTCTCAAAAGTCCCTAAGGGTCCACAGGATCCAATAATTAGGTACTCGGGTCTGGCATGGTATAATTTTGCAGATTACTGTTGGGAGGTGCTTGGACCCTTCGGGTAATGTAGGAACCTGATGAAGAAACCCTGGGCCTTTATTTGGGTTCCTAATATGAACCCTACTGTTTTGGGATTCTAGAGCCTGGATTTCTTAATCAGGTTCCTACAATAAAAACCCTAGACCCAAGAGTAACCCAGGAATAAAAAGGGTGCCTTTTTTGGTTTTAAGGTGGTTATAAGGGAATCATAAGGGCTTACTCTGGGTCCTAGAACCCCTCAGCCCTTCTAAGAGGAATCCGGATTCTCCTTATAGTCGCCCTAGTATAGTCGCCCTTATAGTAATCCTCATAAGACCCCTTTAAAAGGAGACCTTAAAGGAACCCCTCAGCCCTGCGAAGAGGAATCCGGATTGAGCTGAGGCTGCAGCTGGCGAGAGAGGACATCACAGCGTCGGCAGCCAGTGGCTGGTCTACCACGATCCGCCTGCGTAAGGGCTTCCTTTTTTTAAAGGGGTCTATATATATATATATATATATATATATATATTATTGGGGTAGGGTTTAGGGTTGAGGGTTTAGTTTTTGTGGGTGGTTGTCAAAATTCTGGTCTTTTTCTGGGTCCCTAATATAATACGGCACCGAATATTTAGGGTACTCAAAAAGGGGCCCCTATTTTGACAAACACGCACATGGAGCCGGCTTAGGGCGGCTTCAGGATTTGGGCTAACATCCTAAACCCTCAGCCCCTAAACCCTAAACTCCGAAAAAATCCTGAAACCCTAGACCCTGAACCCCAAACTGAAGCTGGCTGCCACCAGCCCACACGGCCCTGAACCTAGGCTGCATACATAAACCCCGAACCATAAGGCCCTATTCCCAGACTGCTGAACCGTTAGACCATGAACCCTAGACTCTGCGGCTTAAACTTAAACCTCAGCCCCCCAAACCCCAAAACCCTGAAGTCAAAATACTACTATATACCCAGAGGCTCCACAGCAGTTCCTTTTTGGGATTGCCTTATAGGATATGAACCCCAAAAAGGAACTACTATGGAGCCTATGGGTAACCCCTAAATCTCGAACAGCACGCCCTGAACCCCAAAAATCGGAACGGAGATTGTATATAAGGAGATCACGAAACTCAAAACCTTATAGTACCCCTGACAGTAACCTTGCTATACCTCTTGCGGCACCCCTTGCTATAGCAACACTTGAACATGAACTCAAAACCCTAAAGACCAAACATTAACAAACCCTAAACCCCTTTAAAACAAGGCCTTGAGATTGGTGGAGGCCACGGTCTTCGGGGCCTCGCATGGCGAGTCGACGAAGATGAGACATCCCAGAGAGGGGGAGAGTGTGGTTTAGGGCTCCTTAAAGGGATCTATAGGGTTCCTTAAAGGGATCTATGGGGTTTAGGGTTTAGGCTTTACTTGGAGGGGCAGGGGACTTAGTAGAGTAGAGTTATATAAGTACCCTAAATGGAGTTGCCCAATTATGACCCTACTTATAAACGACTTACTAAGTCCCCTGTCCCTTCAAGTAGGATTTGAGTTGGCTTCTGGGTCCTTCTTGGGGAGGAACTTCTTTCCTCAGGTTATCATTCTTGCAAATTCAGTACCGGGACCCTGCACTGTAGTAACTACTGTTTTGGCTAAGTTGCTTTGGTTAGGATCCGATAACAAGAAAAATGCGACTCGATGGGAACGCAGAAATCCCTGAGCACGTTTTGCCAACTGCCTTCAAAGCGGTGGCGAAGCCTGTTCAGTGGAACCCTTTGGAATCCACCAATTCTATTTCGAACAGAAATGTATCAGGAATCATTCTGCGAGGATGGTGAAGCTTAGATCTAAAGCAGAGGAAGGGAGAAACAGAAATCGAAGCTTTGGTGGAAAGCTAATACAACCCTAAATTTTTTTTAAGGAAACCCTAAACCCTAAACCCTCAAGGAACCCTGAACCCTCTTTAAGAAACCCTGAACCCTCTTGAAGGAACCCTGAACCCTCTTTAAGGAACCCTACGCCCTCTTTAAGGAGCCCCCTTCCGAAGGTCCCTTTCTAGACCCAAGTGTAATGTAGGAACAAAAAGGGTGCCCTTTTTGTTTTAAAGGAGGTTATAAGAAAACCCTAAACCTAAAAAAGGTAATAAGGGCCTACTCTGGGTCCTACTGTTGATGATATAAATCTTGCATTACCTTAAGGACCCTAAACTATGGGAATTATGGTAAATTCCTTATTATGGGTCATGCAGGATTTTTATCATCAACCGTAGCTTTTCACGCGCCTGGCTTCGGAGATCTGCCTCGAGGGCGCGGATGGCTTCGGAGACTGACAAGGAGTCGTCCTCTTAGGGTTTGGACTTACGGGAGTTTAGGGTTTAGGGTTTAGGGTTTCGGACTTAAGGTTTAGTTGTTTTGAGTTTAGGGTTTAGGGTTTAGGGGTTTTGGACTTAAGGTTTAGGGTTTAGGGTTTATGGCTTAGGGTTTAGGGGTTCAGGGCTTTAGGGCTTAGGGTTTAGTGCTTGGGGTTTGGGGCTTATAGGGCTTAGCGACGAGGAGTCGTCGCATAGGGCTCATAGGAGGTTAGCGTGTTGAGGGCTTATCGTGTGTAGGGCTTACGGATTATAGGTTGTGATTGGGGCCTATCGTGTTTAGGGTTTATGAGGGCTTTGGATTTTTGAACGAAGGAGGGTTTGGAGAAGGGTTTTACTAATTAAGCGGGTTTGGGGTTTTCGGGTTGAGGGTGTGCAAGGGTTTTGGGTAGAGAACTCAGGCTGCGAAAACCTCCCTTGGCACAACGAAGATTTGCGCAGCAAATTGCTAAGCTTCACACCTTCTCGCAACCCTTGAATGTGACTGCCCTCAGCTTGTAAGCTCAATCGTACAGGAAAGAAGTGCCAGACGACCAACAGCTCTTGCACCCAGCATGTCTAAGCCGACAACCTACACTCCCCACTTAATCAGGAAACCCGAATCGTAGACCCGACACCACAGGCCCCAAACCAAAACCCTGAACAGCGAATGCAGACTCCTAGATACCAAACCCTTAGACCCTAAAACCTCAAACGGCCTTGAACTTAGATTACAAAGGGACCTTCATGATTAGAATAGGGCTTGGGGGACCAATATACTATAATAGTTACTAAGGAACCCCCAAAATACTATAGGTAATCATTTAAGCCCCTCTGGAAACCCTTAAACCCGAAAGAAGCCTTCAGATCTCAAGCACAACTCCCCGTCTCCTGGAGGCTTCCCAGGAGGCTCCCCATCAGATTGCCGCCTTCGATGTCGTTGTAGCCGTAGTCCTACGGCATCTTACTGGTAAAACGTAGGGCTTCTGCAATTACCCGGCAGAGCCGTATATAGCCGAACAAACGAAGCGCTGTTTTCCGACGGTTACTGTGCGTTTGAGAAGAGCTTGCCATTTGGGGCAAATGTTTCGGAGATCAGGCAAAACAAAATGGAAAGAGCCACAATTTTTCGGGGGGGCGACGATGGAGCTTACAACAAGGCACAAAATGCAACTTTAGTGCTTACAATGTGGCACATGGTACCTCAAAGGTGACCTGCCTTTTGAATGCCCCTATTGATTCTGCTTTACTGTTTACAATCTGACCCTGCAGTGCTGGGGTAGCACAAGGGTCCAAGTACCCCAATATCAGGGTTTCCGGTCGGCAAGCCATCCTCTGCATGGTTTTGGTGCCTTTTTGCCCGATTACTTAGTATTTAGGTACTTGGACCCTAAAGGATCACCTGCAGGAACCTGGGTTTTTGAGTAACCAGGGAGAAAAAAGTATAAACTTCCATTTCAGAATGGTTCCTTTAAGAAAACAGTATAAACTTCTATCTCATAATGGTTTCTTTAAGAAAAAAGTATTAAAGTATGGTACTCCAAAGCCCAGGAACCCTCACAAGGGATCCTTAAAGGGAGGGGCTCTGAGAACCCTGCAGTGCCCGACACCCGAGATCTGAGTCTGCGACAAATCGAACTTTGCGATCATCTGGCTTCAGCCTCGCGGTGCAGGGTGTAGGGGTTTGGGGTAGGGTTTAGGGTTCAGGGTTTAGGGTTCAGAGTTCAGGATTTAGGGTTTAGGGTTTAGAGGCTATGAGGGTACTTAAAGGCTCATGGGACTTAGTAAGCAAGGTTATAAGGAGGTTATAATCAGGATACCCCACTTAGGGGACTAATAACCCCAGTTATAACCTACTTACTAAGTCCCATGATCCTTTAAGTAGGATGTAGGGGTTTGGGCTTTAGTATGTAAGGGTTTGCCATTGGGGTTTAGGGTGTAGGCTGTCGAAGGTTCGGCGAACAGCAAACGTAACTTTGTAATGCTTAGAGCCCAGGATTCAAAGTTTAAGTTTAGTTTTTTCGGGTGCGGGCTTGGGTGTAGGGGTTTCGACTCGATCCTACAATGAATAGGATCGAGCAGGTGTGGTTGCCTTTGTATGCGGCTTTCGCTTCAAATATGCCAACCTCGTGTGTTGAGGGTGGCTGTGGCTGTAGTGGCTGAGTGCATCAGCAAACAAGTGGGTGGTTGTCAAAATTAGGGTCCCGTTTTGGGTCTTTATTATAACAGGGCACCTAAAATTTCCCTACAACACCGAAAGTTTCTACCCCTAAGGGTCCAAGTACCCAGTTATCCTATACTCTCAAAATAGTAACCTACATAACTACTATCCCAAACCCAAGTATCTAATTATTGGGTCCTTTGGACCCTTAGGGTAAGGCATGGCCCAGGGCTTAGGGTACATCATCCTGTACAGCTCTATTACAAAAGCCCTTAGAATAGAGAAGCTTCCTGTCTGGTAGTTCGGGGTGTATAGTATTATACTAGTACTTCCATTTAAGCGTAAGCCCAGAATCACACACGGGAAGCATTCCTAAGCAGCCGTATGTTCTCACCACCACCCGAACATAACCCTACCTAGCCCAATGCCTCCAAGGACCTCATAGTTAGGGCCGTAGACCCGTTCGGGACCCAATCGTAAGGTCCCTGGAAGCCCAGGGTGGTACGACCCAAAAACTCTTTTACTTAAAGGATCATGGGACTTAGTAACTGGGGTTTTAAGGTAACTATACTTACAGTTACTTAGAACCCCAACTATGGTACTTGCAACCTTACTTATTAAGTCCCATGATCCTCCAAGTAGTGCTGCAAGCTAAGTGGCGTCTTCGGAAGGGGAGCCACCGCCGGTGGTGGCCGCGAGGGCGGTGGTGGCGGTGCCAAAACAATCTGCGGATCCAATGAATCTCAAAACTCTTTTAAGAAATATATTTTAATCGACTAAGGGTTTCGTAGTTTTGTGTTGGGCTTAATGTTCTTGATAGTTTTTATCATAAGAGCTTGATGACAAATTTGCCTTGAAGGTGTCTTGCTTAATTACAGAGATTTGGACTGTGTGGGTCTAGGCGGTTCAGCACCAGGTTGTGGTTGGGTTGGTTTTATAGGTTATAGGTTTAGGGTTATTGGGTTTCTGGATCAGGATTTGAAGCCCAAAGCCGTTCGGACAAGGACTTGAGGTCAGTTGCAGTTTGGACAGATGCAATGTCAGATGCTTCGCACTAAGCCTTATCCCTGAACCCTAAATCCTAAGCCCTATATGTATATAGTATATACTTTGCTCCGCCAAGCCTCATGTATCCTGGAAGGCTTCTTGTTTGCGATCCAAGCGCTTCAGTTTTAAACCTGGTCCAGATTCGCCAGTCACGAAATCCCTGGCCATCGAAACTCGCATGCTGAATCCGATTCTGCGGATATTCCGGACCGCAACACAAAGCGAACGGCAAGGCTGCTCGGAGCGGAAAGAACACACCTGAGAACTTGCAAACCTGTCTCAGCTTACAGGAACAGGCAGGAACAGGTTCCTATAAGCTGAGACACTGTAGTATGGGGTTTAAATAACAAGTACAACATGGAGCACCAAA
The DNA here is from genome assembly GCA_905221615.1 of Symbiodinium sp. CCMP2592. NCBI lineage: Eukaryota > Dinophyceae > Suessiales > Symbiodiniaceae > Symbiodinium > Symbiodinium sp. CCMP2592. Next base: position 503,356 of record CAJNDT010002768.1, read on the forward strand.
ACATTTTTGGTACCTTTCTCGGCCCCGTTATTATCCAACCAAAAGAATGTAGTTATAGCTCATACACCACATCGGCTTGCTCGTAGAGGACATAGCTCCTCATGTCTTTTGCAATCTCGTTTGGGGGAGCTAAAGGTTACCCTTGAGATTTGATTAGGGATTGCAGTACATGGAAATTACTTCAAAAAGGTTACAAGCATGCGTCAAGGCTAACTTTACAGCCGTAAGCGAAAACAAGACTCATCCCCAATGCACGGAAGCTTACTACGGAATCTTGGCTTCCCGACCGCGGGAGCACGTCGCCGTTGTGGAGGGCCAGACAAAGCCGCCATGGGCTTTGCTTTGGCTGTGTCCGTTTCTTGAGGTGATCCGTATACTGTATGGAGGATGCTGTTATACTATAACACTTGTATTTACGGTCGATACCACTGAGTCCTTAACCCACAGTGACACCGGACTCAATGATGGACTCTTACAGCCCTCACATCTTGCTGACAGGGCTTGGGGGGATTTCTACGTGGGATGGAGGAGTTTTCAGGACTTAGGCCTGTTCGGGGTGATCCGTGTTCAAGGCTTCAGGATGCAAGGTTGTTTCTGTTTGGGTTCGGGGTCCAGGTCGCAAGAGGTGGCGCATGTCAGGCTTCTTAACCCTACGGCTCGAAAATAGCTCAAAAGCCTTATAAAATCTGGTCTTTAGGCCCAAAAGCCTTAAAATATGAGTCCTTAGAGCCTTAAGCCCTTTTGATCCCTTTAAAGGACCCCTTATAGATCCCTTTAAAAGGAGTCCTTAGAGCCTTAGGGTAAGTGTGCAGGGTTTCGGGTGGCTCGGAGTTGCGCACTTGAAGCAGGGAGCTGCCGATGGGCGCGAAGAGGGAAGCATGACAGACGAATCTTCGACATCCCCTAGAGGCTCCATATCTAGGGTTTAGGTTTTCGGGGTTTAGGGGTTTAGGGTTTAGGGGTTTAGGGTTTAGGGGTTTAGGGTTTCGGATTTAGGGTTTTAGTACCATTATGGAATTAGGTCCCAAAAGCCATGATATGGATGGTCTTTTGGGACCTGATTCCATAATGCTACTATATATGGAGCCTCTGGGATCCTATTAAGGCTCTTTCCTCAAGGGCTCGGCGGCATAACCCGGGCTTTGGCCACGCAACGTCACCCCCAAAATCTCACATCCTCAGCACTCTAGCTGGAAGCTGGAAGGGCCACAATCCTAAAAAACGCAAGCTTCTAGCCAAAGAGTCTAATATACAGGCCTGGATCAGGATTGCAAGATACGTACTAGTCCCAGGGTTCCTTGATATAGTTACCATTCGTGTGCTCCACATGCTCCAGTGCATGAGGCCCTTCGTGTTACGTGAGACACAAACCCAAAAGCCACGAAACATCCGTAAACCCATAAACCCTGTAAAATTGGTCCTAAACTTTAGGACCCAGTTTTCAGGGTTAATGGGTTTACGGATGTTTCGTGGCTTTTTAAACCTTAGCCTAAGACCATCCACAAACTTTACAAATGCTGTTCAACATAAAACCGAACGCCCGCTGACAGGAGTGCCTCACCCCACACCTAAAGGTCTACTTGGACGAGAATCGGACTTAGTAGTTCAGGATACAAGTACCCCAATTGGGTTTATCAGAAACTGGAACGTCTTCGTTGTGACCTGATGTTTTGCCCTTGGTCTCTAGCTGCACTGTTACTAAGTCGCACGACCCTTTAAGTAGGGCTTATGGGGCTAAAGCCTTGAGAGACACCCCCAAGGCTTGCTCTTAAGCGACGTCCCAAGCTCTACGACACCAATCCCAAAACAAAACCCACACCCAAAACCCTAAATCCAAGAGCCTTTCCCCTAAGGCTCATACTTTCAGGCTTTTGGGCCTAAAGACCATCTTATATAAGGCTTTTGGGCCATTTCGAGCCTGATAGGGTTATGGAGCCCTTCAGGGAACGCCATGGGAAATTCGAAGACTGCCGCGACTGCAACCATGAGGGGCCTCTTCGTCCACATCGTTCGACGCCAGATCCAGCGCGACCATTACCGCCTGTCCGAGCAGAAGGGTTTAGGAGTTTAGGGTTTCGGGTTGAGGGTCTAGTTCCCTGAAGAATCCCGTTAAGGGTTTCAGAGGAGGGATTTCTTTAAGGGTTCCTTTAGGGGTTCTTTTAAGGGTTGAGGGTTTAGGGTTTACCAGCACCCTGCAAGTACCCTTGAATAGAGCGCTTATGGTCCCTCATAGTTGGTATTCTTGGTATCATACTTGAAGGATCCTGGGACTTAGTAAGTAGGTTATTATAAGTCCCCTAAGCGGGGTTATCCTAATTATAACCTCCTTATAACCTTACTTACTAAGTCCCATGAGCCTTTAAGTAGAGGGTAGTTGGGGGGTGCTGGTAGTAGGGTTTTGGGTTAAGGGCCGACGTTTGGGGCTTATGGTTTCCGTCGTTGCTGGCCAGCCTGCTACGGTTGAGGGTTTAGGGTTTAGGGGTTTAGAGTTTAGGGTTTAGGGAAGGAGAGAAACAAGGATAGGGCTCAAAGGACCTAATCAATCCCTGCATCCTACAACCTGAACCTCTGAATCCTAAAAGTTTACAAGACCTCTTGAGGGCACCCTTAAAGGAACCCTGTCGAATACCTCTATAAACCCTGAGAACCCCTCATAGAACCTCCTAAACCCTAAACCCATGAAGGAACCCTACAAACCCTTACAGGAACCCTCTAAGCCCGTATTAATGGAACGCTACCTAAACCCTTAAGAAACCTTTAGCACTTCTGATACTTGGAGGCCTCAAAAGGTGGGATGAAGCTGGGTAGGAATAAGGTTCCCTAAACCCTAAACCCTAAACCCTAAACCCTAAAAGGACTCTCTTCTTGGGATTTGCCCACCTACCTTCATCCCACCCTTGGAGGACTTCGTATAGAAACCTTGCTTGGAGGGGCAGGGGACTTAGTAAGGGTTTTTAAAGGACTCCTCAAAGGGATCTATAGGGTTCCAAAAAATGATCTATGAGGTTTAGGGTTTAGGGTCTACTTGGAAGGGCAGGGGACCTAGTAAGTAGGTTATAAGTAGAGTTGTAAGTACCCTACATGGAGTTACCCCCATTACAAACCCTACTTATAACCTTACTTACTAAGTCCCCTGCCCCTCCAAGTAGACCCTAAACCCTAAACCTCATAGATCATTTTTTGGAAACCTATAGATCCCTTTGAGGAGTCCTTTAAAAACCCTTACTAAGTCCCCTGCCCCTCCAAGCGAAGCCCGAGGCGCCTCTTTGCTGCAGACCGGGGCAATTCGGGGAAGCCCCGCCTCAGGGAAACAATCGCGTCTATCAAAGGGGAAAAGGAAGGACCCTTAATGGGGACCTTTATAAAGGGATCTATAAGGATTCTATAAAGGGTTTAGGGTTTAGGGTCTATCAAAGGGGAAAAGGAAGGACCCTTAATGGGGACCCTTATATAGGGTTCCTTAAAAGGATCTATAAGGATTCTATAAAGGGTTTAAGGTTTAGGGTGTATCAAAGGGGAAAAGGAAGGACCCTTAATGGGGACCCCTGCCCTATAATGGGCTATATAATGGGTATATAATAGCTATATTAAGGGTATATACCTAGGGGTCCTTATTAAGAGTCCCTCCTTTTGCCCTTGGAGTCTAGCCGGAAAAGCTGCAGTACCCAAAGGGTCCTAGGTACTGTTATGGGGGATGCTTCCCCAAATCATGGCAGTATTTCCGAATATAGAAAACCTACATTCTACCGTGAAGGTATTTTGGGCCCTTTGGGTGTAGTCGTATAAGGTCCCAAGGTACAGTATAAGCCAGCTTGGGATTTACAATAGCAGGGCTTAGGATAACTTAAGATATGGGGCTGCCAGATTTAGGACTTAAGGGTGTAAGAATTACTCTGAAAGGCTTCTGTCTTGTAGGGTTCCACACGAACCGCAGAAACACGAAAGCTAGGAACTCTGAAACTCTGGGAAGGTGCTCGCAGAGATCCGGGGGTGCGGCGGCCAACGCAAGACGAACTTGCTCGTCCTTGTCGTTGGCCATGTCCTGCCAGACTTCACCCAAAGACGGGGAGGTTTAGGTTTTGGGGCGTTGAGGGCTTGGGTTCAAGGTTCAGACCAATAGAGTCAAGGGATCAGGGTCTCTTGTGCCCAGCCGACTGGCGGTGCAACTTTCAAAGACCTCCAAGCCATTGTTCCCGCCGCTGGGGATGGTTCAGAAGTTCACACGGCTGATCGTCTTGTGTGCCTATGCAAACATTCTGAATCAGAACCGGGAGCTGCCTTTTACTAAAAGTAACTGAGGCACCATAGTGCAGGTACATATTTCGCTTTGGAGCTTATCATGGGGGTGGCCACACCTACACCTGTGGGAGAGCAGCATTCCTGTTTAATGGGCCCTGAGGGGTAGCGTATGGGGGGTAGGTTGTACCATAACCAAAGAGGAACAATAAGGGGATATTATACCAGAAGCCAGCAAGTTGGAACATCTCTAGTCCTCGAACCCTTAACATAGAATGGAGTGAACTCCAGCACCAATCATCCTGAACGCATATTGCTACTTTCCTGAACGCATATTGCTACTTTTGTGGCTTCTTCTACGTTATCCCACAGCCCCAACGCCCGAGATTCAAACCCAAAGCCTAAAACCCTAAACCCTACACCCTAAACCCTAAACCCTGAACCCTAAACCCTAAACCCTAAACCCTACCCGACGTCATCGAAGGACCAGCTCCTTCACCCTCCGGAGGCTCTTTTTGTGGCCACCGGCCACCTGCCAAAGAACGGGTCTAGGGCCCTAACTATAAGGTCCTTGGAGGTATTGGGTAGTATAGAAGTCATTATAGGGTTTTGGCAGTTCATGGGTAGGGGTAGGTTCGTTTAGGGCTCAGAAAGGGCTAGGGTTCAGAGTTGAGTCCAAGGCTTAGCTGAGTTTTGGATGTTTTGGGGTCAGGGGCGATATCGGACATAGAGTTGTAACTAGGATACCCAGTAACCTAAGAATAAAAAGGCCTCTCTTTTTGGTATTGGGTAACTTTATAAGGAACCTAGGACTACAAAAAGGGAATAAGGGTACTACTGGGCATCCTAGTGTAAGTTCATAGGGACCCTTGCCGGGGGTAGGTTGGACTATACTTCCTTAAATAGGCCTTATGAGGTCCTTGTTATGGGCATTTAGGCCCCCAACCCCCCTCCCTATGATATGTGCAGGGGGGAGTGTGGGGTTCAGGGGACTGATGGCCTTCGGGATAAAGTTTTGTGGGATTTCCATGCCGGGGCGAAAGCTCCTGAACCCTTCAGCCCCAAGAAGTCTCTAGACTAGGGTTCCGAAAAACCAAAAGGGGGTCCTTTAAGGGTTACGATAAGGGATCTATAAGGGTACTATATCTCTAAACCCTGAGCCGACTCTAGAAAAGCAAATCGTCCTGGGCCTGTCTTAAGTTTGGCTTTTCTTGTTGTTCACAGACGTTCCCTTGTAGGTTTTGAGGGGCTCCCTGTAGTATAACTAGATAAGGACTGTGTAGTAAAGTGCACTAATCGTAGTTGCAGGTTTTGAGGGGTTTCCTATGGTGTATATAACAAGATTAACTTGATAAGGACTTTACAGTAAAGTGCACGATCGTACTTGCAATGCGGACATCGAAGTTGCCCCAACTAAACCCTAAGGCCTCAACCCCAAGACCAGCCATAAAATCCCGCAGTCCTAGACACAAGACGTTCCGCAGCCCCTAAATCCCAATACTCTTACACCCCAACCCCCTAAAAAACCCAACCCTAACTAGGTGGGGCTTTTAAAGCCTTTGACAAATATTAGTAAATAAGATCCTCTTAAGCCCAATAATAAGGGAAAATATAAAATGTCCCAAAGCCCTACCTAGCTAAACTCCAGGACCTGGGCCCCTGCATCGGATGTAGGATTTGCCTCGCAGATGTTGGACACGGCGACAAGCGCCTTTCGACGAACGCTCCTTAGGCAACGAGATCACTGAACCCTACGCCCCGAATCCTTAGAAACCTCATAAGCTCCTGGTCCCGAACCCTATACCCTGCACAAGCACTCTACAGCAAACCCCATAAAGTTGGAAACCGGATTAAGGCCAAATAGTGATGGGATTCCTGTACATTGCTCTTAAGGATTGAGGATATAGGGTTTCCAACTTTTGGGCTTCTACTGTAATTAAGCATAAACTCAAGCACTTTCAGGAAATGTAATGCAAAGTCTTCTGACCGCGTGCAGCACCGGAGCTTTTAGATACAAGATACATGATCGAAGCTCCGGAATTCCGCCGGGTGCGCGGCCAATGTGGGTTGTGAAGGTGCGGCGAAATTGCCTGGTATCATCCCGTGGAGCCGAAGTTGAGTTTCGAATGATCTTTTGGGGCTTTAGGGGTTTAATTTTGTTTTTGTTTTGAGCCCTCTTTTCCTTCTGCAGCGTTTTGAGGGCTCTCAATGTTGTGGCACATAGATCCCTTTAAAGGAACCCCTAGAGACCCTCTTTAAAGAACCCTAGACCCTAAACCCTCAAGCCTATAGATCCCTTTAAAGGAACCCTTAGAGACCCTCCTTAAAGAACCCTAGACCCTAAACCCTCAAGCCTATAGATCCCTTTAAAGGAACCCTTAGAGACCCTCCTTAAAGAACCCTAGACCCTAAACCCTCAAGCCTATAGATCCCTTTAAAGGAACCCTTAGAGACCCTCCTTAAAGAACCCTAGACCCTAAACCCTCAAGCCTATAGATCCCTTTAAAGGAACCCTTAGAGACCCTCTTTAAAGAACCCTAGACCCTAAACCCTCAAGCCTATAGATCCCTTTAAAGGAACCCTTAGAGACCCTCCTTAAAGAACCCTAGACCCTAAACCCTCAAGCCTATAGATCCCTTTAAAGGAACCCTTAGAGACCCTCCTTAAAGAACCCTAGACCCTAAACCCTCAAGCCTATAGATCCCTTTAAAGGAACCCTTAGAGACCCTCCTTAAAGAACCCTAGACCCTAAACCCTCAAGCCTATAGATCCCTTTAAAGAACCCTTAGAGACCCTCCTTAAAGAACCCTAGACCCTAAACCCTCAAGCCTATAGATCCCTTTAAAGGAACCCTTAGAGACCCTCCTTAAAGAACCCTAGACCCTAAACCCTCAAGCCTATAGATCCCTTTAAAGGAACCCTTAGAGACCCTCCTTAAAGAACCCTAGACCCCTAAACCCTCAAGCCTATAGATCCCTTTAAAGGAACCCTAAAGAACCCTAGACCCTAAACCCTCAAGCCTAAGATCCCTTTAAAGGAACCCTAGACCCTCCTTAAAGAACCCTAGACCCTAAGCCTATAGATCCCTTTAAAGGAACCCTTAGAGACCCTCTTTAAAGAACCCTAGACCCTAAACCCTCAAGCCTATAGATCCCTTTAAAGGAACCCTTAGAGACCCTCCTTAAAGAACCCTAGACCCTAAACCCTCAAGCCTATAGATCCCTTTAAAGGAACCCTTAAAGACCCTCCTTAAAGAACCCTAGACCCTAAACCCTCAAGCCTATAGATCCCTTTAAAGGAACCCTTAGAGACCCTCCTTAAAGAACCCTAGACCCTAAACCCTCAAGCCTATAGATCCCTTTAAAGGAACCCTTAGAGACCCTCCTTAAAGAACCCTAGACCCTAAACCCTCAAGCCTATAGATCCCTTTAAAGGAACCCTTAGAGACCCTCCTTAAAGAACCCTAGACCCTAAACCCTCAAGCCTATAGATCCCTTTAAAGGAACCCTTAGAGACCCTCCTTAAAGAACCCTAGACCCTAAACCCTCAAGCATATAGATCCCTTTAAAGGAACCCTTAGAGACCCTCCTTAAAGAACCCTAGACCCTAAACCCTCAAGCCTATAGATCCCTTTAAAGGAACCCTTAGAGACCCTCCTTAAAGAACCCTAGACCCTAAACCCTCAAGCCTATAGATCCCTTTAAAGGAACCCTTAGAGACCCTCCTTAAAGAACCCTAGACCCTAAACCCTCAAGCCTATAGATCCCTTTAAAGGAACCCTTAGAGACCCTCCTTAAAGGAACCCTAAGCTTGAAGGGCTTCGGAGTTCACTCAGGGCATCGAGTTTGCTAGGGATGCATGGACCAATGTCTACCCAGAGGCCCCAAAGTAGTTCCTCTTGGGGTGCATATAGAATCCTCTAAGGTAATCCCAAAAAGGAACTACTACGTTGGGGCCTCTGGGTAAGAGCTTCAAGAGATTTTGGTTTCGAGGTTTAACAAGCAGATCTAGGTATTACGGAATATTTTCCTGAGGGTTCACACGAGTACCTGGAGCCCGGGATCTGAATTCGCGTAATGAACAGAGACCAACCCTTGCCATGTACATGACAAGTCTACTTGATCTCTTTCTACCCATAGGCCATAGGCTGCATAGTAGTTCCTTTTTGGGGTTCATATTTAGAACCCTATAAGGCAATCCCAAAAAGGAACTGCTATGGAGCCTCTGGGTAGATGCATACATACAGACATGCGCAAACAGGTAGGCCTGTACACGAACAGTTGGCACGGACGCACAGATACGCAAGGAGTGGACACGTACGCAGAAAGCCAAATCCTCAAGTCTGTGAGTCCCCAAAACCTGAATCCCAACTCGCTTGAACTGAAAAGGGCACCCAAAGAGCCCAATACCCCGTAAATAAGGAAATCGTACTAGGCAGCTAAGCAGCGTTGGAAAAGTCTTGGATTCGTCTGTAGCTACTGAAAAAAAGGGGTCTTGGAGCTCTCTGCGAACCCCCAAACACTAATCAGGTCAGGAGCGAACAAAAACACACACACACACACACACAAACCCTAAACCCTAAACCCTAAACCCCAACACACATAACTAAATGCATCACAAAAACGCCCCTGAGGCTCGTTGCTTGTTGTTGTTTGTCTGGATTTTTCTGCTGTTTTCAGAGGAAAACATGAACGAGTAAAACAGCTACACAACAAGAAACCACAAGTAACTGAACAACAACAATGACCTGAATCCAACGGTGGCCTCAAGAGCTAGGTCGAGCTTCCGCATGACATCTCGATGCTCGTCCCCTTCCCTGCAGGAACTCTTTCGTCGTTTCGTTTTTCGGGTTTAGGGTTTCCGATGAAGGGTTCCGGGATTCCATTTCTTCAGGTTTTGGTTCCTGCGGTAGGCTTGCGATAGTTTCGTTTTTGCATCCCGGACAAGGTATCTGTAATGGCTTACACATTAGGGTATAGGGCTTGGGGCTTAGCATTTAATCATTTTGGGTTTCGCGTTCAGGGACTCAGGACACCTTGTCATGGGCTTTTGGATTCGGAGTTTCTGGTTTCTGGCTGCAGGTCTTAGTCTTTGGCGGCCTTTGATTTGAGATGCAAGCGGGCCTAGAAGGACGTGGGACTGCTTGTGTGATTTCATGCAGATCTAGCCACCAAGTCACTCAACCTTACTGTAGGACCATTCTCTCCCCACCGCTCGTAAGGGACAGAGTAGTACGTACCATATGAACACTGTTAATTTGTGACTCCCAACCTTGAGAAGGGAAGGGGGCTACATACAAGGGAAGGAGGCTGCAGAAAGGAACCTCAAGTATGCAGGCTGGCACAGTCGGAGATGCTCATTCTAGTCTGGTAGAAGCCTGCAATCAAAACACCGCGGTTGCGGATGCAGACCGACCTACGCCATGCTATCGGACTATCAGTATCAGATTTGCTCGCCAAACAACATTCAAAGCTATTGAAGGAATTGAAATTTTGGGACTGCTGTTTGGGTCTCAGGGTCCATATCAGACAGTCCTACAGAATCAGAATCCGAAGCTAAAGCAAGGGCCCCTGCCGTGGGGCTACCAGAGATGTTAGAGCAGCTGCGGCGCCGCGGCGCTGGCCCCACTCCGGCCTAGGTACCAAAACCCGAAACCCAAAACCCTAAATCCGAATAAACCCTTTTAAATTGAAACATAGACTCTTGAGGGGATCCTTCGTCAAGAAACCCTCAGCATGAGGATACCTGGGCGGTGTGTCATGCATAAGTTCATGGTGGTTTTGAGGGGTACGGTGTTTTGGTGGGTTTCAGGGCCTAGGGTTTCGGGTACTACCCTAAACCCATTACTTGGAGTTTTGGGGTTTCAAGAAACTTAGAGCCGGGCGGGGCAGGGAAAGAATATGAGATTTGACTTCCGTTCACTTCCTAATGGCCTCAGAAGTGTCAGGTTTAGGCTCGCAATTCGGGAATTATGATACCTTAAACATCCTGAAACTATGGCAATATCCCTGAAAATCACTTAAGGTATATTCCTTCAGGGATGTTGTAAGGTCTGGGTATATTGCGGTACTTACTACAGTCTGTGGTGCTAGCCTGGGGGACTTGGAAGTTAGTGGCTGACCCTCCCTCCTCGCCGATCCTTTCTCTAATGTAGGGGCCTGAATAATTACCTATCATATTTTGGGAATTCATGATTATAACTATAACATAATGGGCCCCAAAACCCTATTCCAGTTATTATAAGGCTACTATATTACGTACTTTTCGGAAGAATACAGAAGCTGCTGATCGCTGCAAGGATTTACCCTGCTTAAAGGCTCATGGGACTTAGTAAGTAAGGTTATAAGTAGGTTATAAGTAGGTTATAAGTAGGATAATGCCACTTAGGGGACTTATCACCCCAATTATAACCTACTTACTAAGTCTCATGATCCTTTAAGTAAGGCTCTAAGGACTCATGCCTGTTTGCACAAGACATGGACTTCACGATTCACGAAGCACGCCTGAGCCCACAACCCCTAACCCTACAACCTACCCTAGGGCTCCATCGTAGTTCCTTTTGGGGGTTCTTATCTAGAATCCTATAAGATATTCCCAATAAGGAACTACCATGAAGCCTATGGGTAAACCACAAGACCTGAACCCCACACCTTCGATCCCACCCGGTCGCAGAAACCCTCAGCCCACGAAGCCAGCCCTCAAGCCTTACCACCTTCACTTTGAAGGTTTAGGACTTTTTGGTTTAAGGTTTCAGGGTTTAGGTTTTAAGGGTTTCGGGTTTTTGGGTGCAATGCTGCGTGAATTTTTCTGGCACGCCGACTCACCAAGATATGCAGCGACGAGCAGGTCTCTGGCTGAAGCCGAGCTTTCCAACGGACGACTTGCTCCCAAATTAAAGAAATTTGTATAAGGTAGACTTTACTTAAGCTTTTGGGCTTAGGGTATTTAGAATAGGACTTAGCATAATTAGAGGGTTTAGGCTTTAGGGCTTAGGCCAACTATAGCAAGACTTAGAATGACTGCAAGGTTTAAGCTTTAGGATCTAAGATACTATGGGATTCTTGAGGGGGGGTGGTTCAAGGGGGGAGGGTACTAGGAATCCTTACAGGACTCTAAGGGAACGTTAGGGAGTACAGGGAGAATTAGGGATCACTAGGCTATTTAAATTTACCCCCTCCCTTAACTAGGCCCACTGGGAACAAGTATATACTCCTTTATTAGAGTCCTGTAAGGATTCCTAGTACCCTCCCCCCTTGAACCACCCCCCCTCAAGAATCTAACTATAGGTTTCTGGGTCCGGGGAGTAGGCTCTTTGGCTCTTTGCAGCTAGCCCTAAAACTCCATGTGCCCATCTAGGTTGACCCTTTAAAGCCTCTGAAAAATGTTCGTAAATAGGGTCCTATTAAGCCCAATAAGGCAAAATACAACATATCCCAAAGGCCTACCTAGCCATACAGTAGGTACTTATAGGCCTTAAGGGTCTTCTGGTGCAGGGGGGGTTGGCAGGTTGTGGGGCTTTGGGTTCAGGTAGGCTGTAGGGTTTAGGTCACCGTCGACTGGTGGGGTTGAGGGCTTGGGACATGACTATAGCAGTAACTATAATATAGGGGCCTTAATAATTGGACTAGGGTCGGGGGGGGGGGGGTGAATAATACTATAATCATACAAAGGTCCACCCCCCCAAGAAAAAGGTATAGGTATCTATTGAGGCCCCTGTCTTCTCTATCGCAATACCATAAGGTTTAGGGTTTAGGGTTTAGGGGTTTAGGGTTTAGGGTTTATCCAGGGTTCGGCTGTTGGGGCCAGAGGGAAGGAAGAGGTCCACAGAGGTGTATAGTAAAGGTCTTGAGGCTCCTTGAAAGGAGTCTTTAAGGCTTCCTTTAAGGGGTGCTTTAAGGGTTCCTTTAAGGGATCTAGAGGGTTGAGGGCTATGGTTTCGGGTTTAGGGTGTTAGGGGTTTAGGGTGCTCGGGTGGGGTATGGGCATGGGACTTGACTGCCTAACTCATGCTGTTAATGGTTCAGGGGCTTTTTGGGCTTCAGGGGCTTTATTTAGGGGTCTTAAGGGCTTTACGGGTTTTAGTGATGTAGGGTTCAAGGGTTCTGGGGTTTGGAGGTTTCAGGGTTTAGGGTTTAGGGCCTAGGGTCTAGCACTAGTGCGAGGCAGCTTAAGATGCCAGAAGCAAGGTCCAGAATGTGTGAGACTGGTCCCGCGCCAGCGTCGTTTTTTGAGCTGCCGGGATGTTGCCAGTCGTTCGGGCACATTGGCGGCTTGAAATAATCCAACGAACATGGACGAGTGGACAAACACCTAGCGTTCCTTTGCGATCTAAGTGCTGTGAGTTGATCCGTGTGAACATCCAACACATCGTAATTTCGAGTGCAGCGAAAGTGCCATGGCCGCGCAATTGGGGCCAAATTTTCAAACGAGAAGACGGGGAAACACCGGTTAGGCCTGAAGCATAGCTACGCAGGTGCAAAGTCCAGTATAGAAGCCATGGCTAACTAGAGCTTTTGGCAGCCACAGGATCAGGGGCACGACTGCACAGGTGCCAACCTGCTTCTCATTTTCGCAATCAGCCACCACCCTTCACTCTATGGACAGATTGCCACTCACCGGCTTTGCGCGATAAGACCTTGGGTAGCAAAGATGGGAAATCTCACGTAGACTCTCGGGTTTAGGGTCTAGCGGCTCTAGAGCATAAGCCCCCGAAGGGTTCAGGGTCCAGGGATTCTAAACCATATGTCCCCCATTCCCTAGCCCCAAACCCCAAACTTGCAACTTCGTCCGAAACCAAGCACTAGGCTGAACGTCGAGTCCTTTGCACCCCACACACCAAAGTTTCGATGCCTTCAACGAAGTTCCATGTGGGTAGTTCTCTAAACTGCGGCTCCCTTTCTAGGATATTTCTATAAGGGTGCCGTACTCCTTCGGAAACCCAGAAGGGGACCCTACGGTTGCTGATATAAATCCTGCACTACCCATAACAAGGAATGTACCATACTTCCTATAGTTTAGGGTCCTTAAGGTAATGCAGGATTTGTTTCATCAACAGTATGTGCTGCTTGGAGAACTTCCATTTCCTGTAACATTCCAGCCCTGTCCAGCGATGATCTGCGTAAGTACCCCCCCCCATATATCTAAATCCTACACACCCCAAAACCCTAAAAGCTAAGCCCCGAACCTGAAAACACGAACTGTGACACAAGTCCTACACTCTACAGAGTTTCTTCGTGGCTCCTTCCTATTTAGATACTTCCATTCAAAGGTGTCGTAAAGCTGGTGCTGTCGGTACAACTGTCTAGTGGACTTGTAAAGGTTTCATAGGCGACTGTATGACAAACTGTCTTTGGGGTTCGATGAAGGGGTTCTTGAAAGTAGTCTTGCTTGGTGCCCTTGTATTCCAGGGTTTAACCGTTTAACAAGAGATGCTTCCGAACACTGTACCAACCTGGTAGGCCAAGGTCTCGTTCCAACTAGGTGCATTGCGATCTGTGGACACGCCTCACAAGCCTGACTGGCCTCACTGGAACTGGTTGATATCTGAGGCTCATATACTTTATACTGGCTACTGAAGGCTATAAAATAATTACCCTAAACAGTGCCTAAAGCCTCACGTCCGAAAGCACTATGCCGGCACCCCCCCCTAAACCCTAAACCCTAAACCCCTGACCCGTAAGAAAGTCGCGGCTTGGTATCCGGCGGAGATTGAACGGCCGGGATGCCGACCCCATCGGGGGATCGATCTCCAGGAAGTCTGATTGAGTGTGGTCTTGAGTTTCGGGCATCGGGTTTCGTATGCAGCGCAGTCATATTGTTTATATATATATATATATATATAAAAGCCTTGTGTAGGTAGCCCCATAAAGTTATACTTACGACCCTTTCGGCTCAAACGCAAGGTCAACCGATTTGGCTGGCTGACTGGAACCCTGAATCCAGAAGGCTTACTTACCCCACGAGACTCTAACATCCATCCTAAGCGGGTATTTCGTGGCAGTTGGGGTCTAGGTACGGGGCCCCTGGTCGGGGGATGACACTGACTGAACCCTACACCGAAAAACAACCTTAGCAAGCCGGCACATGCCAAGAAGAAGCCCTAAAACATCATAAGCCCCAAAGCCGCAGCTATTGAACGGACGGGTATCAGCACTTGGGACGAGGGTTACTTGGGCTTTGCCGGACGGGATTTCATGAATTTCTTTAGCGTCTGTTGATCGTAACCCTAAGGCTCAAAATGGTATAGTAAGGTCTTTAGGCCCAAAACCCTTAAAATATGAGTCCTTAGAGTCTAAGAGCCTTAGGGTAAGACGAAGCGTGTAACGATTTGCGTCTGGGTTTTAGAATTTGGGATAGTAAACCCAGAGCTTTGTATGATACATTTTGCATAACTCCGCAAACCTGGTTCCTACGCCAAAAACAAAAACTGCGATCTCCGGACCTCACCGAACAGATACCTAGGACAAGTTACAGTAAAACCCGAAACCCCAAATCCCCAAATTCGAAACCACATCAAAACCTCGACCATAAACTCGAAAACCCTGAAACCCAAACTCGTGAACACGCGATGCCACCCTGAACCCTAAACCCCAGATTTCAGGCCCTGCAAGCACGCGTCCGCACCTCAGAAGAGCTCTGAGTCGCAGTGTCCAGTCCCTCCTGGTTTGGTACTTAGGATTTGAAGCTTAGGGTGTGGGGATCACCCAGACCTGTTACCCAGAGGCCGCAAAGTAGTTCCTTTTTGGGATTACCTTATAGGATTCTATATACGAACCCCAAAAAGGAACTACTTTGGGGCCTATGGGTAAGCTGCTGTTAACTGAAGAAACTTGGGCTCACGTGCTTACTTTCTTAAGGTCGACCGCGGCCTGGGCCGGATTTTTGGCACAATAGGGTTATGTGTTCGGAATCGAGATTTACCCTAACGCTCTAAGGACTCATCTTTTAACGCTTTTGGGCCAAAAAAAAAACATATTATATAAGGCTTTTGGGCTATTTTGAGCCTTAGGGTATGTGTTCGGAATCGAGATAGGGTTTGAGCTTAATTAGGCTTTATGATTTAAGGTTCCATGGGTTGTAGGGATTGTGGTTGCGCATGTTTTTGCATTCCAAGAACGAAAGTTTTCGCGAACCTCCTGGGCAGACTCAATAACAACGTCCCTTCAACTTCAACCCAGAAGATCCCAATCCTTGACCTAAGCCTGAATCCTGCAGCGACAACCCCAAACATTGCATACCATGCATCGAAAATCAGCCGACGGAAGACGCGACGCTTGCAAATAAGGACAAAGACCACCGTGTTTTTCGGAAACCCATCTCTGACAAAAAAAGCATGCCTGTGTAAGGTTTAATCTGTCTGAAGTAGTTTGCGACTTACAGTTTCGGTGCTGTTCCAGTGGATGCGCCCTTGCTTAAACCAGCTGGTTCCCCAAACCGAACGGCAATGTTTGTCTCATGCCCACCTACCTATTCGACTTGATCCATGAAGTCTGAAGGAACAACGGCCGAGTAAGTTTCTTAACGCTTCGTTTCGACTACGAACCTTCGTGCCTGAAACCTAATATAGGGGCCTTGATAATTAGAATAAGGTTTTTTTTTTTGGGGGGGGGGGGGGGGGGGGTATTATACCATAGCCATAATAAGCAACCCCCCCCAAATAGTAATTATAGGTAATTCTTGCGGCCCCTCTAGATTATCGTTATTCTTACTGTAATCATTACTACTGTTACCACTAGCACCATTATTGCTATTACGGCCAGTAAAAAGGTGCAGCGCTTTCCGGGAGACTCATTATTTACCCCAAGGGTCCAAGTACCTTACTGCCTTAGTACCATATACTCTCCAAAATCCTCACCTGCATATCTACTATCCTAAAGCCGAGTACCTAACTATTGGATCTTTTGGACCCTTTGGGGTTAGGTGCGTGCATGACTTCAGTCCTCAGTGGCCGCTAATGTGGGAACTTGGTTAACAAACCCTGGGCCTGTAACCCCAAGATAACAAGATTCATACAAGGAACCCTAATAAATGCCCAAGGTTTCCTAATCACGTTAGCCTGTAGGGACAGGTGCTTCTAGGATAAGGGCGTAAATAATTGCCAACACTATTTGGGTGGGGGGTCCTGTAATTTTCAATAATTAATATAATGGGCCCCAAAACCCAAGTCTAATATAGGGCCCTATAAACAATAGCCAATAATACTTTTTTGGGGGGGTGCCTTGTTAAAAGATGATATAATGGGCCCCACAGCCCTATTCTAATCATTAAGGCCCCTATATTGGGGTCTGTAACCCTTTGTCGATTTCTGTCATGCTGCCAAGTCCGCGAAATCAATCATGCCGCATGCCACGTCGCAGCTTGCTATATGATGTGTCTAGCCAGAGTCAATCCAATCAAAAACTCGATAAATAATTCTGCGTGTCCACGCTTGTTTTGAATTGCCGGCAACAGTGCTTGTTTCATGGACACGTCAAGAGTAGACGTGATTTCTCCGTGCTGTTGATTCAGCGCGTCATGGAAGTCAATGACATATAACAAAACATTTTACCGCAAAGCCTCCAACCTAAACACTCTTCTGGATTCCCGAAGCCCTACACCCAAAAGCCCGTATGACTTAAACTGTAAAACCCCGCACCCTAGACTTACTCCGTGACCCCTCAAGCCAAAGCCTGAGGGCTGTAACACCTATAGACATATATCTCTCCCAGTTAAAACTTACCGAGAATTACACTACACATTAGTAAAATGCGAGTGCCCAATGGTTGGGTGTGTGGGCACTTACGGTAAGCCTCTAAACCCTAAACCCCGACACTCTATATAGGACCCCGTTGCCATCGACGTCTCCGAAGGAGGATGTGTGGGCTTGGTCTTAAAGCTCAGGTTCATGGGGTAAGAAGTCGCGAAGGGGTAAGAAGTCGCGAACTGTGAATTGAAGACTTCTTGACGCGCCCTTTTAAGTTCTTCACAGGGTTCTTTGGGATACTCTGCTGTGTTTTCAAAGGGTTGGGCATTCTTTGAAAACCTTCCGCGTTCGGTGAAGAGGTGCGGGTGCAAGGGTTTAGGGGGTTCAAGGTTCAGTTTAAGGGGTAGGCCTGAGGTGAAATAGAGGAAAAAAACAATTTGAGGAAGGTTCTGGGGAAGCATGAGGCAAAGACGGTACCCTAAGGGTCCAAAGGACCCAATAATTAGATAGTTGGGTTTGGGATAGTAGTTCTGTAGGTTACTATTTTTGAGAGTATAGGATAATTGGGTACTTGGACTCTTTTGGGTATGACATCGCGGCTTTACGGGCCACGGTGTAGGGCTTGAGGGCTCTAGGGCTCAGGTTTTGAGGAATCCTACACTGACAACCGGACTTGCAGGCTAAAACACCGAACCTCGTCCCTCTGAATTAGGAAGGATAGATGAAAGGATCCAGCTTCTGGGCTCCTTTGCAGAATATTGGGAATCCCAAAAAACATTCAGCAAAAGCGCCCCTACGGTTGATGATATAAATCCTGCATTACCTCAAGGACCCTAAACTACGGGAATTATGGTATATTCCTTATTATGGGTAATGCAGGATTTATATCATCAACCGTAAGACTAGCCGCGTGAAGCCGAATGTAGGCGCCTTACTGATTAGAACTGCGTTTCGGTGCAAACAGACTACCTAGGATACCCAGTAACCTAAGAACAAAAAGGCCTCTCTTTTTGGTTTTGGATACTTTTATAAGGAACCTAGGACTACAAAAAGGGAATAAGGGTACTACTGGAGATCCTAGCTACTTGTCATAGGGACCATGCGGGATACTGTTGCTAATGCATACTACAGTTCCAACCGGAAGCGCAAGGCCCTCAACCCACCCTCAACCCTAAATCCTCAAATCTGAACCCCCCAGACCTTCCAATATCCCTTAATTAAGGAATATACCTTAAATTATAGTAGGATCCCTAATATGATTTAGGGTATATTCCTTAATTAAGGGATTTTGGAAGGTCTGGGCCCAACCAAGACCCTATACCCGCAACCCGAAACTTCCCTAAACCCGGAGCCCTCAGCTCTAAACCCCCCCAATTTTTTCTGCCATAGACTGGACACCCCAAAAGGTGACTTTCTGGACCCCCGGGAGGATCTAGAAAGTAGATCCCCTAATTTGGGGCCCTATACTACTAAGGGTACTTTATAGGAACCCCGACTTAGGGATCTACTTTTTGGATCCTCCCGGGGGTCTGGGTTTCTGGACCCCAGCAACTTCGTGAACGCTGCCAGCAATCGAAACTGTCGGGCTCAGGGCGCTAGGGTTAGTGGGTTAATTGCGGTTGATGATCTAAATCCTGCATTACCCATAATAAGGAATATACCATAATTCGCATAGTTTAGGGTCCTTATAAGGTAGTGCAGGATTCATATCATCAACAGTAGTTCCGGGATTTTGGCTTTAGGTTGGCTTCGGGTTTAGGGTTTTATAGGGTTTAGCGGTTTGGGGGTTAGCTGAGAATAATTTCTCCCCAAGCCAGTCTGAAGACCTGAACTTAATCATCCCTAACCATATATTAGAAGGGGCCCCCACCCTGTAATAGTGACCATAAGGACTATATAGGATTATATTAGGGCCCTATTATATTTCTATTATACCACTATTACAGGGTGGGGGCAGCTTCTAAACCATATACAACCTCCCTGAAACCCTACAAAGCGCCTTACAACAAACCATGCCCTCTCCTCCCAAACGGCCCTGCACCAAACCATACACACCACAGGATAAAACCCACTCCCCACATCCCCCGATACAATCATCCTAAATTCGCTTGTTTGTGTCCCAAAAAAGAACCTTTAAACCCCCTTGAAACACTAAAGCCCTAAACCCTATAGATCCCTCATTGGAACCACCCTTAAAGAATCCCTAAACCCCTAAACCCTGTAGATCCCTTTTAAAGGAACCCTTAAAGGAGCCCTTAAAAAGTCCCTAACCCCCCCTCCCCCCCATAAAAAAAAGAACGCGCTCCCAGGTCTCGGGTCCCGAAGAGCTCGAGGAAGATCCGGAGCCGGAAGCACCGGAGGAAGAGGAGCCTCGAGTTGCTGTGTTTTTTGCTCTTTTGGGGTTTATCCGGGTTTGGGGTTTAGGGCTTGGGGTTTCGGGTTTAGGGTTTACGGTTTAGGGGTTTGGGGTTTAGAGTTTAGGGTTACCGTTTGGGGTTTAGGGGGTTTAGAGCCTCGAGCTTTGGGGGCTTTGGGGGGCTTTGGGGGACTTTGGGGGGTTTAGGCTTTGGGGGCTTTGGGGGACTGTAAGGGGCTTTAAGGGTTACGGTTTTAAGGTTTAGGGTGTAGGGGGTTTGGAGTTTGGAGCTTCGGGGGCGTTTAGAGGACTTTATGGGTTTTAGGTGTTTCGGTGCAACAGACAACAGACTAGAACACTACAGAACCACTCAACCGCATTTTTTTTGCAGAGCCCCAGGCCCCACAACCTCCAGAGGAACTTTCTCTTCTGGAGAGCAGGTTGCTGTGCCTAGTTCCAGCTGCTGTGTGTTCGTTAATGGCTCTTTGAGGCTTCTACGTGCGAGTGAGGGTTGCAAAACCATCCTTGAAGGAACCCTTAAAGCCTTAGAAACCCAAAGGGTCCATGTACTCATATAGTATATAGTATACATTGGCCTTAAAGTATATACTCCCTGCATAGGTACATTGGGCCCAAAGTATATGTTATATGGATGGTTGTCAAAATTGTGGTCCCTTTTTGGGGTACCTTAAATAATAGATGCCGTACTATCTTAGGGACCCAAAAAGGGACCATAATTTTGACAACCACCCAAAAGGGAGTTTCCGACAACAGGGGACCCTGATATAGTATCCTGAATAGTTGGATCCTTCTTATAAGGACCCCAAAGTAAGGTACCCCTAATTTTCGGAAACTCCCATGTGGGCACATGGACCCTAAGGGAAACAACCATGGTACGAGCCCGCTACTTAAAGGCTCTTGGGACTTAGTAAGTAAGGTTATAAGTAGTTTACGATTAGGATAACCCCACTTAGGGGACTTATAACCCCAGTTATAACCTACTTACTAAGTCCCATGATCCTTTAAGTAGGTTCTTAGGGTCACCCTGTTTCTGGTATTCAGTCTTACTAGGGGGACCCTAAAGTAAAATGGTCGCAAGGGTACTACTGGGGAACCCAGGTACAAAGTCTACAAGCCCTGAACTAACCCTCACACCTAAACCGCAAAAACCTAAACCCTAAAACTTGAAATCAGAAGCCCTAAACCTGAAACCCTAAACCCTAAACCCTAAAACTTGAAACCCTAAACCCTGAGCCTAAGCCCTAAAACCCTAAACTCTAAACCCTAAAACCGACAGCATGAACACTGAACCCTCAGCCCTAAAACCCTCAACCCCCTAACCCTAAACTCTAAACCTTGAAACTTAAAGCATATACCCCGAACCCTCAACCCTAAAACCCTAAACTTTGAAACTCTAAACCCTTCATAACCCATAAAGCCAAACCCTAATCTCTAAACTCAAATCCTAAAGTCCTAAAGCCCTAAATCCTGAAACAAAACCGTACGAGACCATCTCTGGCCCAGTGACTGGACCCGGACCCGGAACCGCCAGCCGAGGGAGGGCCGCCACCCATGGCTTTTGTGGCCTGTTTAGGGGTTTAGGGTTCAGGAGATTAGGGGTTTAGGGTTATAGGAGTTTAGAAGTTTAGGGTTTTCGGGGTTTAGGGCTGGGTAACGGCTACCCATGGCTTTGCGGCCTCGCAGTCCGAACCGCGCTGTTGAAACTAGAACGTTTCAGGTTAAAACCCTACTTGGAGGGTCGGGGGACTTAGTACACCTAAGGGGATCTATAGGTACTATAGGGGTTCTCTAAAGGGCTCCTTTAAAGGGGTCCATAAGGGTTCTATAAGGAGGGTCGGGGGACTTAGTAAGTAGGTAGTAAGTAGACTGATAAGTACTCTAAAACGGACCCTATTTGGGGTTATGGTCGTTATAAGTCCCTAAAATAACCAGTTACTAAGTCCCCCGACCCTCCAAGTAAGTCCCATGACTCACCAGGGGTTTCCACACCCTGGTCCGGGTGACCCTAAACACTAAACCCCAAACCCTAAACCCCTAAACCCTAAACCCTGAACCCTATAAACCCTGAACCCTAAACCCTCAACACCAGCCTGCTCGGTCTGACGGCCGTTGACGTAGAGGAAGCCCCACACCTCACTGTCACTCCCGAAGGCTCCATGTACCCTTACTTTAAGGCTCTAAAGACTCTTATAGGTTCCTTTTAAAGGGATCTATAAGGGGTCCTTTAAAGGGATCAAAAGGGCTTAAGGCTCTAAGGCCTCATATGTTAAGGATCTTGGGCCTAAAGACCATATTATCTAAGGCTTTTGGGCCATTTTGAGCCTTAGGGATATAGTAGATACTTAAGCCTTAAAGGGGCCCGTATATAGGTACTTTAAGGCCTAAGTATCTACTACATGGGCACATGGAGCCTTAAACCCTAAACCCTTATGATTGATACTCTTAAAGGAAGCCTTAAAGGAACCCCTGCTATGGGTACATGGAGCCTTAGGGACTGTGGGCGACTTGAGATTGTCCTTTATACGGTGGTGGTACAGGGTGTAAACAGGAGCTCCTACAGGTATGAAAGGGTGCTGAAACCAGAGCTGCATAGCTGTTATAGAGTTGCAGGACACTTCTCTGGACGCATGGCGTTTTGGTTCAAGGTGCAAGTTAGCGCTTTAGTTGACAAGAATCTTGAAGACAATTCTTCAGCTTGAAGCGGCTTTTCTGTTATGTTGTTTTGGAAGACGCGGAGATTCAAATCTCCTGTGCCGAGGGCTCGCTTTGTCTGTAATTACAGGAAAGGTCTTGACATCAACGGCGTCCTTCGGAATCTAGTTGTAAACCTCCAGGTAAAGCGGCCAATCCTTGTCCGTCAGCTCCGAGAGATACCCTAAGGCTCGAAATGAAATGGCAAAAAAGCCTCATATAATATGGTCTTTAGGCCCAGTTTGCCTTGAAATACGAGTCCTTAAAGCCTTGGGGTAAGGGTTTAGGGTTTATCTGGATCCTGGTTATTTGGGGTTAAGGTAGGACCCTCAATACCCAGGGATGCTGAGGTCAGGACAGCCAGCAGCAGAAACATAAACAGATGCAGCGGCGACATTCGGCTGTTCAGAGTGAGCCTCGTGAGTGAGGGCTACTTAAAGGATCATGGGACTTAGTAGCTGGGGTTATAAATACGGTAACTGTACTTATAATTACTTATAGCCCCAATTAAGGTACTTATAGCCTTACTTACTAAGTCCCATGATCCTCCAAGTAGGGTACGGTGTACCTAGACCCCGCAAGCACCCTCTAATATACCCCAATAAGGGCTCTATTAAAGGGCATTGGAGGGGTGCTGGTAGGAGTTTGGGCTTCACGCTTTAGCCGGGTTCTTGTTAAAAAGACTTGATTTAAGCTTCCACTGCCATTATCCGGAAACCATATTATCTACTACAGATCCCTATCATGGTAACTTAAGTTATAAGTTTGGGGGTTCAGGCTAGGCTTAATCGGCGGTTTGGCGGCTTTTGTTAAAAGGCTTTGCTTTCATCCTCTGGGGGATGTTGCCCCAAGGGTCCAAAGGATCCAAGAATTGGGTATTCGGGTTTCGGACCGTAGTTATGTAGGTGAGGATTTTGGAGAGCATATGATTGTTAGATACTTGGACCCTTGGGGTTGGGTTCGGGCATGTCGCCGGAGGGAATTTGAACCGAAACTAGACGTTGCAACTCAAAGCATCCTTGCTAATGCCAGGACCAGTCTTGCTACGGTTGTCTGCAGTGGCAAGGTGAATGAGATTGCCGTCCTTGATTGATATTGCCAGTGTTTCTGATGCGGCGTAGCATTTGTCTTCGTCACCTTCGTTTGCCCTACGGCTCAAAATGGCCCAAAGGCCTCATATAATATGGTCTTTAGGAGTCCTCAGAGCCTTAGGGTTTCGGTGTTTACAAGACCCCGGAGTCTCACACTGGTGGTTGTACGATTGGGTTCAAGCCATGACGAACGCAATTGAATAGAGTTCCAACATCATATACATCATCACCGTTGACACGGCGAAGTCCAAGCATACCATCATCTTGAACAGCCAGGAGATCAATCGCATCATTAGTTGCACCAGAACTGCACTCTCACTTTTTTTACTCTGTAACACTTCTTTGCAACATGTATTTCTCGCACCGCGGCGATAACAACTCAAAGCACCTGTGTGCACACAACTCATACAACATGACGATAGCTGTCGCTGGGCTACGTTACATGCGCATCGAAACTGAGGCTTGGGGCACAGATGCTGACCAGAAGTGTCAAGCAGAGTAGTTTTTATGCTACGACCCAAACCATCCAATATCCCTTAATTATAAGGAATACCCTAAATCAGATTGGGGATCCTAGAATGACTTAGGGTATATTCCTTAATCAAGTAAAGGATATTGGAAGGTCTGGAACCCCTTCCAAGGTCAAGGCACCGGGTGACCTCTGCGAGCCTAACCCAAAGCCCTAAACAAAGCAGGGAAAATTAGGGTTTAGGGTTTTGGCTTTAGGGTTTGGGGTTCTTTCAGATCCTGGACCCTGCAGGATTAATTGTTCATGAAACCTTGAAGTGAAGTATGAAGCATATGGTTTGTTGTCAGATTTTCCCTGGCGACAGGGGGGTTTCCGAAAATAGGGGACCCTAATATAGTATCCTAAATAATAGGATCCTTATTATAAGGACCCCCAAATAAGGTGCACCTAATTTTCGGAAACTCCCACAGGCTCTCATACCCCGCTTTCCTCAAGCTCGGAACAAGTTTCGGCTTCTGAGTTCAGAACTGATGACCACCGGGCTGTCTGGCTTTACCCAGGGGCCCCAAAGTAGTTCCTTTTTAGGTAGTATATTAAAGTCCCTAACCAAAAAAGAGGGCACACCCAAAAAGGAACTACTTTGTGGCCCCTGGGTAGTGTCTACCTTAAACCAAATAACTTACCTTTTAAGGACTTGCATAAGGAAATCACGATAAGGAACCCTAAAAAAGTTCGGTATTTGGATTCAAGGTAGCGTGTGTTTAGGAGTGGCTTTTCTGCTGAGCTCTGGGCGTGTCGCTTGTATCAAGATCGCTGATGGTGTGCTGGTTCGAGAGACCCTCCATGATGCTCTGCAGATTGGCGCCTGGCTTGCAGGGCGCCAGTGCCGCTCAAAGACTGGGTTTAGGGTTTAGGGAGCATGGATGGAAAAGACGATTGTGGCAAATAATCTTCGCTTCGTGAATTGCAAAGACGTTTGTGGTGACACAGTTTATCCCTCTGTTACGGCTTTGATCTTCTGATTCTACTGTACGTCATCGCAGGGTTTGTATAATTTAGGATTCGGCTGTGATTGCCGCAAGTTTGCGGCTGCCGGTTGTGCAGTTGTGGCTTCAGGGCTGAAAGCATTCTACACCACACACACCTGAAAGAGGTCTACGGTGTAGGGTGTCGTAGGGCTTATATAAGGCTTTAGGGTTTCGGTTGGCGTGTGAACTTCGTTTCGCATGTCGGCACCAGCAGGCAGGGGTGGGAGGAGCAGCAGGAGTAGGAGCAGGAGTAGGAGTAGAAGTCGGAGTCGGAGTAGGAGTAGCACGAGTAGGAGTAGAACGAGGGGCCCTTTGTCAAGCCGAAGTACAAATTAAACTCAAAGCCCAAAGTGCATAATGTAGGGGCCTTAATAATTAGACTAGGGCTTTAGGGCCCGTTATACTACACTTATAATAGGAACCCCAAAATAGTATTGGTGATTATCTAGGCCCCTGTATTAATGCCACATCTTCGACCCGAAATCCCACGACCGAAACACTGAGCGCTGCACTCTGGGAGCGGATGAACTCGCAAACCTCAGTGTCATTTTTAAATTCAGGGTGTAGGTTACTGTACAGGCGCGTCAGTAATTAGAATAGTGCTTTTTGGCATAGTATATGCTAAATTGCTAGTGGGTCCGACCTCTATATGGTACACGCTTGAAGTAACCCTTACAGAATCCTAGAAAAGAACCCTAACCCTATTCTGTTGATCAAGGCCCGTTTATCAAGCATCCTGGCTTCCGAGCCCTTCCGAGGCAGCTGCACAGTCCCAGGGGCTGGACATCTCCTTGGCTGTGCGGACGGCTTAGGATTCACAGGGTTGAGGGAGGCCAATCCCTAAAACCAGCGGGTTCTGCTTTGGAGCAAAGGTTCAATGCTCGGGGTCGTGTGAAACATATCTAGACTTTGCTAATTGGGTTCACTTTGAGCTGGATGATGCCTGCAGCACAATGTATAGGCCTTAAGAATTAGAATAGAGTGTTGGGGTCTAGTATACTATTACTCTAATGCAGACTAAATAGTATTCTTCTTCTTCTGTTCAGTGCCGTACCCAAAATAGTATTGGTAATTATCTAGGCCCCTATACTACTCTAGGCCCCGGAACACCCCAAAGCATCAAACCCTGCTTCCCAGAGCTCCATCCCCCATCCTAAACGACAGTTGCGGGCTTCTGGCTGCGATGTGAACTGGTACTAGTACTGCTACCAACTGTCGTGGATCTGGTAGTATCGCTTCCACTACTTGTGCGAATGTGTAACACGAGACCTTTCACAATATCAACAATAGCAGCCTTTCCATCAGTGCACAGTATTTAAGCCCAGATGTTCCAATATCCCTTAACACCTCAAATTACAGAAATATCCCCAAGATTATCCACGGCATACTCAGGGGCCCCAAAGTAGTTCCTTTTTGGGTGTGTCTTCTTCTTTGGTTAGGGACTTTAATGTACTACCTAAAAAGGAACTACTTTGGGGCCCCTGGGTATTCCTTACTTTAGGGATTCTGGAAGATGTGGGTTTACTGGACTTTTTGGATTCTGGTGTTCGACATATGCACGCAAACACAATTCCTCTGGGCATTTGGGTAAAGTATCTTCCCTACCTGCGACACGAACAGGGCCAGAAATCGCAAGGAGCTCTCTCTCTCTTTCTCTCTCTCTCTCTCTCTCTCTCTCTCTCTCTCTCTCTCTCTCTCTCTCTCTCTCTCTCTCTCTCGATGACTCCTCACTCTACCTGGAGTCCTTCAGGCTCATGGTTTTGGGATGCATTTTGGTGCGCATTTGGCGGTAAAAGGGTAGCGAGTTTCGTGGCTGGCATCTTTAGAAGCTCGGGTACCGCAAACATCGGTCGTGCATAAGCCTCGCTGGACGATCATGCGACTACGTAACCAAGGTTATACATGCAAATTTGGGTCTATATATCAGCAAGCGAAACTAGAATTGTCGTAATAATTTACCTAGTTAGAAATTAAATCCGTTAAGTAACTTTGCGAACAGCTGACGACTCCTGGGTGCCCGGCGGTCACAGGCTAGCTTATCGACAGGAATCGCGGTTTGATAGTTTGGCCAGTGAGCAGCACTGATAAGCCAAAAAAGCGGCGTCAAATATACCGTGAACCCAAATCCCAAGACCGCAACCATGACGCTCAAACTTCAACCCAAAGCAACTCAGTAGGTTGTTATGCAAGTTATGCAAGTTGTGTTCCGTGTACACATGCACCTGTGAGTCGATGTCAGATTTCCATGCTTAGCTGGCGTCTTCCCCCAGGCAAGGTTGAAATCCTCAATGCCTCAATACAGAAGCAACAAGCCCCCTACACACCCTCAACTTTCTTGAACAAGACGTCCGCAAAGGACACCTCCCGAAAGGTTCATCTTTAAAGCAGCTCTGCTTCCATGTCATGCAAGGCACCTCTTGATCTCCATGGCACCTACTTGCCTTAATGCCTCCTATGAGGCTTTGGCCAGTCGTCGAGCGGCTGCTAGCACTGGCCGTCCTATCTAGACGGACACTGGCGCAGAGGAAAGTTAGATTGAAAGTCTGGATTTGAATTAAACCCTAAACCATGCACAAAATTGAACCCTCAACCCCGTACCCTTAAACCCAAAACCCGGTGTTTGGCTTTGGGAAGAATTGGGAGTCGATTCATGACACTAAGAAACACTGCCTAGATTCTGCGCCCTGAACCCGTCAAGCCTTAACGTTTTAGGATCTACTTCTATAGGGCATGATAGTATCCCCAAGAAGCGTGATGTGCACTCGTTCAGCTAATTACTGAGTAAACCCTAAATTGTCAAACCAATACCTTATAAACACCTCCTCATCATAATGAGGAAAACTTTTACTATGCAGGTATCTAGGCAGCGCTTGTATGTGGGAGCCTGGGTCGCGATTCAGGGATTAGTTAAGGGTTTAGGGTATTGGTAATACTATTCCTCGGCCCGACAGCCCGATCATGAAAGAACCCTAGTCTCCTAGACCTAAGAGTAACCTAGGAATAAAAAGGGTGCCCTTTTTGGTTTAAAGGGGGTTATAAGGGAACCTGAACCCTAAAAAAGGGAATAAGGGCCTACTCCGGGTCCTAGTCTCGGTTGGCCGTTGAAAGCCTCTGACAACATGTAAATAAGATCCTCGTGAGCCCAATA
Source organism: Symbiodinium sp. CCMP2592 (assembly GCA_905221615.1). Taxonomy (NCBI): domain Eukaryota; class Dinophyceae; order Suessiales; family Symbiodiniaceae; genus Symbiodinium; species Symbiodinium sp. CCMP2592. Next base: position 531,078 of record CAJNDT010002768.1, read on the forward strand.
AAGGAAAACATGAAATGCCCTTCACAGGCCTACTTCGTGGTCTCACTCCCCTACTTGGGAATCGCTGGGAGAAGGCTCCGGAGAATCCGCGCCAGTTGCCATGGCAACTTCTTGGCCCTTGACTTGAGCACTGTTATGTGTGAATAGGGAAACTCAACAAATCAATTTAGGATTCGTTTAAGGGCCCTTTCAAGCTGCTTGCAGGTCTCTTGAAAAGCTGCCCAAAGCTCTGGTAATTTAGGGCTTGAGCTTGAGGGTTTAAGGCAGAAACTGGAATAGGTTTTTGGGGTACATCTTACTTACTGCGATTAGACAGTGACTATGGAGGACGATCGTTGCCAACAGCACTGCACACGATAGCAGCCAGTGTCCGTTTCAGTGCAAGTCCCATTCGGGATAGACTTTTTGAAATTGAGATGTGCACCCTTAGGGTCACAGTGAGACCGTGGGCACTGTGTCACGATGGCCGGTAGCTAAACCCTAATATACTAAAACCACATAATGCTGCGCATCTTTATCTTGATCCCCAAACTCCTGAGCGCCTGCAACCCTTGCACCGCTTGAATGCCCCAAGTCTCTGAAGCGTCTACATGATAAACCCACGGTGGAACGGTGAAACGAAGCCCCAACTCTCTGATAATCACTCCATCGTCCTGCATCTGCGGCCGTCCTCAAGTCGGCTTAGAGTTTGAGCGATATGAGGTTCAGGGTTTAGTGGCTCAAATAGGTGCTCGGGCCAATCACCGTCAAGATCGAGTCATCAGTAAATTGAAAGTAAGAAGTGTTTGAGTCTACACCATAAAGCAACCCTATAGCTCAAAACACTAGACTTGCAGCCTCGCAGAGTAGTCTGGAGCCCAAACCACTAAACTTGCAGCGTCCAGCAGAGTAGTCTGGGTCACACGCAAGGCGGGAGCATCGTGCCCAACCGAACTTTTTCCTGGCTTCACTTTTGGTGTTCGTTTCAGGCCTCAGCCCTAAGTGGAGCCTTTATAATTAAGTAGAGCGGGGTTTGTGTGTCTTCGTACTAGTTGTATATGACTACGAGTGTTCATGATCTATGAGACCTATACTATTACATTTCATGCTGGAGTGTGCACTTATCCGTGCGTCAGCCCGCGCCCAAGTCAATGCAGACCATGTCCAGATGAACAGTGTCCACACTTACGGTTCGGGGTATAGAGTGTGGGTCACAGGTAGTTTGCCGTACTCGTTGCTCTGAAATCTTGCTTATGCTGCGAAGATTTCCATTCTAGTCATGCCCAAAACCGCTGAACCCCCAAATCCAAGGCCCCAAACAAGCACCCGACAACAAAAGCTCCCGGACGCAGCTGCTAGACACCTGCTGGACCAAACAGCCAAATCCACACCCCATGCCTTGCTGCCCAAACCTTGGCAAACCTTACCTTTGGTTAGTAGGGAATGGAAGGGGCCTTATAAATAGGGATTACTATAAGGGATCTACAAGGGTACTATAGTATAGGGGCCTTAATTATCCTATAACTTACCTTTGGTTAGTAGGTAATGGAAGAATGGTAGGAATAGTAGTTCTAAGTATACCCCATTCCTTCTTTCCCTACTAACCAAGGGTAAGAAACTTGCCGGCTTCACACAGGACCCTTCCAGATCCACAACACCCCACAGCCTCAGGAAGGTTGAGGGTCTTGGGGCTCTTGGGTTTGAGGATTGCGGGGCTCAACGCTTGAAATAGGGTTTTGGTGTATGTTATACCATAGTTACACTAAGGACCGACATGGTATTGATAAAATTTTTCTGCTTCTATATCAAGTGCTTTGAGTTTTGAGGTTTGGAGATTTGGGCTGCGCCCTCCCTGTTCCGTGATCACAGACCCTCGCGAACCCTTGGTCCGGTGGCTTTGCTTGGATCTGTATGGAGCCCTTTACGGATCGACCCTTCTGGTACTGTATAACCTTCCCAAAGGCTCCATGTACCTTTGTAGTAGACACTTATATAAGCCTTAAAGGGGTCCCTATATAGGTACTTTAAGGCCTCAGTATCCACTATAAAGGTGCATGGAGCCTTTGGGCCTGAATTCGAATTTAATGTGGCTTCTGGCTAGAAACTTCTCCTCGGCCTCGTGCCCCTCGAAAAGTGAGGGAGTTTGGGGCTCCCCCCAAACCTTGACTTGAGGCTCCAAATAGCCCGAAGTAGGTAACATTTAAAGACTCTACGGTTTAGGGTTTACGGTCTATAGGGTGTATACTCCAAAATACTATAACTGTATACTTAAAGCCTAGGGCAAAGCTTGAATCCGAAACTCCAACCCAGAACAGTCGAACCCCAAGCCGTACCCGAAGGCTCCCAAAATGCGCTGCTTGAATAGGGCCCAAAAAGCACATAAGCAAAAATAAGGATAGGGATATCCCATATACATCCCCTTATCATGAAGCCCAATAAGGTAGGGATATCCCTATCAAATGCTTATGCTTGTGTGGTTTTGGGGTCCCCAATTGAAGGCTGTTGGGCTCTTCACGTCTTGATGAACTATGGCAATGCCACCTGGGCCTTCGGCACTAAGCCCTTAAATTACAAAACAAAGCCTAAACCCGTGAACGCTAAAGCCCTCACGGGTTATAATTACCCATAGACTCCATTGTAATTCCTACCGTATAGGATCCCCCCCAAAAATGTACCGCAAAAAGCAACTACACTGGAGCCTGAAGGTACACCGCAACCTGGAAGTTTCTGAAAAGAGGGGACCTAATGGTTTAGGGTTTAGGGTTTAGGGTTTAGGGTTTAGGGTTTAGGGTTTAGGGTTTAGGGCGTAATAAAGTACCCCAAATAGTCGGATAGTCATTATGAGGATCCCCAAAATTAGGTATAGGGTACCCCTAATTTTCGGAAACCCCAACCTACTGCCGAGCGTAACTAGGATACCCAGTAACCTAAGAACAAAAAGGCCCTCTCTTTTTGGTATTGGGTAACTTTATAAGGAACCCAGGACTATTCCTTCTTTCCCTACTAACCAAGCATCCTAAACTTGCCGAGCACAGGACCCTCTACCACAACACCCGTGAGCCTCAGGAAGGTTGAGGGTCTTGGCTTCTTGGGTTTGAGGATGCGGAGGCTCAACGCTTGAAATAGGGTTTTGGTGTATGTTATACCATTCGGGACACTAAGGAGACATTTATTGATAAAATTTTTTTTCTATATCAGGGTTTTTGAGGTTTGGAGATTTTGGGGCTCCCTGTTGAGGGCTTGGAGCGCGAACCCTATAAGGTGGCTTTGCTTGGATCTGTATTGGGGTTGAGCTCTTTGGTACTGTATGGGCTTCGGCTCCATGTAAGGATAGAACTTATATAAGCCTTTCCCTATATAGGTACTTTAAGGCCTCAGTATCCACTATAAAGGTGCAGGAGCCTTTGGGCCTGAATTCGAATTTAAACAATTACAATTTAGAAACTTCTCCTCGGCCTCGTGCCCCTCGAAAAGTCTAAGGGAGTAATGGGCCAAAAACCCTATTCTAATTAGCCCGAAGTAAGGCTAAAGACTAGGTTTAGGTTGCGGTCTATAGGGTGTATACTCCAAAATACTATAACTGTATACTTAAAGCCTAGGGCAAAGCTTGAATCCTAAACCCAACCCAGAAAGGACGAACCCCAAGCCGTACCCGAAGGCTCCCAAAATGCGCTGCTTGAGAGTATATGAAAAAGCACATAAGCCCTTATAGGGGATAGGGATATCCTATACATCCCCTTATCATGAAGCCCAATAAGGTAGGGATATCCCCCTAAGCTTATGCTTGTGTGGTTTTGGGGTACCCAAAGGCCGCTCTTCACCTGAATGGCAAAAGCGCAGGGCCTTTACTAAGCCCTTAAATTACAAAACAAAGCCTATAACCCGTGAACTAATGCCCTACGGGTTAAATTACCCATGCTTGTACCTACCGTATAGGATCCCCCCCAAAAATGTACCGCAAAAAGCAACTACACTGGAGCCTGAAGGTACACCGCAACCTGGAAGTTTCTGAAGCAAGAGGGGATAATGGTTTAGGGTTTAGAGTCCTTAGGGTTTAGGGTTTAGGGTTTAGGTTTAGGGTTTAGGGTAATAAAGGGCCCAAATAGTTAGGGTTTAAGGTTTAGGGGTTTAGGGGTATAGGGTACCCCTTTTTCGGAAACCCCAGCCCGAGCAGAGGCTACCCAGTATAGTAATTATGGGCCTAGGTCCCAACTTTATAAGGATATCTATAAAACGGGAATAAGACCTAATTCCTACCGAGCGTAACTGTACCGTGGAGCCTTTAGGATAGGCCCGTCTCAGATAGGGGCTTTTGAGCGACCACCTCCGTGAAGGAGGTTTGGGGGTTTGGGGGTATCCGTTTGGGGGGTTTAGGGTCTGGCTTTCTGCCTGGGTCTCTTTGGGGCTTGCGGTTGAGATCTTAAGGGAAAGGGTAGAGTATTTGGGGTTTGGGGCTTATGGTTGAGGGCTTGTGTGGGTTTGTCTGTGTTGTCGGGCATGGTCGTTGAATACTGAAGCTTGGGCTTCGGGTTCAAGGATTGAAGGCGATAGACCCCTTAGTTAGTCCGACGTTTGGGCTTCGAGTTAGGGAGCTACTATACTGAACTTAGAATAGCAACAATTACAATTACAGATGTTTCTTCGGGATTATAATAACCGAAATATTTCTAAGTTACTAAGTCCCAAATCCTTTAAGCACAGGGTTTCGGTTGCACTTGCAGGGCCTCAGCCTCAGGTTTCGCCTCTTGCAGCTGGGAGCCTGAGCTGCTCAAGGGGATTTTGGGTTCTCCTAACCCTAAGGGTCCAAAGACCCTATAATCGGGTACTTGGGTTTAGGATAGTAGAAATGTAGCCCTAAACCTTTAAGAGAGTATATGATTATTATATACTTGGACCCTTATAGGGTAACCCCACGGCCGACACCTCAAAAACCTGAAGAATCAAAGACTAATCCCCCTTTTTTAAACCCCTAAGAAGAACAGAGGACCATCAGACGAATACACCAACAACCGCTAAAACCTGAACCAAAAGCGGAACTATAGAGGGAGGGGGCTATCCTGTAATGACTATATACAGGAACTGTATGCCCTAAACCCTAAACCTGTATGCTTTACACAGGCGCCTTACCGTTGACCAAGACCCCATGAGGTTGGCAGGAGGTCCGGCGAGCACAGCCGATACGACCTACCAATCAAAGCACGCTACATCGATCGTTGGGCTTTGAGATACCCAGAGTCCTTAAAGGGGGGGGGTTTAGGGTTTAGAGGTTTAGGGTTTAGGGTTTAGGGCTTTAGGGTTTAGGGTTTAAGGTTTAGGGGTTTAGGGTTAGGGGTTTAGGGGTTTAGGGGTTTAGGGCAGAGCCCAGACCCAGAGGCTCCATACATAGTACCATTATGGAATTAGGTCCCAAAAGACCATCCATATCATGGCTTTGGGGACCTAATTCCATAATGGTACTGTATCTGGAGCCTTTAGGATATCTAATTCTCGATCCATCATCTATCTGTCTATCTATCCAGGTATTTATCGAACTATCGATCTGTCTATGTACCTGTCCATCCGTCTACCTATCCGTTTGTCGACTATCTATTTGTCTGGCTTTCTGCCTGTCTCTCTATCCATCTGGCATCTGTGTATGGAAACTCGTAGATGTATACATGTATTACATTGCTGTGTCTGTGTCCGTGTCTCTGTGTGTGTGCCCGATCGTTGATACTTGGAGCATCCTGACTTAGTACGTCAGGGCAGGCGATAGACCCCTTAGTTAGGTGGTATAAAGAACTGCAAGTATAGTTATCCCAAACTAACCCCCCCAAACCGAGTCCCATGATCCTTCACGCCCAAAACACCTACAGAACCCTCGTGAAGCCCTGTCAAGGAACCCACGAGGAAGCATCTAAGTTACTAAGTCCCACCATCCTTTAAGCACAGGATAAGGCCCGAGGAAGCTCACAAAGCTTGAGCAAACCCAGCGCCTAAGCTTTGAAAAGAGCACTTTAAAGAAGCCCGTCTAGAAACCTGACAGGAAATCTTATAGTAACCCGGTAATCCTATTCTAGGTGCCTGTTCAAGAGCCAAAGTCCCTAAACCTTCGACATCCTGGATTTCCTGCAGCCTCTATATACGGCCAGGGTCCAGAGTACCAGGGTGGGATTGGGGGCTTTCGGATATTACTGTTGATGATATAAATCCTGCATTACCTTTATAAGGACCCTGAACTATAGGATTTATGGTATATTCCTTATTATGGGTAATGCAGGATTTATATCGTCAACCCCAAACCCTAAAACCCTATAGATCCCCTTAAAGGAGCCCCTTCAGGGTACCCCTCATAGATCCCTTTAAAGGAACCCTATAGGGCTTTGAGAACCCCAAGGATTCCAGCCCTCCGACCCCCGATGCCAAGTCGAGCGCATCTCCTTTCTGCAGCTTCCCGGGGTTCCACGCACCCTGGCACCGGTTTAGGGTTTAGGGTTTAGGGTTTAGGGTTTAGGGACAGTACGGGCCAAAGCAAACAGAAGAGAGATTCTACAAGGATTCCTGTAAAGGGTTCTTTTCAGGGTGAGTATAAATATTAAACCCTACTTGAGGGATCATGGGACTTAGTAACTGGGGTTAGAAATAAGGTAACTATACTTATACTATCACCACTTATAAGCCCATTTAAGGTACTTATGACCTTACTTACTAAGTCCCATGATCCTCCAAGTAACACATGCGGTGTTCAGGGCTTCTGGTGGGGTTGGTATCAAGATTTAAAAGTGCCAGGTCCAAAGTGAAAGCCTCAGGACGAAGGTCGAAAACTTACTGGTAACCCCATCAACTCCTGCGTATTGGGTAGGCCATGACCCCTTTCTTACACCATTACAAGGTCTAGCTCCTAACATAACAGCAGACAATTCGAGCAACAGGTGGCATATAGACAGTCTCGACTCCACCTGTGGTGCTTATGTAACCCTAAACCCTAAACCCCTAAACCCTAAACCCACCTAAACCCTATGTAGGCCTGCCGGATTGTAAGGAATATCGTCAGTCTGTCGCATTGAACTTCGGATTTGGGGCCCTGCAACCCCAAACCCAAACCTGTAAGTCCTAAACTCTGACCCCTAACCCCAGAAACCCTAAACTCTACATCACAAGCCCCTCAACTCAAAACCTGAAACCCACAGACTCTAATCTCTGAACCCTTGATCTGGCTTTTGGGCCTCGAGGAGCCTAGACAAAAAGTAGCCTCTCTTCTCTCGCAAATCTGAACATGCCAGCCTGTGAAGCGAACCATGAACAACTTACTACCGCTTCAGCCCAAAAGATGTCAGTATTGCCTTCGATACCAATGAGTTAGGGTTTAGGGTATACCTGGACCCGAAACTACCTACCTTTTCAGGACTTACGTAAGGATTTCAGAATCAGGAACCCCAAACAAGCCAGGTTCCTCAATTTAGGGTCAAGGTAGGGCTTAGACCATGACCCACTTACTACAACGTCAACCCGAACAGTGGTGTAGGCTTTAGCGTACAATATAAGGGCCTTTATACCTAGAATAGTGTTTTGGGGCCGATGCTGTAATCATACTAAGGAACCCCCAAAATTATAGGCCCCTATACTACATCCTCAAAATAGCCCTTATGGTAATTAGCCCTTATAGACCCCTTGAAAGGAACTCTATTCTCTATAGTTTTGTTTACACTTTCACAGGCCCTCCAAGCACTGCAAGGAGGCTGCCTGGATTAGCTCGCTGCGTCCTGCTGGGACAGGCAACTTTGGTCTGGGCAGCGTAGACACTATTCTGTCTTCCTCAATGACGGGGCCCACAAAAGTTCAAACTTTTTCAGATAGACTACATAAATGAAGCCGAAAAGAGTTTAAAGTTCGCCCCTTCGTTTTCGAACGTTCTACTGTAGAAGCCTTAATATAATCAGTGGTAGCTCATGGCACACACCCTGCAATCGATGTCAAAATACCATGCCTCAAGCCCGAAATGTTGAAGCCCGACTATTTCGCCAAGGCGTAAAGATCTATAATTAACGTCTCTTGTCGTTCGTAGTTCATCATAGGCATGGCTTGACTTTCAGTCCAAACACAAGCCAGCAAACTAGCTTCCGCGACCGCGACCAACTTGGAAAGCAAGATCTTGGCAAACACCAAGCTAATTCTCCATTCAAGTTGCGTGCATCCTGGGCTTAAAATCCAGTTCCCTCACGCACACACACACACACACAAATCCAAATTTTGACCTTGTGGTTGAGAGTTTGGGACTTTAGGATTCAGGGGGTCCGGTGTGACCTCGGGCGAACCACTTGCCATCGTAGCCGACGACGCAGGTCCTGCACACAAACCGCTGTGACTTGGTATCTGTGAGTTTGCAGTCTTTGAAAAATGTCTACAACGAAAGGATCCTAGACTTGGGTATAGGTGCCACAGCTCATAGTTAAGAAGCCCTTCTTTTTTCATAATCTGAGCCTAACCACCGCACGAGTTTCGGATTTGCCATGCACGTAGTGACAATCCCAGACCCCAAAAACATCCCAAACAAATGTATTGGACGGGGGAACTTACACAAACCAGAACAGCAGTTCCCAAAGTATAGAAGCACTCTTTGTTTATGCACCCCTACAGAACCCCTATAGTCCCTTTAAAGGAATGCTTTGACAAAGATTTGAAGGAATCCTATAAAGCAGCCCTTTACGGGAGCCGTCTAACCCCACCTCGGCATCTCGATGGCAGTTTGTGGGGGTTGCCTTCGATGCGATGGCCACTCGTCGGGCACCTCACGGATGTTGAAACTATCATAAGGACCCCGAACAAGGAACAGCAGTAATTAATTGACCCTGAAGGACCCCTAAGAAGGAATAGCATTACTGGCATTACGAATTAAAGGGAACTCCAGAAAGTTGGAATATGGATTAATGGTAGGATCAACTTTCTGGCTTCTGCTGTATTCAGGCCCCTGCATTAGGTGTTCAGGCTGTGGGATTGAAACAGTTCGGAGTTCAGCACGTGGTCGGGGTCTGAGCTCTTAAGCTGCTTTGGTTATAGAAAAGTTAGAATAAGCAACTTTAACTAGGATACCCAGTAACCTAAGAATAAAAAGGCCTCTCTTTTTGGTATTGGATAACTTTATAAGGAACCTAGGACTACAAAAAGGGAATAAGGGTACTACTGGGCATCCTAGTTAAGGAATACTATTTGTATTTAGGCTTGTACATTGGTGCGTGCAGTTTAGGGCTTGACGAAGGAACTTTCAGGTCAGCCCTTGATGAATGCACCGTGCCCGTGGGTTTTGCGTTGATAGGTTAATCTCCAAATTTGCTCTGTGGCTTGAAAAGCATGCTTCCAGACGCCAGATCTCTGGCAACGCGTAAACTCACACTGAAACGATGAGATTTGAAGCTAAGCGATTAATCCCCGAAACTCCGATACCCGAAGCCCTGCGCAAACACTTGCAAGTCTCCCCTTTTATCGACCTCTGACATTGGTGCGTATTTACTAGTGCAAGCCAAGTACGGATCCGAACAGCCGAAGTGAAGTGGTCCCCTAAACCCTACAATTTAAACCCTGAACTCGAAAAGGGTTTAGGGTTTAAGGTATCAGTGGTTCTCCTCGAGCTAGATGTGCAGTTCTGACGTCGTTTTCACTGCACTGTCCCAAACCTGACAAAGAAATCCATCGCAGACTTGTCCTACCGCAAATGCCCGAAGATCTGACTGTAAGATACCAAAACCTTTGCCCACCAAAAACCTAGTTTTGCAGGCTCTTCCTCCGAATGTGGAATTTCTGAAACCCTGTCTAGTATTGCTCATACTTTACACGCCCCTCTTTTTGAAACCCCGAACCCTAAACCCCTAAACCCCGAATAAACTGTAATCCCCTGAGCCCTAAACCCCTATAAACCCTAAACCCCTAATAAACCCCAAGCCCTAAACCCTAAACCCCTAATAAACCCTAAACCCTAAACAATAGACAAGCCCTAAACCCTTAATAAACCCCAAGCCCTAAACCATAAACCCCTAATAAACCCTAAACCCCTGATAAGCCCCAAACCCTAAACCCCTGATAACCCCTACACCCCAAGCATGAAGGATCATGGGACTTAGTAACTGGGGATATAAATAAGGTAACTATACTTATAATTACTTATAACCCCAACTCCCCAACTAAAGTACTTATAATCTTACTTACTAAGTCCCATAGTCCCCCAAGTGCTTTGCTCGCCTGAGCCGTGAAGCCGATACCAAGGCCCTCGTGGTAAGCGAAGTCCGTCTCCTGGAGGTCTCAGGCACCCAGAGACAGAGACTCCAATATCCTTGAATTAAGGAATACCTAGGGCTAGGGTTCCTTTAAGGGATCTGTAGGGTTCAGGGTTTAGGGGAGTCTAATATGACTTAATTAAGGAATATTTCTTAAATCATATTAGGGATCCTACTATAATTTATGGTATATTGCATAATTAAGGGATGTTGAGGTCTCAGGAACTCAACTCCCAAAGGTCCTACTTAGAGGATCATAGGGCTTACTAAGTAGGTGATAATTGGGGTTATAAGTCCCCTAAGTGGGGTTATCCTAACTATAACCTACTTATAACCTTACTTACTAATCCCCGAAGGATCCTGAATACCGTTAAAGGAACCTTAACAGGAATCCTATAAAGGTCTCAGGAACTCAACCACCGGAATGGTTTAGGGTTTAGATTTGGGTTTGCGGTTTACGGTTTAGATTTGGGTTTGAGGTTTACGGCTTAGGGTTTAGGGTTGTTCCCGAAAGCTTCGCGAAGGGTTCTTCCGTGTGGAACGCCGCAGTTGAGTACATAGATGACAGACATAGAATCAACTTACTTGACTCCATACTTTACTCTACACTTGATACTTGACTCTACACTTGATACTTACTTACTTACTTGTGACTTACTCTGTGACTTACTCTGTGACTTACTCTGTGACTTACTCTTGACTTACTCTGTGACTTACTCTGTGACTTACTCTGTGACTTACTCTTGACTTACTTACTTACTCTGTGACTTACTCTCTGACTTACTCTCTCTACTTACTCTCTCTTACTCTGTACCTCTCTACATACTCTCTACATCTCGTGACTTACTCTTGACTTACTCTGTGATTTACTCTGTGACTTACTCTCTGACTTACTCTCTGACTTACTCTCTGACTTACTCTCTGACTTACTCTCTACCTCTCTACATACTCTCTACATCTCGGTATCTAAATCTCTCTTCTAAAGCCAGGGGTGGCACCGTCGTCGTCCATCGGGAATGCAACCCTTCCCAAGGATTCGCCTCCTCGAGCGCCCAAACGCTAGGTAAAGTTACACATTTTAGGGTTCCCGCGCAACCCTTCCCAGGGATTCGCCTCCTCGAGCGCCCAAACGCTAGGTAAAGTTACACATTTTAGGCGCGCCGCGCAACCCTTCCCAAGGATTCGCCTCCTCGAGCGCCCAAACGCTAGGTAAAGTTACACATTTTAGGGTTCCCGCGCAACCCTTCCCAGGGATTGGAACTCTCGAGCGCCCAAACGCTAGGTAAAGTTACACATTTTAGGCGCGCCGCGCAACCCTTCACAGGGATTCGCCTCCTCGGGCGTTCAAACGCGAGGTAAAGTTACAAATTTTTCGGGCGCCGTGAACCCTTCACAGGGATTCGCTTCCTCGGGTGTTCAAACGCGAAGTAAAGTTACACATTTTGCGGGCGCCGCGCAACCCTTCACAGGGTTTGGGCGCAGCTCAACTGCATTTTGCAACCCTTCACAGGGATTGGCATTTTGCAACCCTTCACAGGGATTGGCATGGTCGAATGCACGAACGCTAGGTAAAGTTGCATTTTTTGATGTGCATTGAAATGAATTTTGCAACCCTTCACAGGGATTGGCGTGGTCGAGTGTTCGAACGCGAGGTAAAGTTGCAATTTTTTATGTGCATTGAGATGAATTTTGCAACCCTTCACAGGGATTGGCGTGGTCGAGTGTTCGAACGCGAGGCAAAGTTGCAATTTTTGATGTGCATTGAAATGAATTTTGCAACCCTTCACAGGGATTGGCGTGGTCGAGTGTTCGAACGCGAGGTAAAGTTGCAATTTTTGATGTGCATTGAGATGAATTTTGCAACCCTTCACACAGATTGGCGTTGTCGAGTGTTCGAACGCGAGGTAAAGTTATTACTTTTGATGTGCATTGAGGTGAAACTTGCAACCCTTCACAGAAATTGGCGTTGTCGAGTGTTCGAACTAGTACTAGTACTACTACTACCACTACCACTACTACAACTATTATTACTACTACTACTGCTACTACTACCACTACTACAAAAGAATACTACTACTACTACTACTGCTATTACTACTAGTACTACTACTACTACTACTACTACTACTACTACTACCACTACTACTACTACTACTGCTACTGCTACTACTGCTACTACTACTACTACTACTACTACTACTACTACTACTAGTACCACAACAACAACTACAACTACAACAACAACAACTACTACTACTACTACGACCACGACTGCGACTACGCGACGACGACTACTACTACAACTACTACGACTACCACTACTATCACTACTACTAGTACTGGTACTGCTAGTACTACTACTGCTACTGCTACTACTACTACTACTACTACTGCTGCGACATAAAGTGACCATGCATAGAGTCATAGAGTCACGTTGAAACCACAGTAATCAGGGATGTCTATATAGTGAGGTTCCGGAGCTAGGAAAGGAAGACTTCTGCGTCATGTTGGACTATACTCTAAACCCGCTAAACCTGAACATTAGTGTTCATAGAGTGAACTACATCAAGTCAAGTGCGTGGTACATAGATGACTCCATGACTCTATGACTCTTTCTCACTCTGACGCTATGACTCTATAACACTATGACTCTATGATTCTGTCTCACTGTGACTCTATGACTCTATATGACTCTATGACTCTTTGAACTATGACTTGTGCTTGACATGTACTCGACTCTATTTCTCGATGACTCTATGAACTATGACTTGTACGACTCTTGACTGTATGTGACACTCCGACTCTGTGACTCCGTGCTTTTGACTCGGTGACTCTATGACCCTATACACTGGATTCTATGACGTAGCGTAACACTCTTCGCTGATGATGCTTTCGGGCCAATTGTCTTCTAGTTTTAAGTACCTTAGATTTAAAGGTAACTTAGCAGGAATCCAAAAAGGAACCCTTGTGGGGGTTACTTGCTGGAACCATAGTCGCAATCCCTACGACAGAAGCCTTACGTTCTATACTAGGTACCTTAACCTACCAAAACCTACTTTTTGTAGGGTCCCTACATTTTCCATAGTAGGGCTTTCAAAAAAAAACCAACAAAAAAGTAGGGTTTGGCAGTTTAAGGTCCGACCCTGGGGCTCCCCCATTAAACAAAACTACAGCCTCCCCTTTGAAGCCCGAAATACCCCTGAGAGTGAAATGAACGTGGTTACCCTAGGGTTCCATAGTAGTTCCCTTTTGAGCATATTTGGAATCCTATGAGGTAATCACAAAAAGGAACTACTATGGAGTCTATGGGTATTCCACAGCACCTCGTACATGGCGGGTCGCGGGACCCAGTTCGGATGTCGTAGGTCAGGACATCAGTACCCTAGAAGGGACTGCTTGGAGTCTGTTCAGGCGTAATGAACTCTTCTAGAAACCACTAGAGGGGTACAAAACCCGAAAATAAATCAACTTAGGCCGCCCTATATAGACCCTTAACCCCGAACCCTTGGAAACCCTAAACCCTAAAACCTAATCATTAAAGCCTAAACCTAAAGCCCGAACCCTTAAAACTTTAAAAACCCTTAGATCCTGAAGCCTTCAAGCCAAGCAGAGTTTTTCCTCGATGACGAGGTCGAAAGTCACCCCCGTGGCCAACTTCGCGTCGGGACAGACCTGAAGGGCAGGTTCTGGGAGTTTAGGGTTCACGGGTTTCGAGTTTTGGGGCTTCGGATTCTGGGGTTGAGGGTTTGGTGGTGTAGACCAGCGGGACCGTGACATTACGAGTTTCGGCTTAAGATCTTCAAAGACAGTATAAGATTGAAATGCCACCGAAACATGCCACTCAACCCGCAAACGGCTGCAAAACACCCAATCCTGCCCCCCAGTCCAGACTGGCAGGGCCAAGGACGTTGGATATCGAGCTCTACTTAAAGGATCATGGGACTTAGTAACTGGGGTTATGTCTGAGGTAGCTATACTTATAGCTACTTATAACCCCAATTAAGGTACTTATAACCTTACTTACTAGGTCCCATGATCCTCCAAGTAGACCCTAAACCCTAAACCCCATAGACCCCTTTAAGGATCCCTATAGATCCCTTTAAGCCTTTAAGGAGCCCTTTAAGAACCCTTACTAAGTCCCATGATCCTCCAAGTATGCTGCTATCCGACTCCCTGACACCCCTGAGCCTGGTCCCAAGGTAACCCAAAGCGCCGGTTCACAAACGCCCAATGCCCTGGATCTACAAAGCCCTGCTAGACCCCAAACCCCACCCCACCCTAAGTCTTGAGGCCCCTAAACCCTACAGCCTACCCTATAGGGCTCCATAGTAGTTCCTATCTTGGGGGTTCATATTGAGAATCCTAGAAGGTAATCACAAAAAGGATCTGCTGTGGAGCCTATGGGTAAAGCCGAGTTCATAAGGCCGCCCTAAACCCTATGCACCCTACCGGGCCCCCAACGTTGCTGCGAGGAACAAGCGGTTCGGAAAGAAGCGCCAAGCCGCCACTGCCAGGTTGGAGGCGTCAAAGGGTGTTACCCAAAGGGTCCAAAGTAGCTTTACGGTAGAATGTCGGGTTTCTTTATTAATTAAGAATTTCCAGTATGATTTGGGGAAGTATCCTCCATAACAGTACCTAGGACCAGGACCCTTTGGGTCATTAGGTCCTTGGAGATGAACCCTACAAGGGCTTAAGGTTCAGATACCATATCGGGATTCATAGTGTCAGGGAAAAGGGCCCCTGCTAATAAGGGTAATCTGGTCCCCAAGGGTAGTTACAAAATGAAGACCTTCTTTCAGGCTTACTGTGGGGGTAAATATAATACGGATACTGTAAGGCACTGTAAGGTTGTTATACAGCTTCTTGCAAGGGTTCCATGGCAGCATGGTGTCGCGCCCGGGGGTTTCAATTTTGGTTTCTTGGTTTCTAGGGCTGAGGAGTTGAGGACATAGGATTTAAGCCCTGCGTCTAGGGTTAACGTGTCTGTACTGCAAATGCGTTCTCATATTTGGGTCTACAGGGCAACAAGCTGGTACTGATACAAACCGAAGGCCCTAAAGTAAAAGCCAGAAAGTTGGAATATGATTATCCTAAACCCTCTATGGTAAATTATAAGGTATCCTATCCTGAAACCATATTCCAACTTTCTGGAGTTCCCTTTACTCGCCCTACTCTCGCTCCAGGTGTGAATTAACTCTGAAGCTCCAAGCCCTTCACCCGCCACCCACCCCGTCCGGAACTTGATGTAGGAAGGGGTGGTACTGGAACCTACACTTTAGAGCTACAAGGATTCAGGATTGTTAATTCCTAAAACAAGCCCGACATCTTAGAGCCTCACCCACATCACCGTGTTCGGGATGTTTAAGGTAGGACAACCAAACTTTATGTACTGCTTGTCAAGAAAGACATAGGTGCCCTTGAGAAGCATCGTGGGAGAAGCCCCGGAGGCATACTTTAGACCCTCTTCTGTTAAACTGAACCAAGCACCGCACCTGCCGACCGATCCAAATGGCAGATAGACGTTCTTTTCACCTGAGGAGTGGGTCCAGCATTTCCGGGGTTTATGGTTTAGGCTTCAGGTTTGCGAAAGTATACCCCAAACCCTAAACCGATGGCGCTGGATGCAACCCAAACAAAACCACCCTCAATGCCCTGAGTCCCAAATTGGCCCACGTAACCCCGAAACTCAAGAGAAACCCTACAAAATCCATGAAAACCCCGATGCAGATTTGGGCCCCCCGGCGAACACGCGAGGCCGTCTTTCCACGGGGCCCAATCCTTCCGGGGTAGAGCTGGGAAAACTTCGGATCAGGGCAAGGTTATACGGTTGATGAGATTTCAGTCCTTCATTCCCTTAATGACCCTAGACTCTGCGAATAAGGCCCTACTATAATCCTTATAGTCACTATTACAGGGTGCGGGCAGCTTCAAATCAATTCCTTATTATGGGTAGTGTACCGTATTACCGTTTCAGAGATGGGCTTGGGAGATCTCTGGTTGCTTGCAAACCCTACCCTCGGTTTAGGCTCTACTGAACTTATAAGACCCCAAGCCACAATTATCATTTTTAGCTGGTTCTTTGGGATTAAAGGAACCAAAGATTAAACAAATACTTCTAAGTATCCCTGAGTAGGGTTTTAGGATGGTTTAGGGGTTTGTGCTCCAAAGTTTAAGGGTTTAGGAGTGAGTTCGCTGAGGGCCGGGCGACACCGCCCTAAACCCTGAACCCTAAAACCCTAACCCCTATATCCTAAACCCTAAACCCTTAACGACAAAACCCTACACCCTAAACCCTCGCTGAGGGCCGGGCGACACCGCCTTGCTGACGAATCCCTCGTGGAAGCGGAGAATGGAAGGCGCCCAGTTTGAAGCCAAGGTCTCAGAGGACGGGTCGCTCCCACATGTGTTTGAAGGATCATGGGAATTAGAAACTAGGGCTAGTCGAAGGGTAACTACACGTATTCTTATAGCTACTTCTAATCTCAACCAAGTTAATCTGGGTTCTTGTTAAGGAACTTAATTTAAGTTACCATAATAAGGAAACCCTATTATTGACGATAGATCCCTATTATGGTAACTTAAATTAAGTTCCTTAACAAGAACCCAGTAATTAAAAATGCTAAGTCGCATGATCCTGCAAGTTGGGGGATGTGGGAGTCGGGCACCCCGAAGCCAAGACCCTCAGTTCTCAAAGCCTGGAAGAAGGTTTGAGGCTTAAAAGAAGCTCGGGTTGAGGAATGTTGCTTAAAGAGCTTCGGGGCTAAGTTTTGTGCTTCTTTTCTTAGATAAGTTCTCTGGTCTTGAAACAGTTGGCAGCTCCTTCTATCAAGGACTAGCTGCAAAGCTGCCCGACATTTATCTGGATACCCTGCTTACAGTAAACCCCATAAAGTTGGAAACCGGATAAAGGCCAAACAGCGCTTGAAGGATCCTGAGACTTAGTAAGTAGGTTATAACTGGGGTGATAAGTCCCCTAAGTGGGGTTACCCGGTTACCCGAATTATAACCTACTTATAACCTTACTTACTGAGTCCCATGAGCCTTTAAGTGCTGGGATTCCTATAAATGACTCTTAAGGGTTGTGGCTATTAGGTTTCCACCTTTTGGGCTTCTACTATAGTCTGAGTCCTATGTAACCTAAACCTTGCATCTATGTGCCAGGTGTTGCCGCATGTCTCTATGTCATAAACCAACCTAAGGAAGGGAAGCACAACTTCGTAATCTTGCACAAGAAAGCTTTAGGAACAAAGACACAAAACCCTCAACCCTCAACAAACAACGCCCTTCACCTTGCAACCCCGAACTGTCAGAACGACATAACTACGAAGTCCATCCAGCGAGAAAACACGAAGCCTGCACTGAAATCCCGACTCTACACCGCTCAAACCTCAACATAGACCCTGTGGCACGCTAAGCTATACTTCAAAATCCAACTCCCTGAACCCGCTGGTAGGTCGCCAGGCAGGCCGATTGGGAGCTGGCTGCAAGCTCCTGGCAACTAACACAGGCACCGACAGTTATAACTTAGGGGCTGCCTCTATATCGCTGAAACATGATCCCTAAATCCTAAACTCTAAACCTTAAACCCTTAAACCCTAAACCCTAAACTTTAAACCTCAAATCCTAAAACCCTAAACTAAACCCTAAGCTCCTTAAACCCTACAGTTGAGGGTTGGTGGAGGGTCCAGGATTCGGGGTTTGGGTGCTTGGGTCACGCAGTCAGGGTTTTCTAACCTCCAGTACTCAATGGTCTAGGGCTCATATCCACGGTTTAGGGGTTTAGGATTTAGGGTTTAGGGTTGCTAAGAAACAATAGGTCTCGACCGGCTGAGTAGAAAAAGGTCCACCTTTTTGCTCAGAGCTATCTTATATGTCGCCACAGCTACACAGAGGCTGTAAGGGACCGACTCAGTCGTTAGTTCTTACTAGCACCCGCATCTTCGAATTTAGGATCTGGCACCAGCTGGCCAGCATCTCGGAGTCCAAATACTTGGAGGATCATGGGACTTTGTAAGTCAGGTTATGAGCAACTCCATTGTGGGTCTAAGCTGCTAATGAGTACAGTTACCCTAAGTACAGTAGAAGCCTGAAAGTTGGAAACCCACTTGCCTCAATCCTTAAGAGTATAATGTAAAGGCACAGGGAATCCCAGCACTAGTTGGCCTTAAGCCGGTTTCCAACTCTAGGGGAAAAAGATGCGTGAACAGAAGCTCAAGAGCAGCAAGTAAGCACACACAGGCGTACCTAACTTCAAAAACTCCTTATGCACAAACGCAGGCCCCATGATCGACCCTTCTGTTACTGTATAACCTTCCCAAAGGCTCCACGTACTTTTATAGTAGATACTTAAGCCTTAAAGGGTCCCTATATAGGTACTTTAAGGCCTAAGTATATACTATAAAGGTACATGGAGCCTTAGGGCTTCCCATGATCCCTTAATAATTGTCTTTGTGCCAGGAGATTCGGTGCTCTTGTCGAAGTAGGCGCATAAGGGATGCTAACACTACTCAAAGAGTAACATCGGGCCTTATAGCTAGAAGAAGGTTTTGGGGCCCTACTATAATTAGAAAGAGGAACCCCCAACAAAGTACCGTGTCCCCATAATAATGAAGGTTCTATTTTTCCTGGTATTCAGTTTTTACCCAAAGAAACCTACCGTTTGAAAAAGGCAAAGGGTGCTACGGGCCAACCTACATTAAGAAGCCGTGGGACCGGATCAGGTTTCAAACAAAAGCAAACTCCCAAGTTCCTTAAACCCGAAACTTCTGAGAAATCCCCTTGAAACCCTAACACCATCTGAAACCTAAACCCCTAAATCCATAAACCCTACACCAAACACCGAACTCCGAAAGGTGTAGGCCTCTTCAACGTCGAAGACGAGGCGGAAAAGAAAGATGTGACGGAACTACCTACGCAACGAGCTGCTTGGCTTCAGCCTGCTAGGGACTCTCCTTAGAGACTGCACGGTTTTGTGAACCCACTTAGGATAGGGGGGGGTTTAGGGTTTAGGGTTTGCGGGGGAGCATGAAGACTTCAAACAAGGTCTTGTGGCATACCATCCTCTGTGAGTTCACAGGCCCTACAGGGCGATGTCATATCCAATAATTTCGGCCTTTATATTGCCTGGATGAAAAACCCGCGAAAAACGCCAACAAGCAATCAAGGTGAGAAGTGTCTGAAGTTGCAGTTTGTGGTTCATTGTTCATGGTGTCGAATTGGGTCTCAATTCTACCACCACCCTCAACCAGGGACCGAATGAACGAACCCTCTACCAACATAGGTGTACGTTAGAAGCTGCCCCCACCCTGTAATAGTGACTATAAGAATTATATAGGATTATATTAGGGCCCTATTATATTCCTGTTATGCCACTATTACAGGGTGGGGGCAGCTTCTAAGGTTTACGCACCAAAGCCTGAACTTGTCAGCAGACCCTGAACAAGTTCAACCGGCCCTTCTTCACAGTATCGGGCGATATGAGTGGTTGTCAAAATTATGGCCCCTTTTTGGGTACCCTAAATATTAGGTGCCGTATTATAATAAGGACCCAGAAAGGGACCATGTTTTTGACAACCACCCCTTTGGGAATATCCGAAAATTGGGGGACCCTAAAATAGTACCCTAAATAATAGAACCCCCGTAATCAGGACCCCAAAATCAGGTTCCCTAGTTTTCGGAGACTCCCATATGAGTGTGGTGTCGGAGGCCCGATGCCTTCTGCAAGTCTTTTTGCAAAAACCCCCGGGCCCTTACTTCAGAGTCTCGCGAAGGAGAATGAGGATGTGGCAAGGCTTTGAAAGTGGACTTGTATTTTCATACCACAAGGCTCTAAGGACTCAAGTTTTAAGGCTTTTGGGCCTAAAGACCATATTATATGAGGCTTTTGGGCCATTTCGGGCCTTAGGGATAAGGATTCTTCTTAGCACCGAACCCTATTTCTCAGAAGGAACCATGCAGCCGGGGCCCCTAATTTCAGAAACCCTCGATGAAGGGTTTCATTCAGATCAACCCCTACGGCTCCATGTGCCCATATAGTAGATACTTAGGCCTTAAAGTACCTATATAGGGACCCCTTTAGGGCTTAAGTATCTACTATAAGGGTAGATGGAGCCTTTGGGAACAGAGTGCTGGGTTCCCACGCCCAGCGTCGTCGCCGGCTTCGGCCTGAGTCACTTCACGTCACTTCAAGATACTCGAAAGCCCTCAGTTGCGACAGCCCGGGAAGCATTCGATGACAAGTCCGACGAACTCTAAACCCCATATAGCCGGAGACTCAACCCTAAACCCCATAAACCTTCCACTCCTAAACCTAAACATCGGGCTTCGGAGACCGATCCTATTTTCCCGAGCACTACTTGAAACCTTGACAAGCTCTGAAAGGAAAATCGAGCCGTGAACCGTCCAATATCAATACCGCCTGGTAAACTCCTTCATCCAGGACACTGAAATCCTGAAACGCTGAAGACTTGTTCAAACCTGCTGCACCACTGTAAAGTTCTCAAGAAACGTTAAAGGACTGAGCCAAACAAAACAAACCAGTGTTGAATTAAAGCCTGAACCACGGACCTCCCAAACATGTCCTAGCTCTGACGTCTGTGAGCCCACAGCCGGAGAAATCCCAAACCTCATAAACCCTTCGGGGGCTTTAGAGTTTTGGGTTTAGGGTTCAGTGATCAGGTTGTAGGATAGCAGGAATCTCCCCAGGCTCTGCTCCGCTGACGCCTGTTTAGAAGCGCCTGCAATCCCATAGGACGTAACGTTCTCCAGAGCCCTAAACCCAAAAACAACAAACACAAACAAGCTCTAAACTAAAACCCTTTAAGCGTTAAATATGAGAGCCGGCCCTAATCCTGAGCTCTAAACCCCTGAACCCTAAACCCCTCAAGCCCTAAACCCTATAGACCCTAAAGCCTAAACCTTGAGCCCTAAACCCGAAAGCCCTTGCTCAGGAATCGGCGCTGGAAGGTTCAGCTCTGGCCTCTTCGCCAGCTCGGGTTCTGCGAGCTCGAAGAGAGCGTCGCCCTGCGGCGCCGGGTTTGGGCTGCGGCGTTTAGGGCTTGGGGTTTATACCCCTAATAAGGTTCTAAGGACTCATATTTTAAGGCTTTTGGGCCTAAAGACCATATTATGTGAGGCTTTTGGGCCAAGTCGAGCCTTAGGGTAAGAGTTTGGAGATTGAGGTTCGTTCTAAATATTGTTACGTATGTCTCATAGGTTTCGTGGTTAGGAGGCTAGGGATTTAGGGTCTGGAGATTAGAGCCTCCAGGGTTCAGGCCATGCTTGGCTTTTCTGTCTGATTCTGCTGCGGTTGATGTTGATATGATGATGATGGGATGGACAAAATTACGATGATGCTATGAATATGGTGAGCATGACCAGCATCTTGAGAAAGGTTTCGGTGGCGACGATTATATCGATTGTTCCTGTGGATATGAACCAGCGATTAAAACGCAATCGCCAAAGCCCCGACCACCTTATCAACATGCCCAGAACCCAAAGCCCTAGATTAGAGCCATGACCTTGAAGGCCTAAACCCAGAGTCGTAACTCCTTGCTACTAACCCCAAAGACCCCAATGCGAACCCTAATCCTTATCCCAATTCTGAGATTTGAGAACTCGCTTTAGGATTCGACTCTTCGGAAAAGGCATGACAGGGTTCGGCCACGTATTCCCCCCCAACCCCTCAAACTACAAAATCCCAAAGCCTTAAACCCTATCACAGAAAATTGAAAACACTAACCACCAAAACACTGAACCCTAAACCCGAAAAGCTTGAAATCCGAAGAGCCGCAAGCCTTGAACCCGAAACCCTCACAAAACCGTGCCAACAGAGCTGCCAACCCTGGCCTCCATGGGCCTTCCATTTCGGCTGTGGTTTGTGGGCACCCGGCCGATATGTGGGAAAAGCCGGGTGGCCTGGGTACATGTGGCTAGGTTCCCCGGTGTCCCTTTAATAGTAAGGCCACCCTTTTTCCGGGCAGTTATTCAGTTTAATCGGGCCCGAAGATAACAAAGGCAACAGGGTACTACTGGGGAGCGTAGTGTCTGGTTCATGCTGTAGAATGGTTTACTGTACAGGGTCAAGTTGTTTAAGGGTTCAGTAAACCAACCCTAAACCCTGACCCCCTTCACTATGACCCCCTACACCCCTGAACCCCTAAACCCTAGACCCCTAAACCCTAAACCCCTAAACCCCAAACTCCAATCGCCAGGCCAATGGGAAACCAACCCGTGGCTCCTCAGCCCTCCCACCGCGAGGCCGACAGAGCAATAACGGCACGCGGATCCTATCGAAGGGTCCTACCAGAAAATGGCGTATAGGCTCGTTTTCGGCTGGACTGCAGGACATATTAATTACCGGGGATCCTAGGAAGAAGAACATTAACAGCCGTGATGGTATAGGAATGATGATTGAGCACAAAAGCTCATCTGAACAAGAGGAGAACGCTGGATGTCCGTTTGAGCAAAGGGCCCCTACCCGTACTCCAATGCCCTACTACACCTTAAGCCCACAATCCCAAAGTTGTTGTTACATGTATAGAACGAAATAAGTTACTTGACTTTTGCATCGAAGAACAGATAACTTCAAAGTGCTAGTCCTTTGAGGGATCATGGGACTTAGTAGCTGGAGCTATAAAGAAATAAGGTTACAAGCAGTCGTAAGCCCACTTCAGGTATCTGTCACCTTACTTGCAAAGTCCCATGATCCTCCAAGTGGGATCCCTGACTTGACTTGAAACCCGCTAAAGGCCGCGCACCCACTGCTGCCACTGCCGCCCTGCAACTCAACCCAGGCAAACTCTCAAACCCCAAACACTTTCGACACTAACCTAAACCCGAAACCAAGCCCATCTGGGCCCAGCAGCCAAAGACTCCTTCTCCAACTGCACCCTTGCCTCCTTTGAAGATTTGGTTTCGTGGGTGTAGGCAGGGGGTAAAGGGGTTCGGGCCCGGTGGGTTTTGGGGGTCCGGGGCTTGGGGTCGGGGTTTAGGGTTTAGGGTTTAGGGTTTAGGGTTTAGGGTTTAGGGTTTAGGGTTGAGGGTTTAGGGTTTAGGGTGTAGGGTTAAGGTCTCATGGGTTGGTGTCTGGGATTACGGCTTGCGATTCCAGGATATGTCAGTGTTCCAGTTACCACCTTCGAGGTTAGGATGTTCCCCCATGCGGAAACAAGAAGTCCATTTTGCAAACGAACCGGTTGAACGACACTCCCATGTAGGCCTTCGGAGGTACTACCAGCTTGAGTCAAGGCTTAGGGATTCTCAGAGGGGTTTGCGAGGTCAGGATATCAGCCTCAATCATAGCTGAATACTATGTTCTGACAACGGCACGACCAAGGCTAGTGCCGGCGGGGATCATTCCAGTCCTAAATCCTCGAACCAAACACAACCAAAACTCTAAAGCTCAAACCGAGCACCCTGAGCATGAACGGTTGCCTGCTTCTTCTGCTCATTCGACACTCCAAAGTAGAGCTCTAACATCTTGTCCTCAGAGAAGAACGAATGTGTTTTCAGGGTTTAGCGGGTTGAGGCATACTGCTTTATTCGAGGTTGAAGGGTTTCGAGCTGTAGTGCTTGCAGGCCGGAATGGCTTGGGCGAAGTGGGTGCTGGATGCAGTTCTCAACGAACCATTTAAGAGTTTCCGAAAATTAGGGTAAGGTATTTTGGGGTCCTTATAATAAGGATCCCATTATTTCAGGTACTATGTTGGGGTCCCCTATTTTCCGAAACTCCCATTTAGGTGAGGGGCTGGGCTTGTAACACCCTACAGCCTAAACTTTCACCCTACACACCATCACCCCAAGGGTCCAAATACCTAAGAATCATATACTCTCCCAAGACCCAAGAGTAAGCCAGGCATAAAAAGGATGCCCTTTTTGGTTTAAAGGGGCTTATAAGGGAACCTGAACCCTAAAAAAGGGAATAAGGGCCTACTCTGGGTCCTAGCCTCCAAGACTCCAGGATCCTAACCTACATAACTAGGGCCCCAAAAAAAGCACATAAGCACAAAATAGGATAGGGATATCCCATATAAATCCCCTTATGATGAAGCCCAATAAGGTATGGATATCCCCATAAAATGTTTATGCTTATGTGCTTTTTTGGGTCCCTAATAACTACTATCCCAAAACCGAGTACCCAATTATTGGGTCCTTTGGACCCTTGGGGTCATTCGTATCTTCACCTCGAAACCGTCAGTTGTAGTATCCTTAAGGGAGGGGGGTCCAAGGGGGGTATATAGCCTAGTGATCCCTACTTCTCCCTAGTACTCCCTAAGGTTCTCTTACAGTCCCCTAAGGATTCCTTATACCCTCCCCCCTTGAACCACCCTCCCTTAAGGATCCTATAAGTCAGTCAATTGACAGTGGCGGCTGGGATCCTGCTGGTTCGAAGGGGTCTGTGTGTTTTGCTTTATAGAATCTTATGAAGCACGCGAAACCGGAGGAATTTGAAGACAAAACAACAAACAGAGGAAGCTGAACTCAGAACCTCTTTTGGGCTCAAGCTTGAAAACTAACTCAACCTGTCTGCTTCGAAATAAAAGGTTATACTACAAAACTATAAAATACTTCGATGGGGACGGAAAGAACTGGGCTGCGCTAAACAACAAAACATTAAACTATACTCCGGCAAAACCAGTGTAAACCATCTGAACCTGTACGCAGGTATGCACTGAAACCAATGAACTTGACTCTGACATGTCTTGGGGGCCCACGTCCCAGTTGGCTGCTTTCTCCGTGTATGTGTACCTCAGTCAGCTAAGGATATCCATGACAGGCTGCAAGATTCCCACTGCTTTTTAGAATGCCTTATACGGATTATCGTAAGACAAGGTAATAAACTCAAAAACCTTGAGCCCAAACACTTCAGCACCAACTCCAACCAACCAAAACCTGCCTACAGGCACCCAGCTCTAAGCGTTAACCATGCAACCAGCTAACATGTATGCAGATTAGCCTAAAGCAGGTTCAGAAGGATAGGAATCAGTTGACGGCCGCGATTCCTAAACCCTAAACCCTGAAACCCTAAACCCTAAACCCTAAAAAACTAAAACCCTAAACCCTAAACCCTAAACCTCAAACCCTAAACCCTAAGCCCTAAACCCTAAAACCCTAAACCCTAAAACCCTAAACCCTAAAACCCTAAACCCTAAACCCTAAAACCCTAAAGCCATAAACCCTAAGGGTTTTCTGTTGTTAGCGAAGCTTGGTCCCAAAACCGCGGCCCGAGACTCCATCTCCGGCTATTTCGGAGTTTTGAAGGGTTACCCTAGGGCGCCATAGTAGTTCCTTTTTGGGAACCGGTACCCATAGCCTCCATAGTAGTTCCTTTTTGTGATTACCTTATAGGATCCTAAATATGAGCCCCAAAGAGGAACTACTATGGAGCCCTACTTAAAGGCTCATGGGACTTAGTAAGGTAGGTTCCTTTAAAGGGCTCCTTTAAGGGATCTATATAGGGATTCTATAAGGGGTAGTTTAGGCTACTTAAAGGCTCATGGGACTTAGTAAGTAGGTTATAAGTCCCCTAAGTGGGGTTATCCTAATTATAACCTACTTACAACCTTTCTTATTAAGTCCCATGAGCCTTTAAGTAGGGCTCCATAGTAGTTCCTCTTTGGGGCTCATATTTAGGATCCTATAAGGTAATCACAAAAGGAACTACTATGGAGCCTATGCGTACCGGTTCCCGAAGGCTCAGGGGTTGAGGATTTAGGTGCGGCATGTTTTCGAAGACTGTAACCGTTGGTTCCAGCCCCGAGACCCTTACACACAAGCACCTTAAATGCTCAAGCCCCAAGCCCACGAGCCAAAATGTAAAAGCTCAAGACTTTGAGAAGCTAAACCCGACAATATCGACAACACAACTCAAAAGTCCCGACATGGGCACTATCAATCTGGAGGTCCCGATGACATGCTCCTGGTAGGCGGCTTTTGGGCACATAATCACTGATCCTCCACGCCTGAATCCTCTAGGGTCTTCGAGTCGAAAGCATGAACCTAACCTTCAATTTAAGCCGAAACGTAATATACGGTTGATGATATAAATCCTGCATTACCCTTAATAAGGAATATACCATAATTCGCATAGTTTAGGGTCCTTAAGGTACTGCAGGATTTATATCAACAGTAGGACCCTGAACGATGTACCGAGGAACTCGGAAGGGCTTCGAAGATAAATGTGCCTCCGAAATCCTATTGCGATTTGGGAGTGTCCGAAAAAACATAGGGGACCAAAATATAGTACCCTAACTAGTAGGATCCTTATTGTAAGGACCCCAAAACAAGGTAGCCCTAATCTTCGGAAAGGTTTATAAACCCTTTGTAGAACCATTATAGATCCCTTTAAGGAACCCTAATAGATCCGTTTAAGGAACCCTTATAGATCCTTTTTTAAGGAAGTACAAACTTCATCCTCAGCATGTAGCAGTCAAGCCTGGGCCGCTTACGACACTGTGGCCGCCTCCCGCAAAGTCGTACCAAGTGGCGGTAGATCCTGGCGACTGTTTGGGAGGGGTTCAGAGTTTAGGGGTGCCGAGGTCAAGGGGTTCGGGTTTAGGGTTTAATGAGAGAAGTACATGGTACCGTATCCGCCTACAATCTAACCCCAGGTTCGGCCAATCGCGTCGGACTTTGGCGGCTGGGACTAGTGGTCTACAATACGGATCAGGTTTAAGGGTTAAGGGTTGACGGATCATGAAGACTGCCGATTAATGCCCCCGCTTCCCGAAGCACCAGAAAGATATGATTGATAGTTTAATCCACATGAGGGGAAGGGGTTCTCACTCAGTGAGTCAGGGGTCGACAGTCAGACCCATGTACGCATTACCTGTAGGTTCAATCAATGATGAGTCTTTAGCTTTCGCGTTCTGCGAAGATACGGGAGCTGGTTCTGAACAAAACAGCAAAGATGTAGGGGTTAGGCCTTAAACCCTACACCTCACGCCAGCCCTTTTGCATCAGGACTTGTGTAACCGCCAGAGTATCACCGCAGCTCCTAAACCGCGAACCCTAAAGCCTTAACCCTCAATCCTAAGCCGTATGCCCTAAACCCTAAAAACCCGAAACCCAAAGCCCTGAAACATAAGGAGTCTAAAATCCTCAAAGCCCTGAAACCCTCGACACGCCTCTGACTCCTGAGCCACCGCCGGCTCTTGATCTGAGTCACTGGAGGACCTGGAAAACCATGGGGATTGAAGTTTAGGTCTTTACGGGTTACAGTAGAAGCCAGAAAGTTGGAATATGATTATCCTAAACCCTTTTTGGTAAATTATAAGGTATCCTACCCTGAAACCATATTCCAACTTTCTGGAGTTCCCTTTACGGGCTTTCTAGGGTTAAGTGTGTTTAGGGGTTTAGGATTAAGAGTGTCGGGTTTATACAGCTTAGGGTCTGCTCCTCGAGGTGTTGGGCTTTCGGGTGTTTGGGGTTTCGGTGATCGTATTCAAAGGTCATTGATATTCAGTATTTAAGGTTTAGGGTTTAGGGTTTAGGGTACAGATCAGAGAGTGTCCACCAAAACCGAAAACAGGCATCAGTGGCGACCTGGTCGAACTTACAAATTGCATCCAGCAATTTAAGCGCCAGGCTCCTCCTCTTGTGTGGTCTGGACCTTTGCCAAGGGAACTCCTAAACCAGCCTACACCCCTGAAACCTACTGAAAGGATCATGGGACTTAGTAAGTAGGTGATAATTGGGGTTATAAGTCTCCTAAGTGGGGTTATCCATCCTACTTATAACCTACTTATAGCCTTACTTACTGAGTCTCATGATCCTTTAAGTAATCCTACTACAAGATCTATAACATTTGTTCTACAAGGGGAGGGGGGGTTGTTGTTGTTGCTTAGTAGCGAGGCCCAGGGTATCACTAGGGTAACAATGCTGATAATTACTTACAGCCCCAATTAAGGTACTTATAGGTGGTTGTCAAGATTATGATCCCTTTACCTATTATTTCGGGTACCCAAAAAGGGACCATAATTTCGACAACCACCCTTATATCCTTAATTACTTACTACCTCCAATGATCCTCCAAGCAGGACTGATTGGTCGAGGGACTTTTGGGACTTTGGCCATTATATAAAGGCTCCATGTACCTTTATAGTAGATACTGATACTTAAGCCTTCAAGGGGTCCACATATAGGTACTTTAAGGCCTTCGTATATACTATATGGGTACATGAAGCCTTAGGGAGTGGGGTTCTAGACACAAAGGCTCACGACTAGACCCAAAAAGACACTACACAGCCCACCCTACCTAGTTCGTGCTTTTCGGTTCAAAGGTTTTCATAAATCCGGCTTAACGTGAAGGCTCAAGATAGCAAACACCACATATCATACTATCCTGCAGCGTTTCTGTCAGAACGTCGTCAGCCGCACTGGCCAGCATCCCCAAAGGCTCCATGTACCTTTATAGTAGATACTTAAGCCTCAAAGGGGTCACTATATAGGTACTTTAAGGCCTAAAGTATATACTATATGGGTACATGGAGCCTTATAAACCCTAAACCCTTATGAATCCTTATGAATGATACCCTTAAAGGAAGCCTTTAAGGAACCCTTAAAGGAACCCCTAAAGGAAGCCTTAAAGGAACCCCTATTATGGGTACATGGAGCCCTAGGGGATCCATAGTGCATAAGCACTCGACCGCCCACTGCAGGCCTTCATGCGACGGTGTTAGATCTTCTCAAAAGGGTCTATAGGGTTTAGGGTTTAGGATTTAGGGTTTGGGATTTAGGGTTTGGGATTCAGGGTTTGGGATTTAGGGTTTAGGGTTTAGGAACTAAGGAAATTTAGGGTTTGGGATTTAGGGTTTGGAGTTTAGGGCCCAGGCAATCGACGCCCCTGGACAAGCCTGGTGGTGGTGACAGCTGCTGAAGCTCTAAACCCCCCTTAAACTCTGAACCCTACCCCTTAACCTTGAACCCTAAACCCTGAGCCCCAATCCTTACACTCTCTAAACGCTAAACCCTGTAAGCTCCAAACCACGAGCCCAAACTCTGAACCCTCCACATGTACAATACTACATTATACTATACGACAATATACTATAATCCTATAAATACTAGACGTCAATATACTATAATATTTATCATAAATAATTACTAGACTATAGTAGCACAGTATACTCGACGACTTTTGGCGATAATACTATAAATACTAGACTATAGTAAATTGTATCACAATATAATTGAGAAGAAACAAACATTATAGTATATGGTATATTCTACTATAGTCTGTTATAATCGACTATAAAAAATAGACCACACCTCAACCCCCGGGGGTGCGGCAGAGCTTTCGCGCTTCCGCATCCTCTTTGGCCCTGTGAGGCAGCAAAGCAGTGCTTTGGTCTCGCCATACCTGGGCTTCTTGGGGTTAGGGTTTAGGGCTGTGGGGGTTTAGGGTTTAGGATTCTTGGGGTTGGGGTTTGGGATAGGGTCTAGGGGGTTTAGGGCTTTAGAATAGGTTTGGGCTGAGGGTTTAGGGTAAAGGCTTCTTGTGTGTGTTTTAATTTAGGGGCTGAGGGGTTTAGGGGTTGATTTACGGATTGGGGAGAGGGAGGCGCCGGTTTGGGGGTTTAGGATGTAGGGCTGCAGTCTATTGCTTAGGGTTGCAGGCTTTTTCGGATTTGGGTTGTTGGTTTGTCCGGCTTACGCGGAAGAGCATGGTGTTCTGGCCTAACCCTAAACCAGCAAAAAACCTGAAACCCTGTAAACTCTACACACCCTAAACCCTAGACGCTATACCCTAAACCCCAGAAACCCCAAAATTCAAGACTCCTTAACATCTAAGCCCCAAGGCTAGCTTAAGCCCAAAGACTCACTGGCCCAAAACCCATGGGAATAAAAGTTGAAACTTTCAGACTCGACTACCTTATAAGAACCCCAAAAGTTGAAGGGTTGAGTTTTCAGCCAATAAAGGACCCTAAACCCTAAACCCTAGTGAAGCTCTGAAAAGTTGAGTTTACAGCCAATAAGAAGATCCGCAGGAGCTGAGCTCCCAGCACCAGCGGAGCACGTCGGAAGCCCTGTCAGAATTAAGGGTCCCGGAGCTAGAAGCCAGAGCTTGGTTTTTAAATTCATTTTTTAGAAAACACTTGATGTTTTTTTTTTGGAATTAGGATGGTTTTTGGGAATAAGGGTTGATTTCAGGAGTTAGGGATACTAGTCCAAGTAGTTAGGCTTTGGGGTAAAAGCCTTGGTGGAGCTTCGGTTTGGAGTTTAGCGGTTAGGATATCCGGTGGCGGGGTTTCCGGTCTGGGGCCGAGTTCTGAGTCTAGAGCCTGAGACTTTCGCAGGAAATTTCAGGGGAGTAGTTCTCTCTTTGTTAGGGTACCGTTTAAGGTCCTTGTTTAAAAAGGGTGGCCGTACTAGTTGGGGGACCTAAAACGAGACCCTGGTGTAGAGAACTACCCACATTGGACCCACATGGTCCCAAAACCTGACACGGAATCTTGGCCTTGGGGGTGCTTCCTGCAGCGAAAGCCACGAGAAAAAGGGCTATCTTAATCGTTCTGCCTCTTCTCGGCTATGGGACCTGACAAACCTTACATCCGGCACAGGTAAAACAAAGCCACCGAAACCAAAGCCTACCCCTCAACAGAAGGGGATTTAAGCCAAAACGAGTAACGCCCGGAAAGACGCGCTAAACCATAAGCCACACGCACAAGCCCTGCAAGCCGTGAGCCCAGTAAACCTTTCAAGCATAATCCCCACAAGGCAATCGCAAACAAAAACCCTTGCTGCCCTGATCCAAAGCGGCGGACCCCGTAAACTCTAACCCCAGAAACCAAATGCCCCTTGAAAACCCAAACCCCCAAACCCCCAACACGAGCACGACGAACTTCACACCTCAGCACACCTCACCCAAACCCCTGACCCTACAGACCCTAAACCTTAAAACCCTAGATTACCAAACCCTAGAACACTGAACTCTGCATGGGGGTTTCCAAAAATGGGGGACCCTCATATCATGCCCTAAATTCTAAGATCCTCGTTATCAGGACCCCCAAATGAGGTACCCCTAATTCTTGGAAACTCTAAACCCTGAACCCTCTATAGAACACTTTAGATCCCTTAACCCTTGAAGGATCTCTTTAAGGGTATCTCGAATTTTCGGAAGCTCCCACGTCCAGGTGGGGCGGGGGGCCGTGTCGGTCGGCAGTGTGGGAAGGTCCAAAGACGCCGACGTCAAGCGCTGGACTCGTCCCATGTCCCTGGGTTTAGGGATTTAGGATCCTTAAAAGGTTTAGGATCCTTTTTGGGTTTAGGATCCTTTTTGGGTTTAGGGTATAGGGGTTAAGGGTTTGGGCTGAGGGGTTTAGGGTTTAGGGTTTGTTTAGGGTTTCGGTTTTAGGTTGAGGGTTCAGTGCCCAGGGCCTGGGGTGTAGGGGTTAATTAAGGGTTCAGGGCCTAAGGGTTTGAGCTTTAGGGTTGTGCATTTAGCATTATCATGTTCACCGCTTGGTTTACACTAATATTCGCAAGTGTCGTTCAACACTAATAATAGTATGAACGATGTTGCTTCGGTTCTTTCCGTGCATACATATATAGAGATTCTAGTTCGATGAAGCATTTGTAATGTGCATCATAACATCTTCACATAGGTAAACGCGACGTGTTTTGCTGTGATTTAAGGGCTTGCCGTTTATCGTCTTCTGGGCCAAGGCGTTTACAGAAGTGTTTCGCATGTTTGAACTTCCTTGCTCAGGGCTTAAATAAGTTGAGGGTTTAACGGGCCCTTGTTTTCGCCAGTTGTTGAGCTTTCTTGATCAGAGCTGACGGTTTAGGGTGTAACGGGCTTCGGGTGTAGAGCTTCGGGGCTTGAGGACTTCCGAAGGTGCCTTTATGCGTTGTAGACTTGGAAGTGCGCGCTTCTGTGCAATTATAACCATAAAATCGAAATCATATAGTTTTGGAGGGCTTGTTTGAGGGTGTTGAAGGGATCTGAGTTGTGTTTTATTTTCTGTCGATGATGCACCCTCCAGAGTTTAAAGTTCGAAGAAGCCTTAATCATTTATCAAACCTGTGGCTTCTTCCCTAACCCGAAAATGCTGCCAGAACCCTGGACCCTAAAACTTTAAACCTCCAGAGCCTCTAAAGCCCAACCCAAACTCCAAACCTCAAGACCCTAAACCCTAACACCCCTCCCACCCTTGAAAAGGCGAAATAAACCAGTGAATCCTTCAAGAACATAACTAGGTGGGGCTTTTAAAGCCTTTGAAAAATACAGGTAAGATCCTCTTAAGCCCAATAAGGGAAAATATAAAATGTCCCAAAGCCCTACCTACACAAATAACCTCAAGGGTCCAAGTACACAATAATCATATACTCTCCCAAATCGTAACCTACATGTCTACTATCCTAAAACCGAGTACCTAATTATTAGGCCCCTATATTATAGAATCCTTATAGTGGCCATTATAGTATATAGCCCCTTATAGACCCCTTTAAAGGAACCCTAAACCCTATTGGGTCCTTTGGACCCTTGGGGTAAGCAAGAACAACGCGGCCAAGGCCCAGACCCTTCCTCTTCCACCAGCACATGCTCCCAGTCCTCGAAGGCTGGAGGGGTGCTGGATTTAGGAGTTTTTAGGGTTTAGGGTTAGTGGGTTTAGGGGTTTCGGGTTTATTTAGGGTTTACGGGTTTGGGGTTTGCTTAGGCGTTAGGGTTTAGGGGTTTTGGGTTCAGGGGCGTTGGGGGGAACTGTAAGGGCCTTGGTACTTGGAATAGGATTCCTGTAAGGATTGAAAGGTGCAGCACCAGGGCTCCAAGGTTTTAGGGTTTTGGGCCCTGGATCATTAGAACAGGCTTCGGCGCTTGATGACATATCTGTTATCATTTATTGTAGAACTGCATTGGATGCTATAGCTATCAGTCCGAGCTCTAAATAAATTACGGATTGTGAGAAGGGTTTTGGGTTTCCAGGTTTCGGGTCCAGGGTTTCATTGGGGGAGGGAGGCTTCAAAGGTTCAGGAATGTAATCATTATAGCTTGAACTACGGAACAGCATTCCAAACCATTCTGAATATTGACTTCCTTGTCCAGTATCTTAAGGAGCCAAACTTAACCTTTGGGGTTAAATCGGCAATATAGTACCCCAAAGGTTAAAAAAAATACCTACTCTACTACCCTGAACCCTCAACGCTAAACCCCGACTGCAGCCAAAGCACCGCAGGGTTCGGCAGCGGCATCTCATGCATGTGGGCCTCGATGCTGGAGAGGAACCTCGCGGTTAAGGGTTTAGAGCTTGTAGGCCTTATTTTTAAAAAAATCTATGATGAAGGACTTTTCCACAGCCTGCCAGGTTTTCGGTTTGGGCTCGTAAGGTGAGACTAAGACGAAGACTCATGATCTGGCAACCCTTGGTCAGCATGATCAGGTAATGGAGAAGGGCGTGCTGGTTGATATACTTCCCCAGGGTGTAGGTGAAGCTTTATAGGGTTTAGAGTTTAGGGTCCACCGGGTGTAGGTGATTTTCTTTGGGCTTCGGATCCAGGGCTCGGTCAAGTTTGGGGTTTCTTGCTGCATGCTTGCAACAGCTTCTCCAGGTTGATAGAGATTTTTTTTTTAAAAAATGCAATGGCCCTTTCTCCGCAGCACGGGTCTGATAGAGATTTTAGGGTTTAGGGTTTAGAGATCTATCAAAAAAACCGAAGGACCCGAACGCCCCCAAACCACCCTCTAGGCGCTTCCCACATGTCAGACCCTCAGGCCTCTGTGAAAAGTACTCCGGGAACCCGAAATTAAACAAAATGCCTTCCACTTACCTTTGGTTAGTAGGGAATGGAAGAATGGTAATAATCGTAGTAAGACTTGTACCCCCTTCCTCCATTCCCTTCTAACCAAAGGTAAGAAACCCTAAACCCTATAGATCCCTTTAAGGAGCCCTTGCTAAGTCCCATGCTAACCGAAGGTAAGACCATGGCCCCGAAAGTTGAAACTTGAAACCCTGAACCCTGAAAGCCCTAAATCCTCAGTTGCTGAAGTTCCTACTTGCCGGGTATCATGGGGAACTAAAGGTTAACCTTTTTTGCCGATATAGGGATTCTACAGGGGCTTTACTACCCAAAAAAGCGGTTCAAGGTTACCTGCTCGACTACTAGGAATTTGGGATTCTGGTCAGGGCGGCCCCTGACAAACCCTTCGAGAAATAGTTTCAAGTCAGACCCAATCAGACCACATGGGTGGTTGTCAAAATTAGGGTCCCTTTTGGGGTCCCTAATGTAGAACGGCACCTATTATTTAGGGTACCCCTAAAAGGACCATAATTTTGACAACCACCCACATAGACCCTGGCAGGGAGAGATCAACCTATCCCAAAAAGCTGCCAAGATATTCGATTCCCCGGCACAGTGAAACTGTACACCCTGTAATCCGCCAACTGCAAACAAACAAAAACTAAACCCTAGAACCTAATAGGCCCTCAACGCTGTATTTTAGAAGAATGCCTTTCTCATAAGAGGTGTCGGAGCGCCTCTGCAGGCACTCTTCGTCGAAGAGCTCGTTCGGCAGGTCAGGCGAAACCTGCAAGAAGGAATTGAACTCGAGGTTAAAGGACTTCCAATCATTCCTTTAAGGGCTTTCAAAAGCTTCTCAAGGCGTTTAAGGGCTCTTAGAGTTTTCGGCTCATGTACCTTTGGTAAATACTTAGGCCTTATGTCCAAACGAGCTACTATATATTAACTTGAGGGCCGATGTCCCTGTGTCCTGTTTCCAGTATAAGTCTTACTGGAACCCCCCTCCCCTCCCCTGTGCCAATGCCTTTGGTGTCCGGGGATCGTTCCCCGGCTCCACGTACCCAATAATCATATGCTCTCCCAAATAGCAACTTGCATAACTACTATCCGATACCTGAGTACCTGATTTTTGGACCCTTAGGGTTCCTGCAAACCTGACGACCCAAATCGAAGAAGCTTTCCGCGGATCCCCAGAAGCCAGCCCCTAATGCTCAAGACGGCCGAACAAGACAAACAAAAACAGTCTAACAACAAAGGAGCCTTAATGATTAGAACAGGGTTTTGGAAGGTGTATTATACTATGAATACGTAAACAAAGCTATTGGGCCAAGAGCCGTAAACATGTCAGCCCTTACACAGTGAGGCCTTCGGACACAACAACCCTAAACAACTCAGACCTCAGAGCATTATGGAAGCAGATGGCCAAGCTCCTGGCTGTTGCGCTGGACTCTGGTCTCGACTCAACTGTGCCTTCCGACCGTGACTTACTTGTCCGATCAGGGGACTTAGCAAGCAATGCAAGAAGCACCTTCGATGCGGCTGTAATTAAGTGAGAGGTATTTTACTTTCAGGATAGCTGAGTCCCATACGTTTAAATACTTATACTTACTTTCCAGACGTTTGAGCTGCTGAGCATCAGCGGCTTAAGTATTAAGGTGGTCAGGGTCAGGGTCCAACCCGAACGGTAGAGGGTAGGTAGAGGGTCAGGATTGCATATTTTCCCTTCGACCCAGTACTATTCTTGACATCATAGAAGCCTAAGTAATCGATGAGATATGCTAAACCCTTAGCCCCTAGAGGGCTGTAGGGTCCGCGGACTCGCAAAGAAGGCGCTGAAATGCCCAAAAGGATTCCGCACCAGAAAGGTCCCACTTGCACTGCTTCTGGTGCCCGGAAGCTGCAACCCTGCACAAGCCTTTAAAAGTTTATGGTTTAGGGTAGTCGATCTCGGGTTTACGTATGTAGGGGCCTCAATAATTACCTAGACTGTTTTGGGAGTTCCTTATTACAATTATAGTCTGATTAGTATAATGGCCGCAAAACCCTATTCTAATTTATTCAGTCCCTTATATTCGGCTTTATGGTGCCTCTGGAACAGGCCTAGCACAAGTATCAGACAGACATGACTCCCAAACCCGTAGCCTATGTCTTATGTAGAATCTCCCAAAGCTCGGGGTAAAAGCAACAAGTGCCGATTTTTTCACAGGATGCGAATGAATCTCATGCTAGCTTCGCAACGCTTCAGAGCCCACAGCAACTCCAAAGCTGGCGTTGAAGAACTGGGTCTATCCTCATCTCTTAAACCCCAACTGGCCTGAAAGCCCGAAAACTCTGAAGCTGAACAGAAACACTCCGAATTGCACCCCAAACCCAACAACAACCAACACTCCAAAGACTACAACTCTTATAGAACACCTACAAGAACTGTAGAGCCCTTAGGAAACTTAAAACCCAGCAAAACCCCCGGGTCGGGAGCGCCTTTGGAGGTCTCTGTGGGAGGCTGCTTCGAGTCTGCATTCCTGTGGCGCACCATCTCGGGGTGCTTTTAAGTTGGGTTTAGGGTTTAGGGTTTAGGGATTTAGGGATTTAGGGTTTAGGGGTCTAGTGTTTAGGGTTTAGGCTGCTCTTCCTGGAGCTACTTACAGCAGAAGCCAGAAATTTTGGAACATCATTATCCTCATGGTCTTAGGGGAAAGTAATTATCAGGGATCCTAGCACTATTCCTCCTAAAGCCATGTTCCAATTTTCTGCGTCTACTATATCTAACCCTGACGTCAGCTCAGCATTTAGGTGACGAAACGCCAACAGCGAGGGCAACATTGACTTGGAATAATTACCGCCCGCTTGAGGAGCCCTCGAATAAAACCACACCATCAAGATATGGAGGTAAACTACCACGACTAAAACTAGAGTCGAAGCCTTACTACATGGACTATAAATAGATATATACTCTTGCTAACTTCAGGGCTTCATGTCAACGGGGGTCTTGTGAAGGAACCTTGATATGGAACAACCCCGCCTGCGGGACACGCCTTCCATGTTTATGACAGTCCCAAACCCTCCAGACCCTCAAGCTCGAAATGGGAGTTTCCGAATATAGGTGACCCTGATATAGTACGGATGTAGTGCCCTAAATAGTAGTGGGATTCTTATTATAATGACCCCAAGAAAAGGTACCCCTAATTTTCGGAAGCTCCCAAATCGAAGAACCAAAATCATAAACTCTTGTCTTGGGCCCATCGCTGCAACACACAACGTCCAGCAGGACGCCCTACCCGCTGGAGCACTATCCCTTCAGGACTCCTGTTGCAAGTACACCACCATATGAAGCTGTTGGGCAACAACCCCAAACCCTAAACTTTACACCCTAAACCCTGAACCCCAAACCCACCACCATATG
Organism: Symbiodinium sp. CCMP2592; assembly: GCA_905221615.1. Classification (NCBI taxonomy): domain Eukaryota; class Dinophyceae; order Suessiales; family Symbiodiniaceae; genus Symbiodinium; species Symbiodinium sp. CCMP2592. The sequence goes on from CAJNDT010002768.1 coordinate 568,443, forward strand.
AAACTGTGGGGCAACTTCAGTTCCAGATGGTGTTTAAACCCCAAACACTTAAACCCCTCAGTTAACCCCCAAACCTATGCCCGACATCCTAACCCTAAACCCCTAAACCACCCAAACCCTAAAACCCTAAACCCCAACCCCCCGCCCCCCCCCCAAAAAAAAAACCTAAACCCTAACCCTGAAACCCTGAACCCCCAAAAACCCCTACTCGTCCCCCAGACTGAGCAAGCGGGCCCATGGCTTGCCACAACAATGGCACCGGCAGCCTTGGTACACAGGCAAGCCTAAAATAGGGTTCCCTTAAGGGTTCCCTTTAAGGGTTCCTTTAAAGGGGTCTATAAGGATTACTATGAGAGCGAGTGTAAGGATCTAGTATAGTGGCCTTAATAATTTCACTATGACTATAACAATAAGGAACAAAAGAATAGTATTGGTAACTATTTACGCCCCTAAAGTAAGGGTCCAAGTGCCTGGGTAGCTCTCTGAATTAAAAGGGCCCTTTCTGGGTTCCTTTGCGTAAGGTTGCCGTCCAACTACGCGCCATTAAACCCTAAACCCTAAATGTGTGACCCTGGGCCCTAAACCCGAAAACCCTTAAGCCTTAAAGGGAGGGGACCCAATCTCGGAGACTCCCGAATAGTAACCTACACAACTACTTTCCGAAACCTAATCTAGGAACCTGATTAAGAAACCCTGGGCGTATAACCCCCCCAACAAGTAGCTAGACCCAAGAGTAACCTAGGAATAAAAAGGGTGCCCTTTTTGGTTTAAAGGGGCTTGTAAGGGAACCTGAACCCTACAAAAAGGGAATAAGGGCCTACTCTAGGTCCTAGGTAGGCTTCATATAAGGAACCCTGATAAAGACCCAGGGTTTCTTAATCAGGTTCCTAAATTAGGTACCTAATTATTGGGCTCTTCGGGCCCAGGGTCAGGGAACTGGGATTCTGTGAAGTTTAGGCATTCAGGATCTGTAGGATCTAGCAAACTCATTCGTGTTTGAGGTTTTGGGCAAAGCGTAGTCAGTGATGAGGGCCCAGGTTTAGCTCAAACAGAAACGCTCCACAATCTGAACCCTGAGCCACAAAATTGATTTCGCACTGCAAAGAGAAAATACAAGACAAAAATGATAGTAGTTCTTGTAGCCATAAAATACCCGGAACCCTTGGGGTGCGGTCATTTGGTAGTGCCGACGGCTCCAACCAAGCAGTTACTGTGTCTTGTTGTGTGGATGCTCGCTTTAGGGTTCAGTGGCTGTCCACAGCTCTTAAATCAAAACCAAAACAGACTGAAACATCGCGAGATCGAGATTGGGTTTGGCGGGCTCCCAAAGGGTCCGAAATATTTATATCAGATATGTACATGGGTGGTTCTCAAAATTAGGGTCCCTTTTTGGGGTCCCTATTATAATACGGCACCTAATATTTAGGGTTCCCAAAATGGGACCCTAACTTGAGAAATACCCACATGTACAGTAGGCACTTAGGGCCCTATTTGTGTTAAGAGCATAGATGCGCATCTCCAGGCTCAGGTCTGAGAAGACATGCGCAAAATCCGCTCATACCCACCTTGTAAGGTTTAGGGGTTTATGTAATATAGGGTCTTCACAAGTCGAATAGGGATCTAGGGTATATTACTATCTAACTTTCTAACAACACCCCATAAGGTTTTGGGGTTTATGTAATATAGGGCCTTATAATGATTCGAACAGAGTTTTAAGGTATATTCCTATCCAAGTCTAATAACGGCCGGGTCACCTGTGCGTTGGTCTCAGGCTCGTCCGTGATGGCACCTCACCCGCGAGCCAGCAGGGCCATTGACATCCGCAAATTTGAACCCCCAGGCGCAATACCCTGGGGCCCTTGTAGCTTTGCCCAGTATATCGCGATATCCTAAGAACTTGCTATTCATGACCTTTCGTTGTAAGGTCTGGTCTTAGGGTATCTGGGGTGTGTCTGGATGCTTCGTCTCGCATGTCATGAGTTTCGGCAAAAGGCTTTAACAGAGGGCTCCATGCCCATATACGGTGTTGGCAGTAGGTAGCCCCTTCCATATTCTGTGTAATAGCTTTAACGAGAAATACTAAAAATGGTGATCACGGCAACGATTATAATCATGCACTATACAAAAGCCTCCTCACCACCCAAAAAAAACAACCCATACTCTATATAAGACTTATGACACCCAAACCCTACCTATATGGTCATGCGACTTAGTAACTCGAGGCAGCCATACATGAAATGACTTGCCATACCAACTATGTACTCGTGGCGTTGCTTGCTAAACCCTCCGATCATGCAAGTTTCCCCTTAAGCTTCACAAACCCCAGACCCTACCAGGTAGGCCCTAGACCCTGAACCGCAATGCTTGTAGAACCCTTAAGGAGCCCTTGGAGGGTTTAGGGTTTAGGGCCCTTGCTGGAACCCTTTCGCCCAAGAGCCTGGAGAGGCCCTGGTTTCTGTCGGTGGCAGGTGAGCATCCTCGACCCTCGGCATCGTTTCAGGGTTATTATTGTGTTCTACCTGGAGGCTCCATAGTAGTTCCTTCTGGGGCTTCATATTCAGAATCCTATAAGGTAATCCCCAAAAGGAACTACTATGGAGCCTATGGGTAAGCCCACTTTTCCAGCGTTGAGGCTTGAGGGTCTAGGGCGACCCAGGAGAACAAGCTGAACTACTGGGTCCATGCTAAAAAAGGAAAGGTTCCTCGGAGGGCTCCTTTACAGAGCTATATACTGTAGGCTATAAGGTACTATAAAGTGCTCTCAGGTTTAGGGCTTTAGTTTAGGGGCCTTTTTGAAGAGACTAGGGTTTTGGGTACATTCTAATCTAGGAAAAAGATCATCTAGGGACTCGAAAAGGATGATGTATCACGCGTCTATACCCTGGGCTCAGGAGATCCAGGCTCCCGGCTTCGTGGTCTGGGGTGCAACGCAGACTCTGCATCTCTGTCTCTCTCCCCTACTAAACCCTAAACCCTACTCTCTTTCTTTCTCTTTCTCTCTCACTTCCTCCCTCCCTCTCCGAGCACACCTACAGCTACAAATACAACCTTCGCCAATCTACAGACCTCGCCACCTGCCTGACCGCAGTTGTCTACGAGGCTCGGTGCTACAGTGCCAAAAATGCAAACATCGGCCTCAAGACGAGGCTCCCCGGACCACCAACGAGCCGTTTTCTAGCCCTGTAGCCCTGAAATTAGGAATCATCTACAAGACCCCTTTAAGCGGTCCTGGAAAACCGCGGCTCCAAAACCCTAACTCCCAAAAAGCACCCGGAAGAGTCCATGGCTGCCATGACTTGTTGGGGATCTGACTTCAGCTGCCCGGGAAGCGTGACGTCCTGCCAAGAAACTCCCTTGCACCCCGGGATCTCTGACTTGGGGACTTGGGGACTTAGGGTTTATAGGGCTAAGGATTTAGGGTTAAGGATGTAGGGTTTAGGGTTAAGGATGTAGGGTTTAGGGTTAAGGGTTAAGGATATTGGGTTTAGGGTTTGGGGTTGATGGTTTAGGGTTACAGTAAACCCCATAAAGTTGGAAACCGGATTAAGGCCAAGTAGTGCTGGGGGACTCCGTTTCCAACTTCTGGGCTTCTAATGTACGTAAGATTGCCTGAACCCTCAAACCTAAACCCTAAACCCTTCGTCACGAACCCCATGCCCTAAGCCCTAAACCCTAGCAAAGCCCAACGAGCCGCCTGTTTTTGACACTTGATACTCGCGGCTATAGCCTTTAGGATTTAGGGTTTACGGGTTCAGGGGTTTAGGGTACACGGTCAAGGGGTTTAGGCTTTGGAGTAAGCCAGGCTCAGAGCGGGTTTGGGATTTCTGCTCCCGGGCTCCCAAGAGCGGAGTTTGCGTGGCTGCCTAGCATGCCGTGGATCGAGCCCTACACCTTAAACCCCGAAACCCCTAAACCTAGAACCCCAAGCATGTAAAGGCTATATAACTTGTAAACATCCCAAAGCTATAAGCCCTAAACCCAGGCCACGGAAGAACCATGCGGCTTCAAGATTACGAACAGGAAGCGGCCGAAAAATCTCCTTCCTGGTGCAGATACACCTTGCTCAAGATAACTTAGGGCTTAGGGCCTAGAGCTTCGGGGTTTTGGGGTACCGCAGGAAAGAGGGTGAACCCAAAATCAAAAGTGTGAAAGGGTAGTGCTGGGGGACCCGATCCCCAAGGCCTGCCAACCGAGTCAGGACCTGAGCCCTAAACCCTAAAACCCTAGACCCGCCAAAGGCAACCCGAAGAAAACCTTAGGGGGTTAAGGGTTAGGGATGAGAGCCCCGTACTAACGCCCGAACCCTATAAGCCCGAAACCCTGGAAAAAACTCAAAGCTCCGCCACTCCTCCACGGCTTTCTGGTTCTTTGGAAGCTCGCCGTGGCGCTGTTGAGGTCGCTTCCGCAGATCCCTGTGGGTCTTGGGCTTCTGAGTCAGTTCTATCCCGGTTTTCTGGAACTTCACTAGCGATAGGGTGTGTCAGTGATTTTGAGAGGTCTTTCTTACCGGTTTTATAGAGTTATCAAGGTCTTATACAAGTCATGAATGCTTTATAAGGCTTTTGTGGGTCTTGATGAAGGTCGTCTTGACCGGCTTACGCGGGTCAGGGGTCGGCCTTTTTGGGGGGGTTTAAAGCACCTCGGTTTTAGGGGTGCACTAACCCATCCCCCTGCAGAGCCCACTCATTAACTCGAAACTCTAGACCCTGCCCTGAAACACTAGGATACCCAGTAACCTAAGAATAAAAAGGCCTCTCTTTTTGGTATTGGGTAACTTTATAAGGAACCTAGGACTACAAAAAGGGAATAAGGGTACTACTGGGCATCCTAGGACAGAATGTACCTGGATCCTAGAAGCAATGTAGTTAGCATAGGGGACTTGATGATTTCAATAGCCTGTTGGGGCTCAGTCTACTATAACCTCGTTGCAGACTACGAGGATACTAAGACTGATTGTTCTGACCGTTATATGGGAGTTTCCTAGAAGTAGGGATACCTTATTTTGGGGTCCTTATAGTAAGGATCCTATTATTTAGGGTGCTAAATTTCATAGGGGAAAAGGAGGGACCCTTAATGAGGACCTCTACCCTATAATGGGCTATATAATGGGTATATATGTGTATATATATATATAGCTATTTTAGGGGTATAATAAGGGTCCCTCCTTTTCCCCTTTGAACACTGGAGTCCCCGATTTAAGGAAACTCCCATATCATGGTGGTTGAAGGCACACCCTGGACCACATCTGATCCCCATGAGCCAGCCTGCTGATGTGTACAAGTCCTCTGTCGACCTCGCATGCAGGCTCGAGAGTTCAGGAGGCTAGTAAATAGGATCTGGGCCGTTGAATTCAAGGATCACCTTGGCTGTCTTCTGAACCCCTCCAAAAAGTTAAACTTTTAGCCTCCTTAGATTGGTTCATACAGAAATCCAAAAAGTTAAAGTCCTAAGGGCCAACCAGAAGAACGCCAAGTCACGGTGATCACAGTAGAATACATTATCTTGTGGTACTAGCGGCATAGTCCCGGCTTACAGGTTTCGGGGATGCTTTGCAGAAGTGTCGGTGTCCGAGGACTTTATAATAACAGTATCCAGGGAGTTGTTATGCAACAGTTAAAAGCAGTCGGAAACTCTTTCCCTAAGGCTCGAAGGACTCACTTTTTCAAGGCTTTTGGGCCATTTCGAGCCTTAGGGTTTAATTTAAAGTAGTTCAACAAGCTAGCCAGGCCGAGAGCCTCCAACACCCTGAGCTCCTAAACCCCCAAATCAAAAAAAACAAACCTACTTAAAGGCTCATGGGACTTAGTAAGTAAGGCTATAAGTAGGTTATAATAATAACCCCACTTAGGGGACTTATAACCCCAATTATAACCTACTTACTAAGTCCCATGATCCTTCAAGTAAGGCTCAAAATCACCCCAAAAACCTCATGTAATAATTATGGTCTTTAGGCCCAAAAGCCATTGAACTACGAGTCCTTAAACCCCAAACCTAAGCCTGCTCAACATGACCCCAAAAGCCCGAAGGATCCAAAGGACCCAGTAATCAGGGGTCCCATGAGAGTTCTAGAGAGTTGTCTCTAAACCTAAGGCTCAACATGGCCCAAAAGCCTTACATAAAAGGGCCTTTAGGCCCCAAAAGCCTGGAAATATGAGTCCTTAGAGCCTGAGGGTAGACCAGATACCACAAGACTTAGTCGTCGGCATCTTGTCCTCCCCGCAGCAACCCCAGAAATCTTACCCTGAGGCTCTAAGGACTCGTATTTCAAGGCTTTTGGGCCTAAAGACCATATTATATACGGCTTTTGGGCCATGTCGAGCCTTGGGGTTAACTCAAGTATCCAGGGCAGAGGCTCCATATACAGTACCATTATGGAGTTAGGTCCCACAAGAGCATCCATAGCATGGCTTTGGGGACCTAATTCCATAATCCCTGAGACTCCAATATCCCTTAATTAAGGAATATTCCTTAGATCATATTAGAGATCCTACTATAACTTAAGGTATATTTCTTAATTAAGGGATAGTGGAGTCTCTGGGATGGTACTATATTTGGAGCCTCTAGGAAGGGCCTGCAATTTCGGACTGCGCCTCGTACATCAGGCGACCGGTAGGCAGAAAGGCGTAGCCAAGCGAGAGATACAAACCTCAAGCGAGGCAATCCGGGGGTCAATGTGACAGTGAAGATGTACAGGCTACTGCAGGGGCCTTACAATTAACAAAAGGGCCGCGGGGGTTCGTAAACTATGGCTGTCCCACACTATACCCAACAAGAGGTTCAGGCTGCCTATCAAGCATCGGCAAGCAAAGGCTGAACGCGCAGTCTGTAAATTGCTACACCACATGTTAGCTCGGCTTGAAGGCCAACAGCCATGCAGGCATACCAGGATGACGAGAACAGAAGCGACACAAATGCTAATAACAAGAGCACCTATCAAAGCGTCACCATCAACATCATTACTATTACTATCATCAACCTCAGCAACATGGCCAGAGCTGTTTTCTATCCAGCAACTGTCCCGAGCTCGGCATACTACAGACCTTTCGAACCCTGGACCTGGATTAACAAAAGCTGAACGCCTGTAGACCTAAACGGTCGAAACCATATCATATTTCTCCGTCTCTGCTCCGGTGTAGCAGAACTCACACCCCCTAAGGCTCCATGTACCCATATCATATAGTATATAATTTGGCCTTGAAGTACCTATATAGGGACCCCTTTAAGGCGTAAGTATCTACTATAAAGGTACATGGAGCCTTTGGGAACCACAATCAACTGAAGACCTGATGCAAATATTGATTTGCTCCGGCGACCCGCTCTCGCCCAAACTCAAAGAGACTACATCGTCCTGCTTGAACATCCTGAATTCTGAACGAACGAAGTTCGAAACCTCTGCATAGCGCTGAATGATGCTGAATGTTGGGTTTAGGGTCTTTACATTGCTTTGCAGCTCAATTCAACTTGTTGAGACACCTCTTTCTCTAGTTCCCCGAGGGTCCAAGTACCCAATAATCATATACTCTCCCAAATCCTAACCTACATACCTACTATCCTAGAACCGAGTACCTAATTATTGGGTCCTTTGCACCCTTGGGGGTTTGGGCTCCCAGACGACACCAGGCATCCTCTGCGAAGGCGTGAGAGGTGCAGAGTACGAGGCCGTCGGCGGCCTCAGGATTAGGGTTTAGGGTTTAGGGTTTTTATTAGGGTTTAGGGACAAGAAAACCTTCTCAGGATTACGGCGGTTTAGAGTTTAGGGTTTACCCAGGGGCCTCAACTTAGTTCCTTTTTGGGTCTGTCCTCTTTTTTGGTTAGGGACTTTAAGAGAATACCTAAAAAGGAACTACTTTGCGGCCCCTGGGTAGGGCTTAGAGTGTCAAGGGCTCACGCATTACGGAGGCCAGGATCTCAGGGTTCAGGGTTTCAGGACTTACGAACCTGAACCCCGAACCTGAAAACTGAACCAAGCTTATGGCCGGCCTAGGGGTCGTAATCCAAAGGGTCCAAAGTACCGATATTATAGTAGAATGTAGGGTTTCTATATTAGGAATTACTATTATGATTTGGGGAAGTACATAGGACCCTTTGGGTAATCAGGACACCAGGATCTGCGCAACAAATAGCCTATAGCTTTAGGGTTGGCGCTGAGCCGCTTATGAGCTCTCTGTCGCTGCAAAGACCCGGCCGCCTGACCCCAAACAAAACCCTATAAACCTCCAACATGAGCCTCAAACGCTGCATGCGAATGTCTTCGGTCCTAAACCACTCCCGTACACCCTAAGCCCCCTAAACCCTACACTCCGCTAAGCTCGAAACCTCTTAGCGCCCTGTCAGAGATTCTGGGAGCCCCGCCGCAAAAAGGGCCGGAAACATTGCATCGTAGCCTTTCGTGTCGGTCTGGGGCCTACGGTCTGCCTTAACCTACACGTATCTTTTCGTAGGATCCCTAACTATAGATGTCGTACTATATTCGGGTTTAAAGAATCACAAAACAATAGGTTTTGGTAGATCGAAGTAGAGTTACGGGCCTAAGGACAAAATGGTTTGGTAGTGAGGAAGGGGTCCGGTAGGCAGGGTATAGCTACCCCGACCAGGACCCCAATCCTTAATTGGTGACATCCCACTGCTTTGTTTTGAACTGTCTCGATTTCATCATGCTGACGAATCCGCCGAAGCCCTAAACGCTGCGACCGTAAACCCAAACCCTACTACCGTAAACCTTGCCAGCACAAACCCAGATCCTACAACCCTGAAACAAAAACCTGCCTGAACAAAGCCAAAACACAAGCGCTGCACCATCAACAAGAACGAGCAAAGACAAGCCCGGAAGAGACCCTACTTAACGCCCCAAATCTCCAAAAATTGGGAGCCCAACTGGCCTGCTAGATCAGCTTCCTCCTTTCTCCCGGTCTCCACAATATCCACAAACTTTTGATCCACCCTGAGAGCGCTCGGGGTTTAGGGTGTATAGGGTTTAGGAGTGTGGCTTTAGGCAAGGTTCAGATAGTGCTGAGGCTTTGGGATTTGGGGGCATTTAGGGGCTTGGGGCTTTCAAGCATTCTGGGCTGAGGGTATGATTGTGACTAACTCTGGATATTCAGGTGTCATACGGCGGGGATTGGGTTTGTGGGAGGCTATCGGTATCTAGGCCGGGCTTTTGCAGGTTGTGCGTGTGTGCACTTTGGTCCGGGTCCTTGCGGATTTGGAACTTCACAGAAAAATTAGTTCGCCCTTACTGCAAAGTGTAGTAGCATACCCATGAATGAGCCAACACCCTTCAACCCAGAGACTCCAATATCCCTTAAGTAAGGAATATTCTTAAATCATATTAGGGATCCCATTATAATTTAAGGTATATTCCTTAATCAAGGGATATTGGAGTCTCTGGGAACTGCAACTTCAAGCGCTACTCTGCAGGACATGACTCACCCACGATAACAGCAAGCGCAAAGTGAACATTCTCAGCAGCCGCGCAAGGAACACCAGCACTTGCATAAAAAGACTACTCAGTGACCAAACCCATCGACGAAGAACTACAGCGTTGGTCGCAACACCCGACAGTCTAAACACAAATCACAATAATACTAGCACAATGTTAACTTACTATTGCTATCAAATAAAATTCTCAGACGGTTATCGTCAGAATCGGGCTCCATCATCACCCTAAAGCCTACGTACCGTGGCCCATAGTAACCGAAACCGAAACTCCAAAACCCAAAACCACTAGACCCTACCGCAAGCCGCAAAGCCCAAAGCGCTTACCCTAAACCCAAACCCTAAACTCCAAAACCCTACTAATTATAACGGCCTCAGTAATTAGAATAGGGTTTTGGGACCCACTATGCTATATTTATAATAAAGAACCCCCAAAAACAGTTTAGGTAATAGGCCCCTATATTACATCCTTTTAATAGCCGTTGCAGTAGACCCTTATAGACCCCTTTAAAAGGAGCCCTGTAGAGGAACCCTACTCTAATTATTAAGGTGCCTACAGCAAACTCCAAAAAGTTGGAAACCGAATTAAGGACAAATAGTGCTGGGATTCCCTATACTTTGCTCTTAGGGATTGAGGCTATCGGGTTTCCAACTTTTTGGCTTCTACTGTATAGTAAGCCCCAGGGCCCCAACACTTCGGGCTCTTCCTCGACCCGATCCTCGTCGTCCAAGGCATTTCCGGTAGCCTCCGGGCTCTGTTGGGCTTTCAGGGGCTTGAGGGTTTAGGAGCTATTGCTTCAAGAGTCTCTGTAGGGTCTTTTCTTTGGACCTCTCGTTCCGGTAGGGTCTGGGATGCAGGGTTTCGGAGAAGTTCGGATTCGGATTTTGGGCTGCGGATGCTTTCGGACTCGGGATTTAGCGATGACAGGTCGAGGGCCTGTGGCAGGAATGTACTGGCATCTATAAGGTTCCTTTAAGGGATTTATAGGGTTCTTTTAAGGTAGTCCTTCGAGTTAAGGGGTTGGGGCATTGAGGCGAAAGTGTGATGCATTTAGGGCATTGGCATAAGGCTTCAGGGCTTGAAAGCTACAGGCTTTATAGCTTTCGGGTGAGAGGCGAAAAGGGGTTTATTGACGATGATGATTTACGAACACTATGGACATGGCATTGCCATTGTCGCTACGGTGCCTTTTGTGTGAACCACGGTTCATGTCGGAATCGTCAGTTTTCGTGCCGTCATGACCTGGTACTATATGTCGCATAGGCATTCCATATAACACTCGTCTTCACTACACGACTTCAGCAACGCCACGATCCCCCAAACAGACACCCAGCAACTAGAATGAAACGAGCGAAAATGCTCACGGCTCGCCATGTTGCGACCAACTGTCTGATACAAGCCGAGTCAACCTGCCCAAAACCCCAAACTCCAAGTCCAACGAACCCAGACCTTCCAACATCCCGTAATCAAGGGCCAAAGCTTAACATCATTTTTTGCGGTCCTACTACAATTTATCTTCATATATACCTTACACTCATACTAAGGTTTCCATATAATGTTTACGGTATCTTCCTTGATTAAAGGATTGCGGAAGGTCTGGGTGAGCAAATCTTCCGGCTGCCGCTTTGCCTCAGACCAGGCCGCCAGATCTTAGCAGGATTGCGGAGTGCTTGAAGGATCATGGGACATAATTAGTAAGTAAGGTTACCTTCATTAAAGGGCTCCTTAAAGGGTTCTAACAGGAGACTATAGGGTTTAGGGTTTAGGGTATACTAGGAGGACCATGGGACTTAGTAAATAAGGTTATACGTACCTCAATTGGGGTTAGAAGTAACTAAAAACAAATATAATCACCTAGTTACTATTAAGCTGGGAAATACAGGTTCAAGGCCTTAGAGATAAAGGGTTTAGCGTCCGGCTCGTCCCCAAAGACTCCAACCTAGACCCTCCAACTACCCTCTAATATACCCCGAATACCCACTATTAAGGGCCATAAGGGCTTCATTGAAGGGCCATTGGGGGCCTGGAACACCCTTTCATTAAGGAACCATCCTTGAGCCACTGCGGCTTACTGATGAAACCGGACCAGAAGTGCCTAGGACTTACGGTTTAGGGTTTAGGGTTTAGTACCCAAAAACCTCAACCCCGAACCCTAACCACCTCTAATCCCCAACAGCCGGTGCTTCAATCAAGGTGCCTAGAAGCCCCTGAAGCATTGAGCCCGCTGCTAGACAGCCCCCGGCGATCCATCAGATTTGCGAAGGAACACCTGTTCCGCGTTTTGGATTTAGGGTTTGTAATTTCAAAGGTTTGGGGTGAGGGTTTGGGGTTTATCGGCCGAGGGTTGATGGTGTACAGCTTCGAATATAGGAGTTCCCGACTATAATATAGGACCCTTATTAGTAGGATCCTATTATATATTATGGACCCAAAATAAGGTACCCCCAATTCTCGGAACCTTTCTAAACCCTGTTTTGTGCCCTTTAAAGGAACCCTTCTAGCACCCTTAGTGTCTCCCTTTAAAAGAACCCTGAGGTACCCCCCCCCCCCCCCCCCCCCAATTTTCGGAAACTCCCATATAGGATTACCGGGCTGAGGCTCCGCAGGATTCAGGCTTCATGGTTTAGGGGTTTAGGGTTTAGGGGTTTAGGGGTTTAGGGGTTTAGGGGTTTAGGGTTTAGGGGTTTAGGGGTTTAGGGTTTAGGGGTTTAGGTTTAGGGGTTTAGGGTTTAGGGTTTCGACGTGATGCAGGGGTCTGCAAAACCCAGTACCTGGATCCCAACAGTGTGTACCCTATGCCTCCAGGGACCTTATTGTTGGGTCCTTAAGGGGTCCAGGGCCCTAACTATGAGGTCCCTGCAAGGATAGGGATAGAATAATAGCCAATAATATCCCTTTATAGGTTTTGGGCCATTGTTTTACCTGCTTTTGGGGGTCCAGGTAATAGCATCCCGTTCCGCAAATCCTATTCCAATAGTCCAAGTCCCTACATGACTGCATGCTAACCCATGAACGGTAATTACATCCTAAACCCACCTCTAAATCCGAAACCTTAGATGCCTGGCAGCACTCGCGTATGTACGAATCATAGACTAGGGCCTTGTCTCTGTGCTGCCTTAACGGAGCCCTTAACGCAAACCGTAAAACAACCCTGAGCGGTCTTCGACAGGGGTTATAAGAGTAAGACTACTGTACAGCGACTATATGCAACTAAACATGTGCGGTCTATCAGTGTTCAACACGACCAGCGATTGAGACCTCTATGTTAACACCTGAGACTTTGCCAGACCCCGTCAGTGGAAGTCACGCCTCCGGTTCTGTGGGCTTGGCCTGAGCGATGAGGGGGAGAGGCAGAGAGAGAAAGAGAGAGAGACAGAGAGAGAGAGAGAGAGAGAGAGAGAGAGAGAGAGAGAGAGAGAGAGAGAGATAGAGAGAGTGCGAAAGAGCGATAGAAAGAAAGACACGAAGGCAGACAGAGACAGAGGCAAGGGGACACAGGGACAGCGACAGTGCAGGTCTTTAAACGACCCAAAAAGTTATTGAAATCTTCCTTGCAGAGCACGGCCTTCTGGTAACGGATCTTGTTTCGCTGGGCTGTACGTCCGGCAGAAATCAGAAAGCTGTGCGATGATCATTTGCACTACAGTAGCCCTTTGCAAGAGCTTGAACAGCATGCTGGCGGCATCTCGGTGGTACTTCTCATGGCCGAGGACTGACTGGGCATCGCAGGCTCGAAAGCATTCCAAGGGTAAAAGGAGGGACCTTTAATAAGGACCCCTAAGTGTATACCCGTAATATAGCTATTATATACCCATTATATGTAGGGGTCCCCATTAAGGGTCCCTCCTTTTCCCCTTTGAGTCATGTGAGCGTGGGCGCAGCGACGTAAATCACGGGAAGGAGCTCTACTTAAAGGATCATGGGACTTAGTAAGTAGGTTATAACTGGGGTTATAAGTCCCCTAAGTGGGGTTATCAAAATTATAACCTACTTATAACCTTACTTACTAAGTCCCATGAGCCTTTAAGTAGGCGAGTCTCGTCATGAAGCGACTAAGCCCTGCAACGACTCAGTCGTTTCACCAGCTGAGTTTGGTTGAGCGGTGTGCGGGTTGAGGTCTCTTAATTAGGGCGAAATCTGGGGCGGTCTTAGTCTTTGCTCAGAGATAGGGGCTCTGTTTTGGGTTTAGGGTTTAGGGTTTAATTAAGGGGTTATGACATGATGATCTCTCCAGATTTGCATCAGGCTCTAAGTGCCCAAACAAGGAATATGCACGACTGCTTCTACTCGGTAGAACAAGAATCCCCGGTCAGGCAAGACGAACCGGACACCCTGTGGCCCTCATTACTCACTAATTAGTTACCAATGCCGTAGACGCAGGAACAGGCCGGGTCATGTAAACAACCCATAACAAGGAACCTTACAAAGGTAGGTGTCAATATTGCGGTGCGGCAAATTCTGAACCCTCAATCCTGACTTCCCACATACACCCATGACATGAGCCTTATAATTAGGCCGCAAGGATGCAAACACAAAGTGGAGATCAGGTACAAATGGGGCAGCCCAAGATAGAAAACTTGCAGTTTCTCACGAATTATTTCGCCGCCCTCCACGCAACCTCATACTACGGCCCCACGGCGAAACGATATGCACTTGCGTCCTAAGCCCGATGAAACCTTCAAAGCCAAGCCACCTAAACTGAACCCCCTAATTACGTAAGCCCTGTGAACCCCAACCTGAACCCCAAGCCTTTGAACCCTACTTAAAGGATCATGGGACTTAGTAACTGGGGTTAAAAATAAGGTAACAATACTTGCAAATACTTATAACCCCGATTGAGGTACTGATGACCTTACTTACTAAGTCCCATGATCCTCCAAGTAAACCCGTGGGCCCCAAATCTTGAACCTTCCCTGATACTACTACCAAACCCCTCGGAGGAGGAGGAGGACCCAGACCTTCCAATATCCCTTAATTAAGGAATATACCTTAAATTATAGTAGGATCCCTAATATGATTTAGGGTATATTCCTTAATTAAGGGATTTTGGAAGGTCTGAGGAGTTTGTAAGATGCAGGCGCTGCCAAACTGTCCAGAAGGGCCTGCAAGTTGAAGGCTAAGGGCTAGCTGGTTGGGTTGATCCAAGGGTAAAAGAAGGGACCCTTAAAAAGGACCCCTAGGTATATACCCTTAATATAGCTACTATATACCCATTATACAGCCCATTATAGGGTAGGGGTCCCCATTAAGGGTCCCTCCTTTTCCCCTTTGAGTTGAGGGTGTCTGCTTTTCAGTACCTGACCTGGGTCTCCTGGTACCTGCTGCTCTACATTGTTTCATATTTAACTGACCGCCCTCCTGTCTTCCGATATAGGGTGCTGCGACTTGCTAAACATTGATCCGCTTGGGTTTGGGTTGTTCAGCATCCACGGAAGGTCCGAGGAACATTCCTACAAACGCCACTGACAAACAGTTCACTCACGTAACCAAGCCCTGCATGTGTATGCGCATGTATGTGTATGTATGAAAAATGTATGTAAGCTATGTATAAATATACCCATAGTACATACATACATGCATACATACGTACTTGCATGCATGCACGCCTAATATCAGACAAATACATACATGCGTGGGTCCTTGGTCATACATGCCTGCAACTATGCATGCACGCATGCACACATGCCAACCTGCACACAAACATGTGTGTACTAACGCACAACTGCTAGCATGCCTCGTCCCTAAACCTTAATCCCTAAACTTAAAACTCTAAACCCTAAGCCCTATACCCTAAACCACTCCAAAGCTGAAGCCCCAAAAGCTTCGATGGCCTCGGGCTCCTCCCAGATATCTTCCTTCGAATGTGTGACCTTCTCCGGCAGGCGGCCCTGGCAGGAGGTGTAGGGTTTATAAGCATTTATAGGGCTTAGTGGAGCGACTTTACTTGGAGGATCATGGGACTTGGTAAGCAAGGTTATAAGTACCTTTATTGGGGTTCTTCGTAGTGATAAGTATAATAGTTAGTTTATTTTTTAACCCCAGTTACTAAGCCTTAAGTAGGGTCACTTTCGGGTTTGTTGGGGTGTAGGTTTAGGGGTTTAGGGTTTAGGGTCTGGGGCTTAGGGTGCACAGGGCTTAGGACCGTAGTGACCTCAGGGTTTTGGGTTTTTTGCGTTTAAGGCGTAATGTCTTTAGAGTACAAAATCTCAACAAGCCCTAAGTACCTTTAACGGGCTCTTTGAAATAGCGGTTCAACTTCAAGGACTGGAACCCAACATCAAAGTTCGTGTCTGTCTTTGTAACTTAGGATGCTGTCTAGTTTCGATTAATAGCGGGGTTGTATAGTAACAATAAAGCCGCCTGGTGTTGCTATGGTATTGCGGGCTACTACTAATTACCAAATATACTGGGGCTTTTTTAGGTCCAATTCAAAGCCTCTCAAACTTCGCTCCATTCCTTGCTTGCCTGAGGATACACAAAGCGGACCCACACAGAAGGCGATGTAAATCCACGGTGAATCGACAACATGGACAAACTGCCAGAAGCTTGCTGAACCCCCTTAGCAACTATGATCGAAAAAACTTCGTGTGTGTGTGTGTGTGTGTGTGTGTGTGTGCTTGGATATGCGTGCACACATGTACCGTTGATAACATGAGCATGGGTGCGTTCGCAAATAAGAGACTAGAGAAAGACTTCGTGCCAGAGTGTAGTTAATAACTCATACACCTACGTAAGCATGCATACGCATGTACGTATCTACATACGTACATCCATACACACACACACATTCACATGTAATACCTATCTATCTATCTATCTATCTATCCATTTATATATATGTATACATATAATACAGACAGGCAGACATGTGAGTACCCGTCTCTGTCTACATACACACACATCGATACATGCATGCATACATACCTATATATATATATATATATATATATATATGTCCTCATATTATATATATACACACCGCAAGAGGAAAGCCAAGTTTTCCCAAGTAGGTATAATCAGTATACATACCCTCGTTTACCACAATCCTCATGTAAGTAACAATGCCAAGCTCGTTCAGGTAGATACATGTACATGTCGGAATGGAAGAACCCTAAACCCTAAACTTAACCCTCAAACTCTGAAGCCGTCACAGAACCCCTCAACACCCGTAAAGCACTCAAGCCCTAACCCCAAGACGCAGCGCAGGCCGGAACCCTAAAACCCCTAAACTGCCCTAAACCCTTAACTTAAGGATATAGGGTTTATAGGGTAGGGTTCAGGTTTAGGGGTTTAGGGGTTTAGGATTTAGGGTGTAGGGCTACTATAAAGCCCGAACCCGCAGCCCTAAACACAAAGCCCTCAAGGAAGCAGCAACTCCATGAGGGTGGTTGTCAAAATTAGGGTCCCTTTTTGGGTCCCTAATATAATACGGCACCTATTATCTAGGGTACCCAAAAGGGACCATCATTTTGACAACCACCCCCAGAGACTCCAATCTCCCTTAATTAAGGAATATACCTTAAATTATAGTAGGATCCCTAATATGAGTTAAGGTATATTCCGTGTATTCCTTAGTTAAGGGATATTGGAGTCTATGGGCCCATGAGGACTGGACCCGTATCTCTGGCACGCAGCAGTAGTCGATCCAGAAGAAGACTTCCATCCTAAGAGCAAAAAGACTAAGGCTACGGTTTATAGCTCTTAGGGCTTCGGGTTTAGGGTTTCTTTTTTTGAGGACCTTTTTCCGTCTGTGTTTAGGGTTTAGGGTTTAGGGCTTTAGGGTTAGGGCTCCTTTGAAGGGGACTACAAGTGCCACCTTAAAGGGTAGTATGATATAGGGGCCTTAATAATTAGAATAGGGCTTTGGGGCCCATTATACTATGCTTATAATAAGGAGACCCCAGGATAGTATTGGTAGTTATTTACTTGGCTGACTTCTGGACCTATCCTACAAACTACATTTTTTGGTTTCCTTATTATGGTTGATATAGAAACCCAAGTTAAAGTCCTAAGAGCCAACCAGAAGACTGTCAAGAACAAAGACTAAAGCTACGGTTGAAAGGGCTGAGGGTTCAGGGCTTATTAGGCTTGACAAAAATGGCTGCCGAGAGAAAGCACCATGCCCGGTTTAGGGTTCATGTCTGTGCTTCAGGGTTGAGGATTAGTCAACACCTCAACCTGTAATCCTCACCTCCTCGAAATCTTTCTGACCTATCGCAGGGCTTAGCGCTTATGGTCTGCCACCCTTTTGACTTGCCCGACCCCTATACCCAGACCCCCGGGAGGATCTAGAAAGTAGATCCCCTAATTTGGGCCCTATACTACTAAGGGTACTTTATAGGAACCCCCATGAAGGGATCCACTTTTTGGATCCGCCCGGGGGTCTGGGTAGTGATCTTTCGGCCGACTAAAAAGTGGCCGGGTCGCAAGGTTTGGGGTTCTTTGCTTGGGGGCTTTCGGGCCGGAGCTTGCGTTCATGTCGCACGAAAACCCGAAAACTCTAAAACTTACCCAGGATCCCCAGAATTCCTTCGAAAGCACATCGTGGAAGGGTCGCCCAAGTAGGAGTACTAGGAACTAGTGTGTAGTATGATTTCAGCGAGATCCTTTGGGTTCGGATACGTAAGCTTGGGCCCCAAGCTTGAAGCCCTCAGCCCTATTCAATCCTATTTACATCCTCAGCCTTGCATGCAAGGCCTTCGGAGGCCGCACCATTTTTAAGCCTCGCTATACCCAGACCTTCCAATATCCCTTAATTAAGGAATATACCTTAAATTGTAGTAGGATCCCTAATATGATTTAGGGTATATTCCTTAATTAAGGGATTTTGGAAGGTCTGGGTACTCATTAGGGTTTAGCGTTCGCTAAATACCTGCTGCACGCCTAGGATTGCAGTCTTGCTACTCCCGGGTCTCATGATCATTCCTAACTTGACATAACTGTCGAGGCCTTTCCTAATTCGCAGAGACTTTAGTGACAACTGTACCATAGTGCAGTTACAATACGGGGCCCTACTTAGCACTGCGAACAATTTTGTTCGGGCTTCTGCATGATAAGCACCAAGACGTGCCGTAGGTCCGACAAACCGACGCATCAAAAACACACTTCTCGATCAGGACCCGGCTGCGCGCCCCAACGCCAGCGATACCACCTGCAGCTTCCAGTTGAATACAAGGGCCTCAATAATCCGAATAGGTTTGTGCGGTATCTTACAGTATACTTTTAAATTGATCCCTAAGGGCCACTATTTTTGTGAACTTCTTCTGGTTGCTACAAACCCCTAAATACCCTAGTGCTATACCCTAAATCCTATCCGATTCAATGTTGAGGCCCACGACCATCCCTCAAACCTTCAACCCTGTTCCAACCCATGTTCCATTGCGGCACCCGAAGGGTTCAAGTACCAGTGCAGTAGGTTTTTAGTAGATATTTGGGCCCCCAAAAAAGGTAGACTATACTGTTCCTCGGGCCGCTGGGATGCTCATAAAGACAGCCGACCCTTCGGAGCCGCATCCTTGAGAACTACCTCCAAGACGGCATACCAAAGAAGTTGCGAAACCCGAAGTTCGGCGCAGAAACGCCCCCAACCCTGCAACCCAACTATGCCAAGTAAGCTTGTAATGGTCTGACCAGGCTTTCGGGGTACGGTACAGTGTACTATTTTGCAAGGACTAAGCCTGTGAAGGAATGTTGAGACTAAATACTCAAGCCCTTAAGTACATCCCTTATGCCTTATGCACCTTGCGGCACCCCCTCCCTGCGAGCCCCATCTCTCGAGCCTGGCGAACACCTGGAGCTGTCTCCAGGTCACCCGATGAGGATCCGGTGTTTCTGGGCCTCAGGTTGAAGGCTGCTGTGTGTGTGTGTATGTACGTATAAGATGTATACGTATGTGTGTGTATATATATATATGTATATGTGACATCTGGGTGTACATGATTACAATGAGACTACAGAGGTGAAATAAACTATAGCATATGATAGTATTGCACACCATAACCAGAGCTGAGGAATATTGAATTCAGGAGTTTAACACGGGCTGTACGGGGTTTTACTACGGGTTATCGGAGGCTATGGGGCTTCAGTTCTATACAGCCTTTCTAGGCATAGGGATTATGTAACGGTTTGAGTTGACAGGTTAAGACTTAAGAGCTCACAGGATTTGCAAAGTTTTCTAGGGTTCTCGGGATTCCAAGTTTAAGCTTCTAAATGGTGTTACACAAGGGTTGCAGAATTGCTTCGGGCTTTACGAGGGTTGTCTAGGTGCTTAAGAGGATTCATGTCAGAGTTCTGTACGAACCAGCTGACGGCTTGGGGAGGATTTAAGGAGTCTCTTATAACTAGTAAGCTCGATAAGGGCTACCATAAAAGTTCTGGGTTGAGATCGTCGGGAACACAGTCCGGACGCCTGCCCTCCAGGCGGTGGGCTTTCCTGGCGCTGGGGCTGTGGCTCCTCCAGCGATGCACCGCGATCATCACGACGGCTTTCGAACCAAATTCCTGGCAAATGCTGGGTTGGACTAGGGTTCAAGTGTTGTGGAGGATGGCCAGTTTTGGTAAATTGCTGCCGCCGCGCTTGTTTCTCGCCGCTGACACTGCAGCACTCCTGACTAGTTCTGTGTCATCCGGGATTACTACTGCTTTGCTTCAAGTTTTTGAGAACTAATGCCAACACGGTTCTGCTGCTTTGGCTGCAACACCCCGCCTCCTTAACGATACTGAACCCTGCAAAGGCACTGACAAACCCTATTACAGCCCGTGTACCGAATAAACCGTAGCGTAGCCGACTAAGCCGTAGTGTAGTAAAGCCTGTTGATCCTTGATAAGCAAGTCGACCCCAATACACCAAATAAACCCTAATCAACCATACAAATATATCCTATAACAGAATCTGACAGCCCTACGAAGCCCTGAACAACCCTAGTAAGACCCAATAAACCTTAATGGCTCGAAAAAGCACAGAAAAAACCTGATAAGCGCTAAGTTTAGTAATACATCCTAAGCAGCCGTACTATAAGCCTTAGGCATGCCGAATAAACCCCAAACCCTGAACCTTAAACACCTAAACCCTAAACCCCCAAAACCCCCAATCCTAAACCCTAGACACCTAAAATACCACTAAAAACCTAAAACCCTTAAACCCCTAAACCCCAAACCCCTAAAACCCCTAAACCCCTAAAACCCCTAAACCCTAAACTAAACCCCCGGACCCTAAGGCTTCCAGCACCAATCTTCGCCTTGTGGGCATCGGAAGCCAGCGTGAGGTGCTCGAACTCCCGAGGCGACGGAAGACGCCCGAGTCCTTAAAGGGGCCGCTGGTTTAGGGTTTAGGGGTTAGGGTTGAGGGGTGTGGGGTTCAGGGTTTAGGGGTTTAGGGTTTAGGGGTTTAGGGGTTTAGGGGTTTAGGGGTTTAGAGTTTAGGGTAGAGACCAGACCCAGAAGCTCCATATGTTAGCATTATGGACTTGGGTCCCAAAAGACCATCCATATCATGGCTTTGGGGACCATATTCCATAATGGCACTATGTCTGGAGTCTGGAGCCTCTAGGAGAGCTTTCCCTTTTGGTTTTAAGTGCAATGGCCCTTTCAGCCAGAGCTTGAGGTTCTTTTAGGGTTTATAGTAGAAGCCAGAAAGTTGGAACATGGATTTAGGAGGATTAGTGCTAGAATCCCTTATACTTTACCTTAAGGGCATGGGGATAATGATGTTCCAACTTTCTGGCTTCTACTGTAGGGTTTTCGCAAGTGTAATGGCCCTTTCAGCCCAAAACTTCAAAGGGTTCAGGGTTTGGGGCTTATCTCGTTTAGGGGTTTGGGGCTTAGGGTTTTTATTGAATCTTTAAGTGTAGGTGTAGTGGCTCTGTCAGCCAGAGGTTTAGGGTTTCGGGATTGGGGCTCAGGAAGGCTATTCTGGGGCTGCATTCTAGGAATTACTTAAAGGCTCATGGGACTTAGTAAGTAAGGTTATAAGGTAGGTTATAATTACGGTAACCCCACTTAGGGAACTTATAACCCCAATTATAACCTACTTACTAAGTCCCATGATCCTTTAAGTAGGGTCTAGACTGGGCTGTATCATCATCTAGCCTTAAAGGGCTTTGGGTTCTTGGTCTGTGCAACAAAACTGTCATACACCACAATAAGAAGAACGTTTAATGCGCACTTTTCACGACCAGCCCTAAGGCTCCATGTACCCATATAGTAGATACTTAAGCCTTAAAGTACCTATACAGGGACCCTTTTCAAGGCTTAAGTATCTACTATAAGGGTACATGGAGCCTTTGGGCAGAAGACACCCAGACCTTCCAAAATCCCTTAATTAAGGAATATACCCTAAATCATAATAGGGATCCTACTATAATTTAAAGTATATTCCTTAATTAAGGGATATTGGAAGGTCTGGGCATATCTTCCCCTGAGGCTCTGGCGTTGCAGCGTCCGCGCTGAGACCAGCCATAGCCGAGGAGCCGACGGTATGAGGGATTCCAGCAGCCGGGCTCGGCCTTTTTTTGCTTAAGGTTGAGGGTTTAGGGGTTTAGGGGTTTGGGGATTTGAAGTTGAGGGTTTAGGGTTTAGGGGTTTAGGGGCTTGGGGTTTTAAGGGTATAGGGTTTAGGGTTTAGGGGTTTGGGGTTTTAAGGTTGAGGGTTTAGGGTTAAGGCTTATGGGGTTTATAGGGTTTAAGGCTCCCTAACCCTCTGATTCGTAGAAACTTGACCTAAGTATGAGTACGGTTATGAACATGATGATGGCTACCATAGATACTATGATGATGATAATGATGATGATCATGATGATGATGATGATGAAAGATACTGTTCTTGCTACATTTTATGCCGGCGAGGCTTTAAGTTCCCTAGCTTTTGTTCAAAGCTGGCCCCTTTTGAGTACCCTTTGGGGGATAAGGGCGGTTTGGTTTAGGCTGTTAGGAGTTACTAAAATACCAAGAGTACTGCTGCCTGCACGAGATTTCAGGCTTTAACAAGTCTGAAGCTGCCACGGGGTATATTTATTTGCGAGCGGACTCTGAACCTCCAAGTACTTAAAGGATCATGGGACTTAGTAAGTAGGCTATAATTGGGCTTATAAGTCCCCTAAGTGGGGTTATCCTAGTTAAAACTTACTTATAACCTTACTTGCTAAGTCCCATGAGCCTTCAAGTACTGGCCTTGTCCAAGTTGCCATGAACACCTGAGAAATTATGTTGACCTCGAAACCCAACTCAAACATAATAGGAATAGCAATAACATAGTAATACAAGTGCTACTAGAAATAGTATGTGCAGCCCATGCCCAAGATGGAGCAGTTGAGGCAGCTGCCACCCAATGATCCATATCTGAAGTGCGGCTGGCCTTGGATGGCAGGGATCCCGCTCCCGAAGCCCGTGAAGGAAGGGCGTGAAGCAAGTGGTGGTTTCCTGCAAAATTCACCTGCTGGAGACAAGGCTGATCGCTAGACATGAACAGCACAACAGCTAAACTACGACTGCTGGACAGAAGCCCTGACATTGTCCACAACAGTGCCAGACTGCCAGAGTCCACAACTCCCATCGTTTCCGATTGTTAAGATATTGCCGGATCAAGTCCGCCAAAGCTGTCAGAGCCGAGTAGTTCTGTGCCGGAATGTTAATGAAGCCCTGTCAGACAGGATCACGTTCAACTACCACAGACCAGAAAAGAAAATACGCCCCCCAACAAACTACAACCATACAGAGCAATAGATCATATGAAGTTACAAAATCCGACTTGTCCGGTCTACATAGTCAAACTGTCTAGGCTTTGGCAGGCGCATAGGTCCCTAAGCCCTAAACCCTAATAGGACAGCTATCTGGACCAACTATCGGCCCTGGTCTCCAAAGCATCACCCTCGCCAAACTGCCGAACGTCGCTGAAGTCCGGACTACAGCCCCCCCCCCTAAGACTCCTTGTACCTATGAAGTACATACCCAGGCCTGAAAGTACGTATACAAGAAAGGCCATTGTAGATACTATATGGGCACATGGAGCCATGGGGAAACAGCGTCTCTTGCCCACGACAGGCTTTGGAGAGCTTCGGCCTCCAAAGATTGAATCCTAAACCCTGGGCTAAAGGGTCTACTCAGAGGGTCATTGCCCTTGGTAATCAAGTCAGGGTTTAAGTCCCTCGATTGGGGCTATTAGCACTACGTTTTTGATAACCCGGATTACTAAGTCACATGGGCAGTTGTCAAAATTAGGTAGTTGTCAAAATTATGGTCCCTTTTTGGGTACCCTTAAAAATATTAGGTGCCGTATTATAATAAGGACCCCAAAAGGAACCATAATTTTGACAACCACCCACATTACCCCTCAAGTAGGTCCTTGCAGGGAAACGGGACCCACCGGGAATCCGACGCAGCAGCCGGTGCATCTTCACCTGGACACACTTCTAAGTTCAAGAACACCGCAGGGTGTTTAGAGTATAGAGCTTGAGGGTTTCTAAAGGTTCCTGAGCGCGGCTTTAATCAAATTACAACATAGCATCTTCAAAACCCTTGGAATCTTTGCCATAAACATGAGAATAACTTTCCTCAAAGCATTCAAGGTGTCAAGTTCAGGCTCTACAATGTTTTTTCAGGGAAGCCGACGCCGGAAAGATAGCAAGAAAGCATAGATCGCATGACCTCTGCCCCGCCAACCTCCCCCGGTTCCCCCTCATAATTACAAGCAGTAAATTAAACCCCAAAGCCCTACCCTAAGGCTCCAAAGTAGTTCCTTTTTGGGATTCATATATCGGATCCTATAAGGTAAGCCCAAAAACGAACTACTTTGGGGCCCCTGGGTAAACTCCGCCACCCTCCACTTGGAGGCCCTTTCGACTTAGTAAGTCTACTTAGTATCCCCTAGAAACCCAATTAGAAACCCCATAACCCACCTTACTAACCCTACTAGCTACTTACTAAGTCAAAAGGGCCTCCAAGCACCCCCCCCTTGGACCCCGCACCATGGAGCGCGAAAGCCAGAGCTCCTCGAGAATCTGTGCGTGGAGCTCGTCATAGGACAGCCTCGCAGGCGCAGGGCTTAGGGTTAAGGGTTTAGGGTTTCTAGGGTTTCTGAGTTTAGGTTTAGTATTTTTCTTAAGGGCTCCTTTTCGAAATGCGGAGTGCTTATCGAAAGCCCCGTTTGGGCGAGCAGCTGGTTCCATGAGTTTAGGGTTTAGGGCTTAGGGTTTTTAGGGTTTAGGGTTCCGAGGGATTAGGATGGCTCAGGTTTTCAGGGGTTTACGGCTTAAGGGTTCATGGCTCTCAGGTTTCGGGTAGGCTAGGTTTAGGGTAAGCTTCGGGGTGTTTAATTAATTCAAGTTGTAGGGCTTGAGGTTGCCGGGGGGAGGATGGCTCGGGTTTAGGTGGGCTAGGGTTGTTACGGCTTTACGGCTTTGCCGTTTAGGCTCGAACTGCTTTCATGCGCATGCTGCAACATCTTTGTGGTCGGTGTTACGTAAAAATCCATTGAGGAAGTGGGCCTGTCACCCTCGGAGGACTACCGGAATCCTTTGGATGAATCCTGACACACCGTCTAGGAGTTTGGGGCAGAAGACAGAAAACAACACCACAAGGACCCGACACTTTGAACCTCGCGCCGCGATACTGTAGGGGCCTTAATAGCCAAATTTGGCTTTGGGGTACATGTCACTCTACTTCTATCTAATGAGGACCTGGGGAATAAGATAGGTAGTTGTTTGGGCCCCAATATGCTACTCGCAAGGATCCGTTTTGGGCTTATCGCGTAGTGCCCGCAACAATTCGAGATACGGGCATGAATGAATGGTTTACTTTCAAGATGAGGGTCTACGGTTTTTGAGGGATCAGATGTGGTCGGCTTACCGCCCGCGGTGCTTGACACAAAAAAAACAAGAAACCAAGACAATTTTGCGAACGCCCGAACCCTCTGTTCACGAACCCGTAAACCAAAACCGCCAAGTAAACCTGCCTCGTCCAAGGGCCCATGTACCTCAGCAGGAGAGCATTCGTTTGTCAGGGTAGTGGATCCCCCAGCATGATATGCCAACCGTTGAACCCAAAATCACCATCGCACCCCCAAAACACCACAACAACCCTGCTGCCAAACATTGCCGCCACCCAAGCATGCTCATGACACTAGTTAGGGCCTAAAAAACTAGCTTTCAGGGTGTAGTATGGTAAAGTTATAATAATAGGGAGCCCGAAGGAATAGCATAGGTAACTATCCAGGTCGCCATATTAGGAGTTACCTATAGTCTCCATTGTAATTCCTTTTTGGGGTTACCTTTTAGGATTCTTAATATAAAATTGGTTAAAACAGAAAAAGGAACTACAATGGAGACTATAGTTAGAGTCGGGGTGGGAAGGGTGGACTGGCTGAAGCTTCGAAGGGGCCACATGCACGCAACTTTGAGGGCTCAACTTCGGTTTTTTGGGGAGTTTGGGCATGGAATTTAGGGCTTCGTGTTATTTCAGAACAAGATACTGCCTAATACTTTCTGCAGCCCATACAATGTATCGATTGTGCTTCAACCAAGGGCTTCTGAAAGCCGGCATGTGCACAGCGAAAAGGACGCGCACCTGTACGGACTCTGCGGGGCTGTCTTCACATACTTGCGTAACGATTAATATGGGGGGCCTGACGCATTATGCGAGTGTTTTGCGGGATGTGAGATTGTAGCTGCGAGCACTCACGCAAGGAATAGTCTTGTTAATTGCTCAACCTCAGTATCAATAAAAACGGAAACAACACAACAATACATGTATGTGCTTGTACATACATATATATATATATACACACAATCAAACATATGTACATATATATATATATAGATATACATATATGTATACACGTACGTATATGAGCTCATATATATATACACACACAACGATCTTCACTGTCATTACGATGCCTCACCTAAACCTCAATCCTCGCGGCGGAACCTTAAACCCTAAACCCGAAAACTCCCAATTCATACCCCAAAACCCTTCAACAGCACCCTCAACTCCGAAACCTTCAAGCCCCAAGACCCGTAAAGCACTACAGTAGAAGCCCAAAAGTTGG
This sequence comes from Symbiodinium sp. CCMP2592, assembly GCA_905221615.1. Lineage (NCBI taxonomy): Eukaryota > Dinophyceae > Suessiales > Symbiodiniaceae > Symbiodinium > Symbiodinium sp. CCMP2592. The sequence continues at coordinate 594,920 of CAJNDT010002768.1, forward strand.
AAACTCAATAACCTCAATCCTTAAGAGTAATGTAGAGGGAATCCCAGCACTCAACTCAGTTTCCAATTTTATGGGGGTTGCTGTAATCCCAGCAAGACGACGACCTCCTTGCTGACAAGATGCCGGCAAAGGGTTGCTAACTTCTCAACCTGAACCATGGCCGCCAACAGCCTGCATCGGGTTTTGTTGTGCCGCTTGTGGCTTATCTTTTGGTACCCAATTACTGTAACACTTGGTAAACTGCGTACGAGCCACAAGTCTAGGGGTCTGGATGTAGACAAAAGCAGATCCAGCGCTTGGAACCGGTTTGCCTTTTCCAGGTTTGTGCAAGGACTACTCTAAACCCTAAACCCCTTCAGAGGAGTTTTGACTCACCGATGGAAAACCCAGGAATCTTGCTTTTTCGTTAGGGTTTAGGGTTTCGGGTTTAGGGGTTTAGGGTTTAGGGGTTTAGGGTTTAGAGTTTAGGGGCTTAGGGTTTAGGGGTTTAGGGTTTATGAGTTTAGTGGTTTAGGGTTACGGTTTATATAGGGTTTCAGGGTTCAGGGTTTGGGGTTGGCATGGCGTAGAGACATTCCTGCGAGGGATCATGCCGACCAATGGGAATGCAGAGTACGCATCCCAAAATAGCACCTGAATAGTAGGATTCTTATTAAAAGGGCCGCCACATACGGCACCCCTAATTTTCGGAAACTTGTACATACAACACCTGGCCTACTACTTTGAACAGAGCGTCGGGGCCGATTGTGTTATGAGACGATGAGCAGATGCTGAAACGAATAAATGTTCAGACAGGGTTTAGGCTTAGGGTTTAGGGTGGACATACTTAGCCTTGATTATAGCACGTGGCTGCAATAGGGTTTTAATCACCCGGGTGGGGCTTACCACATTTGTGACACTTGTCACCCACTTTCTAAGGCCGACGATCCTCTACCTGGAGGATCATGGGACTCAGTTAGCACGCGAGATTCTAAGTGCTTAACCTAGATTTGGGCTGGAAATAGTAAGTAGTTATAGGAGTAGCTACCCCAATAGCAACCCTTCATTTACAAACTTAGCATGATCTCCCAGGATCCTCTAAGTGCTCCCATCTAACCACAAGAACCCTAACACCCTCACCACAACCAGGAAGTTCGAGACCTCTTTAACCTTGAGACTGAGCCCTACGTCCTGAACCCGAAACTACGGTTGATGATATAAACCCCAGCATTACCCATAATAAGGAACATACCATAATTCCCATTGTTTAGCGTCCTTAAGGTAATGCAGGATTTATATCATGAACCGTAGGATGCCCAGCAAGCTAGGAACAAAAGGGCTTCCTTCTCGGTATTGGGTAACTTTATAAGGAGCCTAGGACTACAGAAAGGGAATAAGGGTACTACTGGGCATCCTAGGAAACTTCTACCAACAAATGCTGCCTGTGCAAACCGACTGCAAGGGCAGCAAACCCTACACCGCCCTGGATTCTGGACCGAAAGAAGGGTTAAGGGTGTGGGGTTGAGGGTGTAGGGTTTAGGGCTAAGTCTTAGCCTCACTTGGAGAGTTGGTGGACTTGATAACTAGGAAAAGGATAGAGTCATTATAAATTATAAGCACCCTGACCGAAAATATCCTGAGATCGCGAACCGCAAGTCCTACCCAAAAATCTTGATAAGGGTTTGGGGTTCCTTTAGGGGTTCTATGGTTTTTAGGGGTTAGGGTTGAGCTATAAGTAGGGTTATCAGTAGGGTAACTATCCTGAAACCCGTATTCGGGGGCACAAGCAACTAAACCCTAAACCCCTGAACCCTAAACCCCTAAACCACTAAACCCCTAAACCCTAAACCCTAAACCCTAAAACCTGAACCCTAAACCCCAAAAACTAAACCCTAAAACCTAAACCCTAAAACCTAAACCTGAACCCTAAAACCTGAACCCTAAAACCTAAACCCGAAAACCTGAACCCTCAAACCCTAAACCCTGAAACCTAAACCCTAAAACCTCAACCTAAACCCTAAACACTAAAACCTAAACCCTAATCCCTAAAACCTAAACCCTAAAACCTGAACCCTAAACCCTAAACGCTAAACCCTAAACCCAGCGCGGAGCTGGCCTTCTTACCCGCCGAGTTCGATCGTTCTTTCGGGGAGGGCGACCTCAAGCAGCGAGTTTTTTTTTGAGCTCCTTTTTATCATAGGGATCCTTAGGGGTGTAGGGGGAGGGGGGGTAGAGGGCCTTAAGGCCCATAATAAGGACTAATAAGGCCTATTTAAGGAAATATAGTCCCCTACACCCCTCCCCCCCACACCCCTAAGGATCCCTATGATTTCAATGTCCGCCAGGCAGTCGGCCAACACTAAGGCCAATAGGCCAGGAGAGTTAGGGCACTTACAAGCCCCACAAGAAACGAGGTTTAGGTTGCAGGGTCTGGGGTTTACCAGGACCCCCCCAAGTACCCTGTAATAGAGCCCTTCTGGTCCTTAATAGTGGGTATTTGGGGTATACTAGAGGGTAGTTGGGGGGTCTAGGTCGGGTTACTTGGTTTGGGGGTTTAGTTTTCCTTGGTTTTGGGGGCTTGGCCGAATGTAAGCTCGATAGATCCAAGAAGTAACTGTTTCTGCTAGGTTGTGTTTCATGTTCTAGGATTTAGGATTCATGCACTTTTCGGTAGAGTTCCGGTAAGTAGGTCAGACTCATAATTATTTTAAGGAACCCCACAAAAGTGCAGGTTGTTTGGTTAGGCCCCTATAGTACATTAGCCCAGTTCGGGATGCCTCGGCTGAATTCCTGCTGTCCGTTTTTCAGGAACCCTAAGGGTCCAAGTACCCAAATAGTAGGGTTTCAAGGTCCTCAAACCATTCAGAGTATGGATTTTGGGCCCTCAAACCCTACTATTTGGGTATCTGGGACCCTCTGGGGAAGCTTCCATGTCCTCTTTCCAACCCAACTAAACCAGAGCTCGAACCTCCGAGAAAATCCAGGCTCAGCGGCTCCCAGTGCATTTGCGATTTTGTTCAGGGTGTAGGTGCAGTAATGTCGGAACGTGATTAAGAAATCTTGGGTCTTGATTTGGGTTCCTGATCTGACTCCTATACCATATTGGGGCTATAGTCCCAGGATTTCTTAATCAGGTTCCTACATTACCCAAAGGCTCCATGCACCCTTATAGTAGATACTTAAGCCTTAAAAGGGTCCCTATATGGGTGTTTAACGCTGAAGTATCTACTATATGGGTACATGGAGCCTTAGGGTTAGGGTTCAGGACCCCTAGAAACCCATCAAGCAAGCAGAACGGCGCACGCGTGCCGACTCGACCATCAGGCCTCGCCGCACGATCCCTAAGGCTCCGTGTTAGATGCTACATACTTTAGCCTGAAAGTGCCTGTAGAGGAACCCCTTTAAGGCCCAAGTATGTACTATATGGGTACATGGACCCTCAAACCCTAAACCCTGAATCCCTTATAGAACCATTAAAGGAAGTACATGGAGCCTTGGGGATAGACTTGCATTTCGCATCCGGGACGATAAAACCCCAAGAGCTTCGAAGAAATTATCTTGAGGGTTTAGGGTGTAGGGTTTAGGGGTGTAGAGGTTTAGGGCTTTGGGGGTTTAGGGTTTAAGGGTTTAAGGCTTTGAGTAAGGAAGCTGAGTCTGCCCCGAACAGAAAACCCTAAACTCGAAAAACCACACACTGAATCCTAACTCCCGAGCACTAAGCTCCTACGCTGATCCTTAAACTCTAAAAGGGAACTCCAGAAAGTTGGAATATGGATTAATGGTAGGATCCCCTATAATTTACCTTAAAGGGGTTACGAAAATGATATTCCAACTTTCTGGCTTCTACTGTACCCTAAGGCTCGAAGGACTCATATATTAAGGCTTTGGGCCTAAAGACCATATCATATAAGGCTTTTGGGCCATTTTGAGCCTTAGGGTTAAACTATCTCAAACTCCTAAACACTGAATCCTAAGCCCTTATAAAACCCACACCCTACACCCTCAACACTGAATCCCCCCCCTTACACCCTCATGGGTGCCCCACGGTTTATATTGACCAAGATCCGGTGCAACCGTGCCACCTGTGTCGCGGCTGTGGCTTACCGGACCTACCGGTGCTATACCACTATACGACGGGATGTTCCACAAATTGATTAAAAAATGCGATCACCACACACACAAACAAATAAACAAAACATGATTGTATAGTACATGCCTGGGAACGCAAGGCTCCAAGCCTCGTCCTAATCTCGGACCGGCTCTAAGACAAATGCTCTCCCGGCCTCCGGCCTGAGGGCATATCCAAAGCCTCCTAAACACTCATCCGCATGACATGCTTTTGTTCACAACAGTCTGGTGCTTAGTAGGGAATGGGGGAAGGGATTCCTATAGTAGTCCCAACATAGTCCCCAATAATAGTTCCCATAATCCGTTCCCCCATTCCGTACTAAGCACCAGGGAGACAAAGCTCAACTGACCGTGCAAAGCTTGGTACAGAAGGGTCTTTGGGTGCCGAAACTTTCCGAAACTGAGCCCTTACCCCAAGGCTCTATGTACCCACATAGTGTATACTTAGGCCTTAAAGGGGTTTCTCTATAGGTACTTTCAGGCCTAAGTATGTAGTCTATAGGTACATGGAGAATGAGGGTTAGTTGGAACCCTAGACCTGTCAATCCAAGCTCTGACCCGTGGTGACTTGAATTGTAAACCGCATACTGCAAAAGTCTTGTCAAGCCGAGGCACAGTTGAGGGTTTGGACTTCGGAAGAAGCGGAATATAGGTGTTGTTGAGATTCGGCCAGGTTCAGTTATGATTATTGCCCTTCAGGCTTGGCGAAACACCTACAGATGCGCCTTGCGAGTCGGATCGTACTGATGGTCCTTCTTCTGCGAAGGGGGCCGGTGGGGGGAGCTGTTCATCAGTCTACAGCATGAGAGGCACTTCAAAAAGTCCTTCTTGTCGAGTATCCTGAGGAACCACAGGTTAACCGCGTGAGTGTATTGGGCTGATATCGCGATTTGGAGTGCCACAAAAAGGCTCAGGGTTACCTACTCGACTACCAGAGTGAGTTCATGGCCTCCCCATGAGGGTTGTCGATGATCTTGGAGCTGAGGTCCTCTCCAGAGGGGCTTTGGTTTTGGGAGTTTAGGGCTGGCTCAGGGCTTAGACCCTATCCGGGATACCCGAGACAACACCACTTACGGTCTATGTACCAGGTGATGCCTGCAGCAGGACTTAGCGCTTCAGAGTTTTAGGGGTGAGGCTTAAGGTTCAGGTCGAGGGTGTGGCATTTATGATTTCTGGCTGAAGCTAACCATATCGCACCTGCAACTCAGTAGGCTTTGAATTCTAAGCTCGTTAGCAAGCAAATTCAGATAAGAAGCCCTCCACATACAACCAAATTAGCTACATGGACACCAAAAAACCAGACCGACCGACCTACCTCCCGACATGTCATGTCTACATCCATCTGCCCGTCCGTCCATTCATCCATAGCACACAAACACATGCATAGATCCGTACGAAAGCAAGAAGTGTGTGTGTGTGTATATATATATATATATACATATATATGTGCATGCACACCTTTGTTGCTCAGATAGCTATGTACATGCATTCGGGACCTGCAGGATCTCATCGGGTGCATGAACTTTGCGAGCTTGAAGAAGTTGAGGAACTAGGTTGAGGCATTAACTGAAGGTTTCTAAGGGTAGGGTTTAGGCAAGAGTGCGCTGCGTCCTGCGGGACACCGTGCACGATGTCTTCCACCTCGGCATCATGTCTGCTATGCGCACGGACTCAAATAAGCCTCTCAAGTCAGGAATGTTTCAGAACTTTGTGGCTTGTTACTCAAAGGGATCCAAAGGTGGGATGAAGGTAGGTGGGATGTTCCCAATTAAGAGCCCTTGAATGAGGGATCCTTCATCCTACCTACCTTCATCCCACCTTTTGAGGCCTCCGAGTTACTTCCTTGACAAACAGATCTCTTGGCCCGTGTTTTCTTGATTGGGGCCCACGGGGCTTCCAGAGTTTGGGACTGTTGGGCGAATGTCCCGCGTCTAGATTCGAATCTATTTGTAACTGTCGAGCAAAGGGGGCCGAATGTGTAGAAGAGAGCTTCGGGTGATACGAGGATACTATAGGGGCTGTTAATTGAAAAGACAGTTAGATAAACAAGGTAAAGATAGGAAAAATATGGATAGATGGATATAGATAGGCATCGCTAGATAGATATGTTAGGGATAGTACTTCCGCGTGTACTCAGACACCAGTACTAGGAAAAAAGGGCTGCGGAGTCCGTGGGTTGGAGACTCTGGAACATGGAAACTAGGGCTAAACGCAAAGTTAGGGGGTTTAGGGTTGAGGGCACCTGTTACTATCATAGTAACTAAGTTATAGGGCTTAGAGTTACGGGTAGAGGGCACCTGTTATTATAGTTGCAAGCCTCTTGACCTTCTAAATCTACAGGTAAGCCCCTTTGCAGAGTCCTCGCTTACCGACTTCGCCTGCTTACAGAGTCTCCTGCTTAAAGGCTCATGTGACTTAGTAAGTAAGGTTATAAGTAGGTTATAAGTAGGGTAACCCCACTTAGGGGACTTATAACCCCAATCATAACCTACTTACTAAGTCCCATGATCCTTTAAGTGAGGCGTGAAGTCGGGATTGAGGTTGTCGGCCTGCTGGGCTCATTAGCCCGGGCTTGACGGTTTAGGTTCTAAGTTTAGGGGCTTAGGGTTGATAAGTTAGGTGCGGCCCCCTTTTTAGTAAGAGTCTGTAATAGGGCTACTATTAAGGTCCTACTATATCTATATTATGAATATGACTCAACTATTACTGAGTGGGGGCCGTACCCAATTGATAAGCATTAAGCCACATCCCCCCCTCCAAAAACACTAGCTCAAGCTAACACCCTAAAGCCCAATGAAACCCTGAAGCCTAACCCCTAAACCCCGATGAACCCCTACACCCTAAACCCCTAAAGCCCTAAAAACCCTAAAACCCATAAAGCCCCAACCACAGCGACCCCACTCAACCCTAAACCCCAGGGCTCCTTAGTAGTTCCTTTTTGGGGTTCAGATTTAGAAGCCAGTATATCGTAATCACAATTACAGGAACTAGTATGGAGCCTAAACCCCTAAACCCTAAACCCTAAACCTCTAAACCCTAAGCCCCAAAAACCCAAAGGCCCTGCTGGGTCTCGCTCCAGCTGCTGCAGGGCTGCGAGACAAGGCCTGAAGTTGATAGAAACTGCAGGGGGGGGGGGGGGGCGTTCCGGTTCGGGTTCGGGGGGGGCTCGTTATGAGATACTGCTTCCCATTCAAGGAACCCTTAAAGGAACCCTTACCGCAAGGCTCTAGGGACTCATTTTTTCTGGCTTCTGAGCCTAAAGACCATATTATATAAGCTTTTGGGCCATTTCGAGCCTTGGGGTTAACAAAAATCCATTATGTAACGGGTCTTACTGAATGTTCTGGAGGGTTGAATAGGGAAGGGTGGTAACAAGTAGTCCATAATGGGTGCATGTTGGGGGGCTAAGGGCCTCTAGCGTTTAGGAATAGAGGTTTTTGGGGTTTAGACTGAAGGTTTATGGTTGAAGGTTTAGGGGAAAAAAGTTGCAACTGCAAAGTGTCATGCCATATGTCTTTTTTTGCCGTAAGGGCTTCTGAGTATAAGGTCTTTAAAGGCTTCGTGGCTTATTGCAAGCAGGTTCGAGAGGACGTTGAATTCTCTTCTCTTTGGACGGTGCGGGCGGTGTTCGGCTTACTCAAAGGTCTGATGCTTTTTCAGGGCAAGACGGCAGCTCATGGCGCAAGGGGGTTGAGAGTGTGGGATTTAGTGCGGGGCTTGGCTTTTGAATTCGGGTTTCGGGTTTAGGAGTTTGCTTTACCCTAAGGCTCAAAATGGGCCAAACGCCACACATTTTATAGGTCCTAAAGGCCTTAAGATACGAGCCCTTAGAGCATGATAGTTAGGGCTTAGGGAGTTTAGGGTTTGGGAGTGCCAATGTGTCTTTGCTGCTTAGAGGCTTCTCGGTTGCTATAGGGGCCTTAGTAATTAGAATATGGTCTTGGGGCCCGTTATACGAAAATTGTACTAACCAAAACAGTATAGGTATTCATCAAGGCCCCTATATTAGATGGCTGCAGTGTGGCATTCAGAAACCCTAACACCCTTGCATTCCTGCAGATTTCGATCACAAAACCGCCCAAACCCTGCTCAAATGGTTATGGCCAACCCTTGGAAGACAATTTGATAAAAACGTTCTGTTGTGGAACCATGTCTTTAGAACCCGTATTGTAGAACCCTCGGAGAAACACTTGCTATATAATTGTCAGGGAAACTGTAACTTAAAGCTTGGAAAACTTGAGTATTCGAACCCTTGGAGAAAGCCTTCGATCCCAAAGACGTGTCTTAGGGCGCCACTCAGCTTCGATAAAGTCGAGCTCACTTGACCGAGTGACGTCTGCGGCGAGTGTGTTTTTTTGTTTAGGACGTTGGTCTTAGGTCTTAGGAGTGCGAAGTTAAGGACGTTAAGGTTTTGGATTGTGGGGTTACGAGTAAGCGGTGTAGGATATCAATTGTTCAATTGTTGACTGTTTTTTTTTTTTTTGGGGGGGGGGGGGCCGGCTAAAGCCTTGAGATTTCGTAGGAGTTTACGCTTGGTTTCTTAAAGGAGTCTGGAGAATTTGGACAGGTTTAGGACTTGGATATCTATGGGATTACGGCGATTACTGTTTCACGGTTCGTGGCGGGATTTGAGGCCCTAGTCGTGTCCAACATTGCTTCGTCTTTACCCGCTTTGTTGGGGTGCTTGGCTTGGTATATGCTGATCCGTAGTGGTGACGGGGCTATGGCCAGCATGATTATCGCAGCCTGTCGTCACAGTCGTAGCATCTGGAGCCTTGGTGGTGGTGGTGGTGGTGGTGGTGGTGGAGCTGGAGCTGGTGCTGGTGCTGGTGCTGGGGGTGGGGGTGGCGGTCTTGGTGGCGGCGGCAACGGTGGCGGCGGTGGTAGTGATGGCAGCAACACTGCGGTAGTCTAGGCAGTGGTGGCAGAACTTCAGAACATGCAACTGGTCTTCGCATTACATATATATATATATATATATACACACACATATGCAGCATACATATCGAAAGTCGTACCATATATATGAACACACAGACATGAACTGAATGTGTATGTACAAGGATAACCACAGATACATACATCTGCACATTATACACAGAGTTCGGATGGATTGAACTAGGTAGCATCTCTTCTCATCATGCTCACAGTGTCACCCTGCCTTGCTCCTTGCGGTAGGCCAGCACTACCACTGCAGCCTCCCGCCTCAGGAGGGGGGGGGGGGGGTGAAGGGCGCTGGGCTTCAGCTTTCGGGTAATAAATCCTGCACTACCTTAAGAACCCTAAACTATGGGAATTATGGCATATTCCTTATTATGGGTAATGCAGGATTTATATCATCAACAGTCGAGTGCAGGGTCTGCATCAGACCAAGACCTAGAAGACCCAAGATTTTGTCTGAAGAGTTCCGCGTTGCATCCGGCTTCTCGGGCTGTGAGGGCATTAGACTCCTTAAAGGGTTCTAAAAGGGATCTATAGGGTTTAGGTTTTAGGGTATACTTGGAGGATCATGGGACTTAGTAAGTAAGGTTATAAGTACCGTAATTGGGGTTATAAGTAGTTATAAGTGCTGAACCTCGAATTCCCTAAGGTTCCATGTGCCCATATAGTACATACTTAGACCTTAAAACGTACCTATATAGGGACCCTTTAAGGCTTAAGTATCTACGATAAAGGTACATGGAGACTTTGGAATTGTCTACAATGGAGGTCCAAAGTCAGTAAGCTCGAAAATTACCCAGAGGCCCCAAAGTAGTTCCTTTTTCGGGCTCATATGGAATCCTCTAAGGTAATCCCAAAAGGGAACTACCAAGGGGCCTCTGGGTACGGATGATGCATCAGAGTCCTAAGGCCTCAAGCCCTAAACCCCTAATTTAAGTGCCTAAACCCTAACCCTTAATCCTGAAGCTCTGAAGCCCTAAAGCCCTAAACCACTGAACCCGAACGCCGAAACCCTAAAGTTGTGACAATACAGAGGCTCCTCAGTCAATTTTCGACACTTCAGCTAAGCCTAGGTGCAACGTTTAGGCTTCAGGGTTCATAGGGCTTTAGGGGTTCAGGGGTCTGAGGTTAAGGGTTCATAGGGCTTTAGGGCCTTAGGGGTTTGAGGTTTAGGTTTGTTGAAGGTCCTATAACCCGGATTTCGGATCTTAATCCCAGAAGTAGCCAATCAAAAACGCTTGTGCCAGGGCCCTGTCACACTCGGTGGAGAGACCGGCCTGCCAGGCATTCCGGGTTAGGGCCTCTAGGGCTCAGGGGGGTTTAGGGTTTAGATCTTATAGGATTGAGGGTTTCGGGTTTAGGATTTCGGATTCTTGGAGTTTCGCAGCTGTTGGTGCTGCTATGGTTCATGCTTTAGGGAGGTTGCACAGCGACAGTTGTTTCAAGTGGGCCTAGTGCTTCGGGAACGGACTCTGACACAAAGGGCCAAAGTACCTGATATCAGGCCATTAATGCATAACCTGGAAGGGAATACGGCTAAATCCAGAGATTGCAATATTGTTAATGATTGGATAGCTTCGAAATAACCTTAAAGCATTGTCAGAAAGATACCCAACATGAACTATGGCATCCATGGTGTATCTATTTGAAGTTTACAGCGAACCGCACAGTTAACAGGATCACATGGACAAGCGCGGTTTAGAGAGCTTTGCCGACCAAGCTGTTCTATGACAATGATCCTGAATTACAAGAAAGGCGCCAGGATTAGGGTTTAGGTTGGGTACTGCCCCCCTGCAGTAACAGTCTATAATTGGGCGACTATTCAGCTCCAAATAAATCTATATTATGAATATGATTCAACTGTTGCTGACGGGGCACAGTACCCAAGGTTTATCCAAGGGTAAAAGGAGGGACCCTTAATAAGGACCCCTAGGTATATACCCTTAATATAGCTATTATATACCCATTATATAGTCCCTTATAGGGTAGGGGTCCCCATTAAGGGTCCCTCGTTTTCCCCTTTGAGTTTAGGGTGCAGGAAATCCCAAATCCTAAACCCTGAACCCTGAACCCTAAACCCTAAACCCTAAACTAGGTTCCATGGTTCAGGGCCCGGGTCTGCAGTAGTCAAAGACTCCAAAATCCCCTGGTCAAGCCATGTATAGACTGGAGGTCATAATATGTGACCCTGGATATTCTTAAGGATCCCCTATGTCTTGAGGTATGTTCCTTTTTTTGTACTGTGGAGTCTCCAGGTCATGGCTTTGGGGACCTAATTCCATAATGGTACTATATGTGGAGCCTCTAGGTCCAGGTTCCTTTACCTTATCATGGCCGAAACCTGTCGCCCTAGACTTGAAATCGCCATGGAGCCATGGAAGCCAAGCAAGCCACAATACCCTGAACATAACCTAAGCCCTGAACCGTACTGTTCTGGAGCACGACGAACATCTGCAGAGGCACAAGTCCTGAAGCGTCCATAATAGAATCCGAAAAGCCCTGTGAGCCCGAAGGACTCTAAAGCCTCAAATCCCTCATCCAGGCTCGCGCACCCTTCTGCGTCGAGCTCTCGTTTCATCCCAGGATCGCGGCTGCCCAGTGGCACGGTGGGCCTCAGGGTGCCAAGGATACTACCCCAAAAGCCTGAACCAGCTAGGGTGTAGGGTTTGGGGTTCAGTGCTTTCGGTTTAGTTGGGGTTTGAGGTTTCTGTACAGCTCGGGGCTTAATAGGGCAAAAACAATCATAGGGTTAGTATAGGGCCTCGGTTTTGTATGGTTTCTATAGGGTGAATATTGGATTTTCAAGGGTTCCCTGAGCGCTTTCTAGGGTTGTAAAGGCTTTCATAGGGGTTTAGGAGTTGGGTATTGGATACGGCCCCCACACAGTAACAGTCTCTAATAGGGCTACTATTAAGGTCATTATATCTCTGTATTATGATTATTATCCAACTGTTACTGAGTGGCGGCAGTACCCAAGGTATAGTTAACGTTGTCCACTGCACGAGCTCCCGGCGCTTCCCTGGGAGAGTTGATGCGCGCCTGCCAACTTCAAACCACAGAGGGTCTTAATGGAAGGGCCTTGATATTAGAATAGGGTTTTGGGGCCCATTATACTATAGTCATAATAATGGATCCCCAAAATAGTATTGGTAATTATTCGGGCTTCTATGTTAAGTCTTTAGCGCTCGGATGTTTCCGGACTTGTTTTCGGGTTCCGGGAGTTTAGTACCTACGAGGAGGAAGAAAGGAGGCGTTCTCTGCTCGGACCTAGTACTACTTTACGTGAAGGTATCCCCGAGAAAAGTACGTTGGACACCTTGGGTGAGTACACATGGCGAGCAAATTCTGGTCCGCTTGTTCAGGCTCTGACAAGTACCGAATGCTGTAAGCTCTTCCATCCTAAACCAGAGAAGCTCCGAATGGATACCCTTTATTTGACCCCCAACTTGAACTCACCAACCCGGAAAACCCCAAGTCCTGACGCAACGAACCCTAGCCCCTCGAACACGATGCACCGGCAGAGGGCTCATACAGATGCTTCAAGTGGTGCCCCAATTTGGCTGAAAAGCAGAAGCTGCTTATGTTCAGGATCTGAAGTTTGAGATCTCAATAAGGAATGGTCTTGGTCATAGTTCAGGCTTCTACAGTACACACCTACTTGACAATGCCGAAGCCAGAGACAAAAGCAGCCGATCATAGGTCTTCAGAACATTAGTACGGTTGATGATATAAATCCTGCATTACCCATAATAAGGAATATATAATCATTCCCATAATTTAGGATCCTTAAGGTAATGCAGGATTTATATCATCAACCGTAGGGTTTGCTAGGGTACTCATCACAGCAGGGATTCATCGGGCCCAGTTTCAGGGCTTGAGTAATTTGATGTAAATATACACACACATATATGTGTATATATACATATACGTGTATATATATATATATATATATGTATATATATATATATATATATATATATATATGCATATTGAGTCATATATACATATATGTGTATACACATACACACACATATATATATATATATATATATATATATATATATATATATATATATACATATATATATATATATACATACATACATACATACATACATACATACATACATACATACATACATATATTCTCACACAATGCAGAAAACGTGCTAGCTCGAAGGGTTATTACACTCAAACGTTCTGCCTTGTCCTGCCGAGGCTTCCAAGGCATCGTCTTGTCACGCGACTCCTCCCCGGCGACAGCTTCGGGGATGTGGGGCGATAGGACCCGATAGGGGTCCAGGGTCTTTGGGGTTTGGGGTTTAGGGGTTTTAGGAGTTTGAGGGGTTTTAGGGGTTGGGGTTTAGGGTGGAAGGGTTTAGGGGGCCGGTAGGGGCTTTAGAGCAGGGCTCCGGATCGAGAGACTGACTTCGATTGGAGTGCATCTTTTTAGGGGGGCCCGGGCTTGTGTAGTAGCATATTTCATAGTCAGTGACCCTCAGGAAGTGTTGATTTTTGACTCGTTTCGCAGCGTTGTCAGTGAAGTAATCATCCAAAGATGCTTACACTGAGAACTTCTGGAGAATCTTTTTCAGGGTTCAGGGGTTGCCCCACTTATCTTGATTCAGGGCTTGACTTGACCCCGAGACCAGTAGGCCGGTGCTAAGCCGGTAAGTCGCCGAAAGTGCGCTTAGACTGGTGCTTAGATTTCTGGTGTCTTCGACTACTAAAGATGCTCCTGCATTCGCAAGGCGACGCTTCTTCAAATCCCCTACGAACAAACCATGGCAAACGGCAGTATCTCGACAACAACTTGCAGCTGAACGCTGAGTCCTTGATTCTTGTCGGAATGAAAAGGTCCTGAGAGGGTCATAGCAGGGCTAGAGCGTGCGGCTGAGAACAAGTCAAGAACCGTTCCGCGTAGTCTGAGGACGGCGCATAGAAGTCCCAGAACATCTTCCCGATGCTGGTGGGCCAAGGAGCTTTCTGACCTGCACGAGCTTAAGGCTATGGTTTAGGGCTTAGGGCTGAGGATCAGGGGTTGCGGTTTGGACTTGCCTAGGGCTTTGGACATGTGTTTTGCCTGACTTCCGCGTTGTTCGACATCCCGATTCCCTTCAAGGTGTCCACGCAAAGAGGAATCTACGCGGCATGATTACTATTGATAGTATTGACCCTGCAAACAGTTTATAACGAAACGGCCCAAAAGCCTTATGTAATATGGGCTTTGGGCTCAAAAGCTATAAAATCAGAGCCCTTAGAGCCATAGGGTAAGGAATTCAATTGAAAAGAAGTAGCCGTAACAGGGTTCTGTAGTACATAATGGGGCTTCCTTCGTATGATAACGTAAAGTAATCAACAAGAGCCCAGTCACACAAAGGATACCCCGAATGCGAGGCTTCCTAAACAAGAGGCCCTGCGGCTCAAACCGAAACACGCGTAGGCAATTCGTCTGAAGTAGCGCAAGCTAAACTGGGTTCTTGTTAAGGAACTTAATTTCATTCAATTTACCACAGTAAGAAAACCATAAATAGATCCATATTCTGGTAACTGAAAATAAAACCTTTGGTACCAGTAGTTAAAATCAGGAAGTGTCTATGGACAGGGCATTCTGCTGTAAACATACAGAGCTCCAAGGGAACAATAGGACTAATTATTCCAAGTTCTCATAACAAATACAGATAAAGCCCTGACAACACCCTATGAAGATCTATGAACACTTCATTTCGCCCTAGACCCAAAACCCAAAACCAGAACCCTAAGTCCTAAACCCCTAAACCCAAACTAAACACTGGAGCCTAAACCCTAAACCCCAAACCCCAAAAACCCCAAACCAAAGCCACGACCCGCGCGTGCCTGAAACGATGCTCCAGATGATGGGCCAACTCCGCCAGCCTTGGAGGGATGTTGTGTGGGCTTTGTAGAGTTTAGGGTTTAGGGTTTGGGGGTTTAGGGTTTAGGGGCTTCGTTTATGAGGGCTTAGAGTTTAGGGTTTTGGGGCTTACGGGTTTAGGAGTTTATCGGTTGAGGGTTTAACGGTTTGGGATTTTGCGGTTTAGGGTTTAGTTTAGAGTTTAGGAGGGTTCAGACATTTGGAGTTTAGGCTTTGGGTTTTGGAAAGGTGTTTTCAGGGTTTATGAACAAGGAGTTAGATGGGGCGTCACTAGAGTTTAAGGAATTTATAAGGCTATTTCGGGACAGTTGCGTTCGATTGTCTTTTTGAGAAATGCATTTCTATTGTGCTGAAGACAATCGGAGCCATATCTAGATGGTGTAAGATAGCCCGCACGTTGCATGGCCAGGACCGCACAAAGAAACCAGCCAGCCAAACACACGAACTGAATTGGAGAGTAGAGGTACGTATTCCCATACCCTTTAGGAAGCGATAACAACCCTAGAAGAGCCACATTATGACAAGTAGGGCTTTGGGCTTGCAGGTACACTAGAGACGGTCGTTGCATGGTCTTCTGAAGAAGGGACATGGGGATACATGTCTCCAGTTTTAGATAGGGGGATACCAACTGAAAGTGCTGTCACCGGGAGTCTACTTGGAGGATCATGGGACTTAGTAAGTAAGGTTATAAGTACCTTAATTGAGGTTATACGGAATTATAAGTATCCTTACCTTTTTTATAACCCCAGTTGCTAAGTCCCATGACCGTTTAAGTAGAAATTCCAGTCCTGCACCCCGAAGCATACAGTCGCCTAAGCCGCGTATGATGGGGCATGGAATCCTCCCCCTGATCAGACATCTTCAGCTTAACGATTTGCGGCTTTAATCCGGAGGCTTAAAATCGCGGCAGGGCTTGGAGATCTACCATACAAGTAGCACCCTCTGATACAGAGGGGCAGTAATAGTTGGAATGCGCTGTTGGGGGTATGCGGTATACTGTACGCTATTCGTGACAAGGAAACCGAAGGAATGCGATGGGTAATCACGTGACCCTACTAAGTACGAGACTATGATTATATGTTGCAGGAATCCAGGGTTGGTGTCAAAGCTGTCACCTGTAAGTTTTTCCTTTTTGCCACCGCCCGCTGTCCAAAGCTATCATGATGACCAGCGTGAGGCCACACACCTGCGTAGTGCGTAGGTTCGGGTGTGAAGGGATTTCGGCCGCATCAGGGTGTGTGTTCTATAGGACTCCGGATTTAAATGTTAAAGGTTCCGGGGGTAGGAGGGTAGGAAATGCGGGCTGAGGAAACACAGGCTGGAATTCTTGCGGTTTGGGGGTGGCAAGGCCCCCAGAGGGGAAATTCTACGGAAACCATCTCTCGGCATAAACAGTTTAACCCTAAACCCCAAACCCCAACTCTTTAAGGCTCTAAGGACTCATATTTTAAGGCTTTCGAGCCTAAATACCATGTTATATAAGGCTTTTGGGCTAGGGTTTTCGATCATCTACAACAACACAGGTCTTTAGCGCGATGCTCCGTGAGACCCGACCAGCGATCTGCACATCATCACTTCTCACTACAAAAAGTTACCTTAATCCTGACCCTGAACCCTGCAATTAAACCCCTCGCACGAATTGGGAACACCGCCATTCCATGCCTCTAAGAGTTTACGGGTTATACCTGGACCTATAGACCCTGCAATGTCGTAGTTTTTGCTTGTCCCCTTGGCTTTCTTACTAGAGGATCCTAAGCACAAGCGAACTTATCAAAAATCATCGGTCTAGATCGAAGGTCTAGGTCTAGGTCGGGAAACTTTTACGGCCTAAGCGTTGGCTATGCTGAGAATTGAATTTGGGAGTCGTCTGTTGAGGAGTTCGGCGTTTCTGGTTTTGGAGCTTTCTCCGAGGGTCCAAGCACCTAATAATCAGATACTCTCCACAATCCTAGGGGTTTAGGGTTCAGGGTTTAGGGTTTAGGGCAGAACTACTATCCTAAAACCGAGTACCTAAATATTGGGTCCTTTGGAATCTTGGGGTTTCTGCCGTTCGATTTAGCGTGTAGGGATTGTAAGGAGCTCCGGCAGACGTCCCTTGCAATCCCAATCCCTAAGGCTCTAAGGACTCATGGGCCTAAAGACCATACTGAAAAAGGCTCTTGGGCTATTTTGATGCCCAGGGCAAGGCTCTAAGGACTCACATATTTTAAGGCTTTTGGGCTTAAAGACCACATTATATGAGGCTGTTGGGTCATTTCAAGCCTTAGGGAATGCAGTATGTATGACAGGCGTACCTGGACCCCGTGTCGGTGGGTAACTCAGTTCTGAAGACTGTAAACTACGAACGTCAAATACCGGAAATACCGGCTGATGGCAATTGGAGTCATGTCTTGTGCGAGAGTTACGAGCTCTTGGCAACAGCAGATGTGACCTCGCTCAACGCTTGATTGAAAGCCCTGGGGGTGAGGTACTGCATCAAACGGCAACTGCAAGGGGGCTGGTCGTCAGATCAGAAAAATATGCTGGGAATCCCAAACCCTCAGACCCTCAACCGGAGAATCCTAAACCCTCACACCCCGAGCCATAAGAATAAGAGACCCGATTTACCATGGACATCTCAATCCTACGCCACCGCATACAGCGACAAAAGCTCTACCCACCTTTTGCCTCATATGTCCCACAATCCTGATCTCCAAAAGGCCTGAACACCGTGATTAAGGACAACATCCGAATGCGTCTGATGTTAACTCACGTCCAGGCCGCTGCACGCTATTCCATGCCAACGCCAGACTTGGCTTTGTGCATCAAATCTTGCCATCCCTCGGATGCGGTTCTAGGTTGGCCCCGTACTGTAAAGCCTCTGAGAAAATATTCATAACTAAGATCCTCTACACCCAAGAATGAAGAATCAAATACCCGAAGGCGCAACTAGACTGAAACCGACTAATTATGCATAGATTTGCAGGTTTATACGGTTGGACTCTATCCCTTCTGGGGTCCTCTTCGGTGTGATGCACTCACTCTGCTAACGCTAGAGGATTCCGGGTCGGGCGGTGTTAACTCCCAAATAAGCCACGAATTATGGTTTAGGGTTTACCCTACTTAAAGGATCATGAGACTTAGCAACTGGGGTTATACATAAGGTAACTATACTTATAATTCCTTAGCACCCCAATTAAGGTACTTATAACCTTACTTACTTAGTCCCATGATCCTCCAAGTAAGGCTCCATAGTAGTTCCTTTCGGTGGCTCATATGTAGAATCCTAGAAAGTAATCCCCAAAAGGAACTACTTGCACAAATCCGTTAGCCCCATATCCCACGACGAGACGCAGCTCCCCAAGGCTTCATCCCAAAACGCTGAACGGTAGAACTGTGGAATCCGGAATCCGCAATCCCTAAACAGCAAACCCTAAAGATTTGAGTTTCAAACTCGACCGTGTAAACTTAAACCTTAGCCTTAAAACCCAAGCCCCTCACCCTAAATCCTAACCCTAAGGCTCTAAACCATATTATATTATATAAGGCTTTGGGCCATTTTGAGCCTTAGGGTAATTACTCCCTATTAAACCTCAAACCCCAGCCTCCCCGGATGTCACGCAAGCCCTGAACCCCAAAACCCCAAATTCCCAAACCGCAAACATCAATCCCTAAACCCCCAACATTCAAACCCCCAGATCCACAAACCTTACTAGGATGCCCAGTAACCTAGGAATAAAAAGGGCTCCCTTTTTGGTATTGGGTAACTTTACAAGGAACCTAGGACTACAAAAAGGGCCCACCGGGAGGCCTAGCCTAAATCCCGAAACCCCTAAATCCCGGCCTCACCGGATGTCATCTTGGTGAAGTTGTCCATCCCGTTTGCGATGTCTTGCAACGGCCCCTGAGCTGATATTGAATAGGGTCTGCTTGGATATAAGTACCCTAACTGGACTTAGCCCAATCATAACCCTACTTATAAACCATTAAAAAAAAGTTGCTATACTAAAGCAACCAGAGGTCAGTAACCATGACTATTGCAATATTCTGAATCTAATGAACCGGAGGCTTCGGGGAGTTAAGGGTGAAACGGAGGCATTGTGGACTTGGGTGTTGAGGGTGTTACTGTTAAGGGTCCTAGCCCCAAGGGTCCAAGTACCTAATGATCATATACTCTCCAAAACCCTAACCTACATAACTACGATCCTAAAACCGAGTACTTAACTATTGGGTCCTTTGGACCCTTAGGGTAGGTGCCAGGGTGTTGAGTTCAGGCTCTTGCTGGCCAAGCAGGCGAAGAGGCCTTAGGGAGACGTCTAAGCCCTTGGCCCGAAACCCTAAGCCCTAAACGTACTGTACTAAAGATTCTGATTTGTAGAAGATTCTGCTTAAGTCCCAAACATATCAAATACACATAACTCTATTAACATTTAAAGAACTTGGTTCGGAGTGCCTGGGAGATTTAATAAGTAACTAGTAGCAGTATCTCCTTGTGGCCACCTTCGAATATACCCCAAAACCCTGTTCGATTATTCAGGCCTCGATATCTTTTCTTGTAGATGCCTCGCAAAAACCCCTTGAAGACCAGATACAGAGCCTACTACCTACAGGCCCTTGGCAGGATTAAGTACCCCCCCCCCCCCCCCCGAAACACAAGAGTCCCACGCAAACTGTTCGACCTATTCTGCCTAACAAGACCCCTAAGTCAAGCCGAACTACGCTACTGTTCAACGCTAAATAAAACCTAAACCCTACAACTTTTAATTTTTCAGAGCCAGAGCCAAGTGACCGAGAACTTGCTCCAAAGCTCTGCCAGAAAGACGCCCAACACGAGGACCACGATGGAGCCAAGGTAGATCTCGGCGTTATCTAGATGCTCATGGTTTTACGAATTAGGGACGGTTTAGGTTAGTCTGAGGATATGAAGTTTTGGAATTTAGAGATTTGGGTGTTAGAACGCGCGCAGAGATCTCAGGACGATTCGGTTGATTTTTGGTTTTTGCGGTGTTTAGGGGTTCGGGTTTTGAGGTCAGCTGAAGCCCCGCAACCAAAAAGCCGCAAGGCTGTGGTCTGGTCTAAAGCCACTTCACCCCGAACTGCAACTGGGCTCTTGTTTAGCAACTTAACCATAATCAGGGAATGATAAGGCATCCTTTAAGGGATCTATAAGGGTTCCTTTAAGGGTTTAGGGTTTATAAGGTTTAAGTTACCATAATGAGGAAACCATATTATTTACTACAGGTCCCTATTATGGTAACATACACTAAATCCCTCAACAAGAACCCATGCAGCTGTCTGCAGCAGAAGGTCGTAACATGCCAACTCCTTCAGGAAGGGTTGGATGATGCCTTGCCACCAGAGGAAGGCAAAGCCCAAGGACGCGAGGAAAAGCACCTTGCTGGTAATTAAGGTTCATCTCTGTTTGAGCTATCCTTAACCTAAGAGGCCTGAACCGTATGGCCTATTGTCGAACAAACAGGAACCTGACGGCGGGCACAAAGTGAATGGGATCGCAACCCGTAGCTCTCAAGCCCTTCCTTGTCATTTCGGGGCATGAAGAGTTAGAACGGGAGAAAGTCTTCGACAAATCATTGTTTCAATTCTTCGAACCTCTTGGAAACGGCTAGGGATCCGGGCGAACGCGACCTTCTTCGCAGATTGGTACCCCAGGCCGCAGCAGAGGTTCCCCGCCATGTAACTGAGTTGGTTTAGGGTTTCTAAAGTGCTCATGAGATTGACTATACACGTTTTGGAGATTAAGGCATTGAGTTTAGGGTTCCATGAGGTCTCACGATTCGAGGGATTGGAGGTTGGTGCTCCGGTAGTAGATTGCAGGCCTCGGCCCAAGTACAGTGATAATCATACACTCTCCAAAATCCTAACCTACATAACTACTATCCCAAAACCGAGTACCTAATTATTTGGTCCTTTGGACCCTTGGGGCAGTGTTTGATCGTTCTAAACTTGCAAAAACGGTGTGTTACTCGCCACGAAGAGTTCACGGTGACCGACTCAGCGGTTAAGGTATCGGTCTTGAGAGAACAGTAGCCCTAAGGCTCCATGTACCCATAAAGTATATACTTAGGCCTTGAAGTACCTATATAGGGACCCCTTTAAGGCTTAAGTATCTGCTATAAAGCTACATGGAGCCTTTGGGTAGTTGTGCACTCCCTCTTTCTCCACCCTACGCATCAATGCCTCGGCGGAAGCAACCCTCGAATCAAACACCCAGGCTGCAGCATTTTTCCGCAAACCCGTACCCTAAGCCCCAGAAGCCCCGAAACTTACTGAACACAAACCCTTCCTCCGAAAAACCTTCCAAAGCCTTAGTTCGTTTGCAGCGCCGAACACCCCGGTAAGCTCACTATATAGGAAACCCTCTAAAGCTTAAACAAAACTCTACACAGCCCCATAAAGCAGAGATAAAATCCGGTAAACCGAAAAAACTGTAACACCCTACAAACACCAAAACCCCATGAAGCACTACGGACCCTCGGGGTCATGAAGTTGGGACACCGGCCTGGCTGCTTTATTGGGCTTGGAAAACGAAGCTTGCGTTTAGGGTTTAAGGGTTTCGGGTTCCTATATAATATAACGGCCCTATACCTTGCTAACGGGAGTCCGGGTGTCCTAATCTACCCGCCCAAACCCTCAAATATCGCTCAATTCATGCAAGCAATATAACCTACATCACAGTAGGAATTCGGCTATAATCTAAGGTATATTCCTGAATTGAGGACCCTAAACCCTAGAACCCTTTTCAAAAGGCCCTTTGAGGATGCCTTTAAGTTGCCTTAATCAGCCCTAGGTAAGGCTCAAAATGGCCCAAAAGCCTTCTAGAATATGGTCTTTAAGTAGAAAAGCCTTAAAATGTGAGTCTTTAGAGCCCAAAAGCCATATATAATATGGTCTTTAGGCACCAAAGCCTTAAAAGATGAGCCTTTAGAGCCTTAGGGTAAGGGATGTTGGGAGGTTTGGGCGTTGCAGATGCAGGAGCTCGCGGAAATCGTCCCAGTCCTCAGCGAGAAGTGCAGGGCGCTCGTGCAAGAGGTCGAGGTTTCGGGCCTAAGCCCTGAGGGTCCATGGAATCAGATAGTATATACTTAGTACTCAAAGCTCTCCCGATACTATATAGGTACTTCGGGGCCAAAGTCTTAAAGTATATACCTATATGGGCGCATGCATCCTTAGGGTAAGCTTGCTGGCTGGGGTTTAAGGAACTGGGGTCGGGAAGAGATGTTTAAGGGTCCACCACCCAAGGTTTAGGGGTGAAGTTTCCGCTTTAAGCAGGACTTGCCCAGGGTTTATAGGATTTACTGCTCAAGGTCTAGGTTTCAGGCTTGAGTTTAGAGCCTTGGGTTCATCACCCCAATCCACTGGATCCCGGAAAGTTAGAAATAAACAGACCAACAACATCCCAAACCATCACGAAATCCACATCTTATTCATTAGCAACCTTCATGCTAAACCGCCAGAGTCGATTTTTCAAATCCAACGTAGCCAAAGGCGCCTGGACCTGCGAGCCCATGGGACTTAGGATTGATGATAAAAAATCCTGCATTACCTTAAGGACCCTAAACTATGGGAACTATGGTATATTCCTCTTTACGGGTAATGCAGGATTATATCATCAACCGTAGGATTGCGGGTCACATCTGCAGTCTACAAGGGGAACTTTTGGGACTCCTTCTGGGGATCTATAGTGGGGGATAGTTAGATCGGAGCCCTACTTCTACGATGTAGGTACTGGGAACCCTTAAAGTTAGGAAACCCTCTCAACAGTGGTTTTGTGCTCATTTTCAGGCGCGCGTCGACATCGCCATCGCCATCACGGTCCTTCGCCCCGCCTCCTCTGAAGAAGTGGTGCAGATGATAGATGACGTAGAGCACCATCATGCAGAACACTCCTGATGCATTTCTTCGGGCTTCACCCCTTAACCGCTCTCAGATGCTTGAGCATCTTGCTTTGCGACTTAACAACTGGAGAACCTCAGAATGTAGGAACCTGATTAAGAGAAACCTTGGGCCTTTATTGGGGTTCCTTATATGAACCCTACTGTTTTGAAGGTTTCTTAATCAGGTCCCTACATGAGTCAACTTACACTGAAGGGTGTGGAGTCTAAAGTTTCAGGGTGGACATGCTGCTGTGTACAGTTAAGGGTCCCGGGTGTAGGGTTTGGGCCAATGTGAGGGTTTCCGAAAATAGGGGACCCTAATATGATACCCCAAATAGTAGGATCCTTATTATAAGGACCCCAAAATAAGGTACCCCTAATTAAGGGAAACTCCCATGTGCAGTTCAGCGTGTTGGGTTCAGGGTGTCCGCGTGGTGACACTGTGTAAGCAGCTTGCACTGCAAGCGGCATGGACAGAAAGTGTACATGTGTATGTTGCGCTACAGTACATCCGTGAACTACGAATATGTGTACGTACAGGAGCAAACAACAAATCTCCCTCTCACACACGCACTGGCCATAATCAAACAGTATCTAACATCTTACTTACACAAGTACATATCGTGCTGAAACAGCAGATTGATTGCCATCTGCCGCATACAAGCAGCTGTCAAGCGAACGAGCACACACAGGTCTATGGGAGTGTACATACATAAATATACGTATTTACATATATACATATATGGATATGAATATGAATATACACGCATACATGCAAGAGAGAGTTTGTGTATGTAGATCCATATAAGTATATATATATATATATATATGTATATCTGTGGATGCATGTACAGCATAGACACGTGCATGCATGCATACATGTATGCATGCATACATGAGTATATACAAGCATACATTCATAAATGCCTCCTAAACTCCAAACCCTTGATCAAGGCTCAGGAATTCAAGCGCCGTTCTCGGGGTCTTTTGTACACCTACACAGACCTACACAGCTTCGGCCGTGCATCCGAGGATGTAGAACAAGGTCATCTTCTTGTGATGCTTCTCCGCAGCTTTATCTTTGCCCTGCAAATCTCGGGTTTAGGGCCTAGGGCTCAGGGCGGCTGTATCTTTGCCCCTCAAATCTAGGGTTTAGGGCCTAGGGCTCAGGGCGGCTGTATCTTTGCCGAGTTCAAGGCCAAGGGAATGATTAGGGTTTAGGGTTTTGGGCTTAGGGTTTAGAGGGTTGAGGATTTAGGGCTTCATATTAGCCCTGCAAATCTCGGATTTATTGAGGTTTCGTTTCCGGGCATGAGGCCTGCTGGCCCCAGATGGGTTGGAGCATCAGAATAAACTTCATGCAAGAGCAGTTTAAGCAAGGACAGAAACGCTAGTTAAACCCTAAACCGATAATACTGTAATCAGGTTTAGGGTTTCGGGGTTTAGGGTCCAGACATTGAGGGCTTTAGGTATTAAGAGTGAGCTGATTGATCGTACTGATTACAGAGCACGTGAGTGAGACTGTATTCCCCCTGGAGCAACGAATCTACAATAAGGGTTCTATTGCTGAGTTTAGGGTGGTTAGTTTAACGACTGCCTACGCGGGAAGTGTGCCGAATTGTGCCGTAAAGAAAACGACGACACAAGCCCCAGTTACCCGCCCACAAGAAGCAGGCCGTAAGCTATAAAACACATGCACATAAGCCGTTGTGGGACTAGTCCTTCCCACAGGACCTGGCTTTAGGCTTCAGGCTTTAGGGGCTTTCGGGGTTGAGGGGTTCGGCGCTGGAGACTCCTACAATGATCCCTGCAGCATAGCTGCACAATCCCCCCCCTTCATCCCAGAAACAGACAAAAAAGACAGATGACAGATCTCAAGAAAGCGTTCATCCGAGTGACTGTGGAGCTCGTGTTGGAGCTGTTCGGTGGAAGAGGCTTTGCAGGCTCCTTCCAATGTTCCGAAGTTGCGAAACACCCCCAAATCCCCAAAGGCTCCATGTAGCTTTATAGTAGATACTTAAGCCTTAAAGGGGTCCCTATATAGGTACTTTACGGCCTGAGTATATACTATATGGGTACATGGAGCCTTAGGGAATGTTCCGAAGTTCCGGAGCACACTTGTGCGAAGTGGAAGTCTCTTGGCTCTGCGGCTCAAAGCTTTGTAGGATCTACGCGTTACTAAAGAACGTAGGATTTAGGATGCATCCGAAGACCGAGTCCTCACAAACCCTACCCACCCTTACAACATATGTAGATCCTAAAATCATATTCCCCTGATTTCTACTGCATAACCCCCAGTATAGAACCATCCATATCCCATATCCTGTCATTCCCCTGAAAGCTAACTAACTGCTGGTACAATAGAGATCCTACCGCGCGCTCGTCAAGGTGGGTCTGTGAAGACGGACTGCATACGCATCTCTTACATTATCTAGCAGTTTTTTCTGCTTGAGAAATGCGGTAGAAACTTTGCCAACAAAAACCTCACACAACGCCATATCCAGATCCCGGTGGTAGAGCCCTTAGCCCTAAACCCGAATATACGGGCCCTTGATAATTAGAATGGGATTTTAGGGCCCATCATACTATAATTATTAGAAAGGAACCCCCAAACTAGTATAGGTAATTCTTAAGGCCCCTTTATTAGATCCCCATAGTACCCCTTGTTGTAACCCTTATAGGACCCTTCTTAAGGATTGCTAAGGCCACTATATTATTCCTAAACCCTAAACCCCTAAACTCCTGAACCCTAAACCCTAAACCCTAAACCCCTAAACTCCTGAACTCCTGAACCCTAAACCCCTAAACTTCAGAACCCCTGTGCTGGAGCCTCTGTCTCGCCCCCCAAGAGGAGCGACGTGAGCAGCGACGTGGCCTCCGGCCGTGACAGCGAGCCGCTGGAGTTGGCGGCACTCCTGGGCGCTTGGGGCTTAGGATTCTGGGGCTTTGCGGCTTTGGGTTCAGGCATTAGGATTTAGGGTTTAGGATTTAGGGCTTAGGATTTAGGGCTTCGGATTTAGGATTTAGGATTTAGGGCTCAGGCTTTAGGGCTTAGGATTTAGGGCTCAGGATTTAGGGTTTACGGTTTGGTTTTGGGGCCGGTTCTACAGTGTAAGGGGTTCTTATGGCTCCATGGCTAAAGTATAAGATGGTATATCAAAGAAATGAGGCCCAACATCGGGGTGTGATGGGTCTTGTTGTCGGCTTGGGATTAGGGTTCGGCGTACTATGCTTGCACAATAGTGCACGATCCCTACTTCGGAATATGCACACTTCCCTTGGTAGGGCTATCTACTTTACAGAAATGCAGGATTCTGTGCTTCTGGGAGGTGGATTGAAGATACCGAAACTCCGATGCTTGCCACACTTACCGTGGTTGTCAACATAGAAACCGCAATAAACACCAATACTGAATATTCTGTGGGCCTCCTGGAAACTGCTCAGAAGCCCAGTCAAACTATTGCGGTTGATGATAGAAACCCTCATTACTCACAATAATAAGCAATTCCCATAGTCTAGGGTCATTAAGGTAAGGCAGGATTCATATCATCCGCCGTGTGACCCCTATGTTAGAAGTCCTACGAGTCTTCGGGCAAGCCGGGTCCGGGACAGCTGTGCCAGGGCCAGCTGCAGCCGCTGGTTTTCTTTCCTCCCAAAACAGAGCTGGGTGCTTCCTCAACCCCTTAATTCAGGAATAGCACAATATAGCACATAATCCAGGAATACCCATACATCACGCCAGGATCCTCAGTATAACTTAGAGTTTGTTGGATCTGGAATTAAGGGGTTTTGGAAGTTCGGTCAGGCTCTGTGCTCGGCTGTTCGACTCTGTGGGGAAGGGTCTAGGGTTTGTCAGAGCTCTGTAGGCCTTTGTGCGGTGATGTAGGGCCTCAGGGTTTTCTAGGAATTTGCTTAGTTTAGGAGTTAGGGTGCTTCGATATTCGATAAGGGTTCTTTGCTTCAGTCAGTTCCATCCCTAGTGTAATACCCTGGTTAGCAGCCCCTCTTTCCTTAAAGGGCCTCATATTAGGATCATCAGGGGCTGTATAGCGAAGCGCAATCTTCAACCATGTCACATGCAGAAGCCCGGCCTCAACGCTTCGTCCTGCTGCCGGAGACGATCGTCTTGAAATCGCAGTAGCTCGTCCTTCCAGTGCCCGGGGTGGTTTAGGGTTTGGGGGGCGGGTTTAGGGTAACGCTTGGGTTTAATCAAGCCCAACACCAGGCTTACCCGCGTCCCCTGATTTCGATATAATATGTAGAGACTATAAGGGGATGTTAGGTTCATATATTTCAAGCCCCTTGCTCAAACCTTCTGAAAATGCCGATAAAACCACCGAACTTTCGCAGGCCCCTTGTGATTCCCTTGATTAAACCTTCAGAAGAAGTAAAGACGCACAACAAAAGCACCCAAAAGCAAGAACGCGGCAAAACTCCTGGCCTGACGGACTAATGTCTCGCTGCTGCTGGCGCTGCTTTTCGAGCGAATGGCAGAGATTTGGTGCTCTAGCAGTGCCTGCCACGAACTGATAAAGGCTTGGGGTTTGGGGGTTGGGGTTTCGAGAGGGGTTCTATGATATGGGCTCTACAAGGGAGTGCATGACAGAAGTTGATGAGAGTGTAAAGTTAGGGTTTGAGGCTTGTTAACAGCCCTTTTGGCTTGAGATTTAGCGCTTAGGGCCGCAGGGTTTAATGGTTCAGGCTGTTTTCTGCTTGCCTTACGCCCTAAACCTCAATTTCGGAACCAAGATCCACCGGTTACACCTACGGACCATGGAAGTCGTATAACCGGGTATTGAATATTCTGCTAGCCAGGCCATGTGATTAGAGCCTGCTACTGCGCTAGAGATCAAGACAAGAAAGGGCTTAGGGCTTAGGGTTTAGGGTTCGGGGTTTAGGGTTTAGGGTCGAAACAGTTGCCTTCCCGATGAAATGCTGTTGTTGAACAGGCCAACCAGTTGAGATTAGGTATGTGCCATGTTGTACTTTCAATGTATGGGAGTTCCTCGAAATGGAGGATCCTAATATAGTACCCTAAATAGTAGGGTCGTCCTCACAAGGATGCCAAAGTAAGGTACCCGTGATTTTCGGACACTCCCATATTGCAATAATTGAGCCACAGCCGGCCTTCAGTGTGTCGCGGAGGTCATCGTGGACCTCCTTTGGGTTTTGCTAGGCTGCGGTGTCAGTTTCTTGGGGCTGAGAGGGGCTTCCAGGGCTATGTGATTCTATTTTGGGGTTCTACCATCCTAAACAATCAACCCCTCCTCGAAGATCCTGCAAATGGCGGGCGGGGCCAGGGGCAAGACCTAAACCCTAAACCCTATAAACCCTAAACCCTAAACCCTAAACCCAAAACCCGTATATATACCTTAGAAGCTGCCCCCACCCTGTAATGGTGACTATAAGGATTACATAGGATTATATATTAGGGCCCTATTATATTCCTAGTATACCACTATTACAGGGTGGGGGCAGCTTCTGACGTAAACCCTTACTAAGGGTTTTGGGCCTTAGGGATGGTGACTCCAATGACTGTCAGAAGCAGCCCCAGGCTAGTAAGATAGGGGCCTTCATATTTAGGGGTTTCCGAAAATATGGGACCCTAATATAGTACCCTAAATAATCGGATCCTTAATATAAGGACTCCAAAATAAGGTGCCCCTATTTTCGGAAAGTCCCATTTAGAATAGGGTTTTGGAACCCGTATACTATGATTATACTAAGGAAGCCCCAAAGTAGTATCGGGAATAATTTAGGCCCCTATAGCAACTAAGTGGCTTTGGGGCTTTAGGCTCGGGGTTTAGGGTTAGCGTTATCCAGGCTTTCTGGGTTTTGGCCAACACCAGAAGGTTACGAAATACTATCCCCCAAAACCATACATCGCAAAGCTGCAACCCGCAAAGGCACCAAACCCTGTGTCCTTCGACTTGGCTGCCTGTCGACCAGGAGATTGTGGTACCTGAAACTTCATGACCCAGAAAGAGGGTCTTCAGGTGTGTCTGTGTATACACATATGCTATAATCGAATATAACATAATAGGAGACATTTGTCAAAGGGGATATCAAATAATACGCCATGACACCAGGTAAGATAAGGTAATAAAAAATGGGGTGACCACTTGTTAGAGTTCAACTTAGTATAATATAGCATGACAAAATGAAACCATATGATGCACTAGAATGTGACAATGCTGGAGGAGCATATATAAGATAACCTAACAACATGAAATTTGAGATATGGTAAGGTAATATCGTGGAATACACAAACGATCACATAATATAGCCTGTTATCACACGATAATGTAGTGTACTACGAAGTAATGAAATGTGATAACATAGCATGATATAGTTAAACATGGTATGATATACTCGAACATAACATATGGTTCGACACCATAATGATATAAGATGGTATGCAATAACAAACGAAAAAGTGATATAACATACTCAATACACGCATGCACACCTGCTCAGTTTCTTGGCTATGACCAAGCGTAGTACGTGTATACGTACACATACATACACATACATGGCCGCAGAGGAGAGAGAGAAGAGAGAGAGAGAGAGAGAGGTTGCCTAGGGCTTGGCCCTTGTCTGCATTCCGATGAAGTTCATCAAAAGACGGGCGGCACGGAACCCCCAACGCCCTCATAATGTAATCCGATGCTTCACATTACCATTTTGAAGCCCAGTTCGAACAACCCAGTTACACACCCCTAACTCGTGATGAATCCCAAACCGGAAGCACAAAGGCACACACGAAACCCTAAACCAACCCCCTGCAAGGGATGAGTTTGCACAGCTGGACGCAGTTCCTGCATGGGTAGAGTTGTCTAGTACCCAGGCATGGGCCTTCAGTTGGTAAAGGGGCCTTACCTACAGGATCCCTAAGTACCGCTATAGTAGAAAGCTGAAATGGACTTTTGGATGACATGTTGAAAGATCCACAAACACCCGCTTCCAGAACCTTATGAGACCCCGTAAGCACCCTCCTAATAACCTCTAGCACCCCCCCCAAAAAAAAACAGGCAGGTCCGGGATCAAACAATCCTGTCCGGAATCGTAGTGGTTTTGCATTTCTTTTGAAGATCGCAACAGGGTTTTGCAAAGGTCGTAGGCCTTTTGGAGTGTCTGGACAAGTTTTCGTCAATTAGAAATCAGGAAAATTCTTTGGCAATTGACGTGGTGGTATCCTGGTTTGAAGGTCCTACAGATCATCCTTGTGTCGTTTTCGGTGTCAGAAACCTGCTTGACAGGGATCCTTCACGTTACAAGCGGCTTGGTTTTACAAAACCGGACAAAGACTCGAACCCTAACCCTCTAAATTCAAGTTCCTGAATCCCGAAACCACGAACCCTATAGACTTAAACCATGATCCCCAAAGCCATAAACCACAATCCCGAAGGCCACAAACCCGTGCACACGGAAACCCAGTTGATCCTCTGAAAGAAACACAGACCTCTGAACCATCGCGATACTGAACAAAGATCATAAGTCGTACATGTACCCATATAGTAGATACTCAGGCCTTAAAGCACCTATAAGGGGACCCCTTTGAGGCTTAAGTATCTGCTATAAGGGTACATGGAGCTTTTGGGAAACACAACCAGACCGAGACCCCACTCAACCGCGTCCGCCTCCAGTTTGGTCGTCGTGGCGACGTCTTCGTTGAAGACCCAATTTACGGAGTCGACGCTACCTCCCGCTTCCGGCGATCTCTGACCTGTTCCGTGGAACAATCCCCAAGTGTCAATGATAATTTGAATAGTTAACTCAACTGTGAACCAAAAGCTTGCCCTCAACAACGCTGAAGGATACCTACCCAACTCTAAACCCTAAACTTGACCGAACACACTACTGTAAACTGTAGTTAACTGTGGAGTTCAGGGCCTGCTGATGAGGACCGGCCGGCTGCCGCAGACGTGCGCTGGAGAAGGCACATTGGTGCCTGAGGTCGGACCACACCCGGGTTTTGAAGAAGGGCTTTGGGAGTTCGGGTTTGGGGAAAGTAGACTTGAGGGCTCTCCCAAAGGCTCCATGTACTTTTATAGCAGATACTTAAGCCTTAAAGGGGTCCCTGTAGAGGTACTTTAAGGCCTAAGTATATACTATATGTGTACATGGAGCCTTAGGGCTCTGGGGCTTGTGGTTTTAAATTTCTGGAGGGCCTTAAGCCTGGGGATGGACGAGAGTTTTTGAGTTAGCGGTTCAGGGTTTAGGGTTTAGGTTTTAGGGTTTAGGGGCTAGTTTCGTGTTTTGGATTCGGTGGTTTACAGGGTTGAGGGCGCAGGTCTTTGAGTCTGCTGGACACGGCAAGATGATAGGCTTTCACGAGCTTCCGGGAAAGTGAATGTGCTCCTGACCATTTGCAATTTGTGTCAACATCGCGATGCGACAATCAGCCTGTCACAACCATACTTTAGAAGGGGTGGCTATAAGGATTATATTAGGGCCCTATTATATCCCTATTATACCACCATTACAGGGTGGGGGCCCCTTCTAAACCATACTACTAACCCTAAACCCTAAACCCTAAACGCTAAACCCTAAACCCTAAACCCCTGTCACAACCATACGACTCCTCAGCACGGCTCCAAAGACTCGGGCCCCTGTCTGGAAAGGTTGGGGGTTTGGAGTCGAAGGCTCACCTTTGCTGAGTGTAGGGTTCCTTTAAAGGGGTCTATAAGGGTTACTATACGGGTTACTAAAAGGGATGTAGGAACCCTTATAGTTGCTGAGTTCATAAGCCTTAGAAAGTGTACACTTTCAGATTTATGGTGTGTAATACGATCCCAACAAATGTAAAGTGCATCCACTCAGCTACTAAGCTACTGCCTCTACAATCCCATGGCCTGAGCATCATCCTGAGCCAGCGCCGGATGTGGCACAGCCCTTGCTTGGGCAATTTGTGGCTTCCGGGGCATGTACTTGGAGGGGCAGGGGACTTATATAGTAAGTCGTTTATAAGTGGGTTATAATTGGAGTAACTCTATTTAGGGTACTTACACTTACTACTTACTAAGTCCCCTGCCCCTCCAAGTAGGGCCCTGACCCTTTACCGAATCCTGTACACTCTTCCGTACAACAGCAAAACCTCAAGCTCAAAATACACACAATTAGGCGCTGTGGGCGCAAGAAGTCGAGGAGGGCTGTGGGTGGAGTTGTGGCACAAATCTTTGGGCCGTGGGTGTAAGGCTGCAAAATTGAAGCTTTGGGGGGGCTGGGTCTATGGCATAGGGCTTACCCTAAGGCTCCATGTACCCATATAGTATATACTTGGGCCTTAAAGTACCTATATGGGACCCCTTTGAGGCTTAAGTATCTACTATAAAGGTACATGGAGCCTTTGGGTTAGGTCTCGCAAAGAATGCAAAGTCCGATCATGCCAGAGCCTGGTTTCGGGGGAACTTGCAGCGGCTTCCCGCAGTTCTTCCACTTGAGGTCCACGTCAGAAAGCTTCTCTGCCCAGTTACAAGCCAGGTGAAATACATACATACACAAGACGACCAAACCAAAATCCTCAAATCATGCTCTCAGCCTGGGAAATCCTCAAATCCCACACCTTAAGTCACTCGTTCCAAGCATGGTGAAGTAAGGCATTGCTTCTAGAAAGGGTCTAGTCTACAACGGAACCTCATTCATCACAGCCAGGCCAGCCGACATTCAGAAACAACTATTCAATGAACCTTTGGGACTTCGCGTCGGCGATGAAAAAAGCCGGAATCACCCAGGCGCCTTCGTCCAAAATCTCAAAGCCTCTCTAAACCCGCGATTTTGCCCCCCTCGCGGATACGAAGCCCCAATTTGAGCTGTCAAAGAACCCGACATCCAATAGAGACCTGACGCTAAAGCCTAAATTGTGAGCTCAAGCCTAGATTCGGATCGCAACCGCATTGCGAAAAATATCAGGATCTCACTGTGAGGGGCTTGAAACCTCCATTACTGGGACCCGTCCTTACTACCCCCAAACCCTACACCCCTAAACTCTAAACCCTAAGCCTCGTCTTGCCTTGGAGGGCTCCTGTCCTTCAAAAACCCCATAAGCCCAAAAACCCGAGAACCCTGCAGTTCCAGAACTCCTAGGGTCCTATGGTAGAACTCCTAGGGTACCTTTAAGGGGCTCCTTTAGGGGATCTATAGGGTATAGGGTCTAGGGTTTAGGGATACGAATCCTGCATTACCCATTAAAAGGAATATACCATAATTACCATAGTTTAGGGTCCTTAAGGCAATGCAGGATTTATATCGTCAACAGTAGAGCCTCAAACCCTAAGCCCTTAAACCCTTAAACCCCCGACTCGGACCAGCCCTATAACCGCCAAACCTCGCCTTTAAACCCCTAAACCCCTGAGCCCTGAGCCCTAATAAAGGGGCGCCTGCATAATGAGAATAAGGTCTTGGGGTACAGTATACTATAGTTATAATAAGGAACCCCCAAAATCGTGTTTGTAATTCTTGAAGCGCCCACAGGACTTGGAGGGGCAGGGGACTTAGTAAGGTTTATAAGTAGGGCTATAATTGGGGTAACTCCATTTAGGCTACTTATAACTCTACTTATAGCCTACTTACTACTTACTAAGTCCCCTGCCCCTCCAAGTAAACCCCTAAACCCTGAAGCCCATAGATCCCTTTTAAGGAGCCCTTTAAGAACCCTACAAAAAAAGTAGGTCATAACAAGCTGGCCCGAGCGGCCCTGTCGCTGTGCACTGGTTCAGGCCAAAACTCCAGGTGCCTCGGCTAAGAAGAGTTTGGGAGTCAGCGGGCTCTACTGTAGGGGTTCCTTTCAGGGATCTAGATGGGTTCCTTGAAGGGTTTGGGGTTTAGGGTTTCGGGTCTACTTGGACAATCATGGGACGTAGGACGTCAAGTTATAAGTCCCTTGATGGGGTTTTTGGTCATGACAAGTATAGTTACCCCAACAAATAACCCTCCCTAGTTACCAACTCCCATGACCCTTTAAGTAATATCGGGGCCTTGATATTCAGAGTAGGGATCCGGGGTATATCGACTGGACGGTTTAGGAGTTTGGGGGATTAGCAGCGCCTGTAACATGATATGCATATATATATATATGTACATATAGAGGTCTGACGTGTGTGTGCGTAATCTCGATATCATTCTACCGCAATACACCCCAAACCCTGTTCCGATCACAGATTTCTATACTGAAATTAGACCCCAAGCAAGAACTATGATTTTAGCTGTTTCTTAACGGTGAAAGGAACCAAACAAATACAAAATTATTTATAAGTCTCCCTAAGATTTAAGGACCCTACATTCGGGGTACCTGGGGCCCGAGCATACCAGGAGCGAGACCCATCTCAGCCACGTGCTCCACAGGACCTGCCGCAAGAAGGCAGAGAGCCAACGCGATATACTCATTAGGGTGTACAGATAGCGGTTTAGGATTTAGGGGTTTAGGGGTTTAGGGTTTAGGGTTCAGGTGTGTGTGTGAGAGAGAGAGAGAGTATATGTGTATATATATATATATATATGTACACACATGCATACACATATATATATATATATAATACACACATGCACAGGCCAAGAGGGTGCTGTTACTGTTGTTCAGGCCTACGCCAAGACGGCACACAGCATGGCCTCTCTGTAGATGGGTAGTTCTTTAAACTAGGGTCCTGTTTTAAGCCCCCCAAAATAGCACGGAACCCTTGTTTAAACAACAAAGCTCCTAAACAGGACCCTCATCTAGAGACATACTCATATGCTGCATCGGCTTCGGGTACATCCCGAACCCAAGTGCCGAGCTCGAGAAACAAAACGAGACCCCGAAAGTGAATTCAACAGCGCGCTTGGGGCTGATACCCCAAGCCTGAGATCAGACACCCTCACACGCTTCCGTCCAACTGGAAAACTTAACCCTCAAACTACTGTAAACTCATTTGCGTGTACTTGCTTGATTATTCTGTGAACAGAATGCTAATACAGCTAGACACGACAAGCGCGAGGGGACGATCAGGACTCAATGCGTTTCTCATGTCAGG
The DNA here is from genome assembly GCA_905221615.1 of Symbiodinium sp. CCMP2592. NCBI lineage: Eukaryota > Dinophyceae > Suessiales > Symbiodiniaceae > Symbiodinium > Symbiodinium sp. CCMP2592. The sequence continues at coordinate 629,743 of CAJNDT010002768.1, forward strand.
GGCCTTGAGTTTCGAGATTTCGCCCTAAACCCTAAACCCTAAACACTAACGACCCGAAACCCTGAACCCGGCGTTAGGGACTTATGTCTTAGAAGCTTCTGGCTGAGCGGTTGCGGCTTCAGCTCGAAGTGCGTCCCCTGACGCGTAACTCTTTCTCGGCCAAGGTTAGAGAGGGATCGCGGCGGAGCGGTATTGATGTCTTTCAGAGATTAAGGCTTCGTTTCCTGAACCCTAAACCTTAAACCCTAAACCTTAGATTTGTTTGGGAGTTTCAGAAAACAACTAGTAGGATCCTTATTATGCGGACCCCAAAATAAGGTACCCCGAATTTTCGGAAACTCTGAACCCTAGAACCTGTACAGAACCCTTATAGATCCCTTCAAGGAACCCTTACAAATCCCTCTAAGTTCCCTGAACCCTAAACCCTAAGGAGCGTTTAAACATGTTTTATAGCCCTCAAGGCGCCCCTAAAGCCTAGGTGTACCACAGCACGATCATGCTCCACTCCGAGCCCCAACCTCCAAACCCGGACTTAGTAAGGGTTCTTAAAGGGCTCCTTAAAGGGATCTATAGGGTTCCTTAAAGGGATCTATGGGGTTTTAGGGTTTAGGGTCTACTTGGAGGGGCAGGGGACTTAGTTCTATAGGTTATAAGTCGGGTTATAATTGGGGTAACTCCATTTAGGGTATTACCAAGTCCCCTGCCCCTCTTAGCAGCCCCTGCAGTCACTGCATATGTGACCGTTTGGAGGCTATGGCAAGACCGTATTAAAACCCCAAAAGCAACCTGGCCCTTGCCCTAAAAGCATCCTGGCCCTAGCAAAACGCTGTAACACCCAAACCACTTCCCCTGTGAGGTTAAACATGACCCGGCCTGGTCGCAGCGCGCCATGTAGGCGCAGCTGCTTCCTCTGGTTTCACGGTTTAATGAAAGGCCTTGGGTTTACTTCGGGTCGGGTTTCGCGCTTATAAAAACCCTAACCCCTAAACCATGGGGCAACCCTAAACCCTAAACCTAAACCCTAAAAAACCCTAAACCTAAACCCTATAAACCCTAAACCCTTTTTTTGGTGGGTCGGAACTTTGCAGCTTCGTGAGCCTCCAACACAACAGCGTGGGGCATGTTTCCATGAAGTTTGACACTGAAGTCACTACCCCCCCGGTTTAGGGTTTAGGGCCCTCCCCCTACCCCCCCACCCAAAGCGTCGCTATGAGAAACAGCTCAGTTGGGAAGTGTTCCTAGCTGGTGCGCGATTGGGCAACTAGAACCCCTTAAGGCTCACAAGAACACGGTAATGTAGGAACCTGATTCAGAAACCGTGGGCCTATAACCCCAAATATAGTAGGATCCATAATAAGGAACCCTAACGAAGGCACAAGGTGTCTTAATCAGGTTCCTACATTACAAATGCCAATGCCAAAGAGCCCAAAGTACGTTTATAGGAGAATGTAGGGCTTCTATATTAGGGATTACTATTAAATGGTTTTATGACCCATGTGGAAACTGCGCCTGTGCACATCCATGCCGGCTATGTTGTCTACAGTGACAGCTCCTTACACCTACAGGTCATTCATTTAGGGGGCGGTTGCCTGTAAGGGCTCGGTAGCGCAAGGATTGGAGGCTCTTTCTGTAGCGAACAAAGGGGCATTCTGGCGGTTCCGAAGAACTCCGATGGATGAGTCTCGCTGATCTGTGGTTTCCAAGGTGTCTTCCAGCATCTTTACTCTTTCGGAGATGGGAGCTTCCGAAAATTCGGGGTACCTGATTTTGGGGCTTATAATTACAACAAGGATCCTACTATTTCGGGCACCAAATGAGGATCCCCAGGATCCCCTATTTTCGGAAACTCCCATCTGAGGAACGTGAGCAAGCCAACTTCCCCACATGCGAACCCCCAACACGACACAGTTCGCATACAAGGTTCCGAGGCCCTGCACAAACCTCGATCGTAGGTTCTATCTCTACCCTGAGGCTCCAAGCATACACGTAGTACCTACTTCGGGGTCGAAAGTCTATAAATCTAACTACTACCTTCTTTTGGCTTTTTGGAGCCCTAAACCCTAAAACCTAAACCCTAAAACCCTAAACCCTAAAAACTAAACCCTAAACCCTATAAACCCTAAACCGTAAAACCTAAACCCTAAACCCTAAAACCTAAACACTAAACCCTAAAACCTAAACCCCAAAACCTAAAACCTAAACCCTAAACCCTATAAACCCTAAACCCTAAAACCTGAACCCTAGACCCTAAAACCCCCTACACACCCAGGCCCAGAGCCAAGTCTCTGAAACGAGGCCAAGTTGCCACGGCCCGCCGTTCCGTACCGCAAGATGTAGTTCAGTTCCTTCCCCAAAGGCTCCATGAACCCATACCCTAAGGCTCCAAGGACTCACATTTTAAGGCTTTTGGGCCTAAAGGCCTTATTATATAAGGCTTTTGGGCCATTTTGAGCCTTAGGGATATAGTAGGTACGTACTTAGGCCTTAAAGTAGCCATGTAGGGACCCCTTTAAGGCCTAAGTACCTACTATATGGGTACATGGAATGGAGCCTTAGGGTTCAGCGTGGAACTTAGCAAGCCCCTCTTCAGAAAAACGGAGGGGATCCGGTAATGTAGGGGGCCTTAAGAATTAGAATAATTAGGGCCCATTTATGCTAATTATAGTTAATATTAAGGAACCCCCAAAATAGTACTGGTTAAGGACCCTATAGCACCCGTCCTTTCTCTGAAGCCAAACCCGTCACTCGCAGACATTCCATGCGCGCTAGTCTCCTAAGACGGTTTGCTGCTACAGCTATGCCAGATTTCTGGCAAGAGCCACACATTACCCGAAACACCAAATAAACCCTAAACCATATACCGCAAATTCTGATTCTGGAACCCAAACTGTGTGTCGCCTCCTTGCGAAACGCCCGAAGGTGTCAAAAGAAGGCGGGGGTGACGCCGGCATGGAGGGATTTCCGCACCCAGCTATCACCTCGCTCCTTGAGCCCCAGCACCGACAGGAAGCACTTGGCTGAGAGGGGGCTAGAAGGGGGGGGGGGGGTAGGGATTTCCTATAGTCTCCATTGATTTTCTTTTTGGGGTTACCGTATAGGATCTATAGGATCCTAATTACATAATTGGTTAAACCAACGACAGGAACTACAATGGAGACTCTATATAGCCTCCATTGTAGTTCCTGTTGTTGGTATAGGTATAGGCTAGGATTTAGGGCTTGATTTTCGGGCTAGGGTTCCGCAGGCACATATGTTCTCAATGAGGAAGCAGCTCGCATCATCTTCCGCCTGAGGTATACGGCGCCCCCCCACACCCGAAACTCCAGACTCCTCCCACCCCAAACCCTAACCCTAAGGCTCCAAGGACTCACATTTTACGGCTTTCGGGCCTAAAGACCTTAGTATATAAGGCTTTTGGGCCATTTTGAGCCTTAGGGTAACGAAGCCAAAAGCCTCAAAACACTGAGCCCTCAACCGGGCCTTAAACGCCTTATAAACCTCAAACACCTTAAAACCTGCACGTGTACCTGAACCCTCTACCCTACTTAGTTGCAGAGTTCATATACGCTTTCAGTTTTATAGCGGGTAGTATTATCGTGTAAAGTGTATCCGCTCAGCTACTAAGCCTAAACCCAGACCCTCGAAAAGATCCAAAAAGTAGATCCCTTAATGGGGGTTCTTGTAAAGTACCCTTAGTAGTATAGGGACCCAAATTAATTAGGGGATCTACTTTCTAGATCCTCCTGAAGCCCAAAAGGACCAGTGACCCGTGGGTTCCGTGCAGAAAACGAGGACCGGCCCTTCCAGGACCACCGTGGAACAGGACCAAAGAAGATAGCCCAGCCAGCTCCAGCCTAGGAATTCTGAGGCTTTCAGGCTGTTGGGTATCTTTTACATGACCTTATACGGGTCTCTGTCTATCAGGATTTTCAAACCTTCATGTGGGTTCATACGGTTATTTTCATAAGCCTAAGGCTCTAAGGACTCATGCTTGAAGGCTTTTAGGCCCAAAGACCACAATCTGTGAGGCTTTTGGGGCTATGTCGATAAGCCCTGAACCCTAGACCCCTAAATCCCTAAATCTTAAACCCCGATAAACCCTAAACCCTTTTCGCAATCCGCCCGAAGACCATTTTAAAGAACTATATATAGAAACCACAATAAGGAATCCTGAAAAGGTAGGTCTTTCCGGCTAATTACAGGTAGGGTTAACCCTATATACTTGGAGGGGCAGGGGACTTAGTAAGTAGGTTATAAGTAGAGTTAGAAGTACCCTATAAATGGAGTTACCCCCATTATAATAACCCTTCTTATAACCTTACTTACAAAGTCCCCTGCCCCTCGAAGTAGCGTTTAGGGTTTAGGGTTTTTGGTTACCAGCACCCACCAAGGACCCTTTAATGGAGCCCTTAGTTCCCGAGTTCCTAAGCCCAAAAAAGTTTAAACTTTCGAATTCAGCCTTGAGATGGTCTCATCATCCCAAAGGGTTCTAGAGTTTATAAACTCAGCTACTAAGTAATAGTGTGTATTTAGGGGAAATGGAGGGTAGTTGCGGGGGGGGGGGTTGCTCGTAGGATTCAGGGCTTAGCAACAACAATTGTGCAAAGCTTCCCAGAACGCAATACAATACAGAAACCTTCCTGAATCCCGGCTCTGTGAAGGAGGGTCATAAGCGAGGAGGATGCCTCCAACCCACCGAGTTTGCCTACCCGACCCTTTTCTCGTGCTTTTGTTGTTTGCTTTTGCTGTTTGCTTTTGCTGTGCACGAAAATGATGTTGTAATTCGTAGATGTCTGACGTTGTCGAGGGCTTATAGATTGGGGTCACCACACAAGATTAGAGGGCCAAAGGTACGTTGCTATTCAGGCACTCAAACACCCACAACCCCCGCACTGCACATCGACCGAGGCTGCCAACGCGCACAGCCAAAGCCAATGGCTATCAACATCAGGGCCCGAAACAGGACCTCGGTACTGATAGCACTTAGAGTATACTTAAGTCCCGAATTAAAAATCTGTCTTTTCGAGCTGGAGAGACAGGGTGCAAATATATGACACATCTCCGAGTAGCCCGTGAAATAGGGAATTAAAATTTAGCATCGAGGATGACCGGAGAGGACTTCGGAAGCTTCGTGTCGCTGCAGGCATCGTGGGTGATTCGGGGCGGCTGAGACGCAAACCCCCAAACCCTAAACCCCTAAACCCGAAACCCCTAAACCCCAAACCCTAAACCCCCAAACCCTAAAGCCCTAAACCCTAAACCCCCAAACCCTAAACCCCTAAACCCTAAACCCCCAAACCCTAAAGCCCTAAACCCTAAACCCTAAACCCCTAAACTCCTAACCCCTAAACCCTAAAACCCCTAAACCCTAAACTCTTATGCCCAAAACCCTGTTCAGGGGCCCTCAGACTCGCTCCATGTACCTAAACCTTCAAATATCACTGATTTCAAGAATATACCTTAGAAGCTGCCCCCACCCTGTAATAGTGGTATAATAAGAATATAATGGGGCCCTAATATAATCCTTATAGTCACTATTACAGGGTGGGGGCCGCTTCTAGAATATACCCTATATCATACTGGAATCCCTAATATCAAAGTTATGGTCCCTTTTGGGGTACCCTAAATATTAGGTGCCGTATTATAATGAGGACCCAAAAAGGGACCCTAATATTGACAACCACCCATTTAGGATAATCATATTCAGTAATTACGGGATGTTGGTTAGTCGGTGTACTAAGCTTCCTACTGTCTGTGCACAAACCTAGTGATTCCCCTCCTGCAAAGCTGCTTGGAGGGGCAGGGGATTAGTAAGTCGTTTAGAAGTAGGGCTACAATTGGAACAACTCCATTTAGGGTACTTATAACTTATAACTCTAAATAACCTACTTACTAAGTCCCCTGCCCCTGCCTTTATAAGTAGGGTTATAATTGGAATAACTCGATTTAGGATATTTATAACATATAACTCTATACTTATAACCTACCTACTAAGTCCCCTGCTCCTCCAAGTGGTCTGCAAGATCAGACCACGGATCGGGCCGGCTGGCTGACTCCACTTGCAACCCCAATTAAGGTACTTATAACCTTACTAAGTCCCATGACCCCCATTATAGAACCCCTCTAGATCCCTTTAAGGAACTCTATTATAGAACCCTCTAGTAAAGCGGATTTGCATTTTCAGCACCTTTTTACCAACTCTAGAAGGGTGTTGGGCTTAGGGGCCTTAATAATTGTAATAGGGTTTTGGTCTTTCCTTACTATAACGATAGTATAATAGGCCCCCAAACCCTATTACAATTCTTAAGGCCCTTGCTCCCAACTCCACAGCGGCCCTGAAGTACCTAATATAGGGGCCTAAATAATTATGTACAATCCTTGGGGCTCCTTATGATAAATATAATATAATTCCAGCAACAAACCCTGTTCATTATTAAGGCCCGATATTAGACCTATATAAACACTAACCCCAATGCCAAAACCCCTCAACGCTTTGCTGACCCTCAGGCTCCATGTACCCATATAGTATATACTTATGTAGGCCTTAGAGTACCTGTTTGGGGACCCCATTTAAGTGAAGTATCTACTCTAAAGGTACATGGTGCCTTAAAACCTAAACCCTCACACTTTATAGAACCCTTAGTTGAAACCTACGTAAAGGATGATGGGACTTAGTAACTGGGGTTATAAATAACGTAACAAGTTATAGTTATAATTACTTATAACCCCAACTAAACTAAGGTACGTATAACCTTACTTGCTAAGCCCCTTGATCCTCCAAGTATTACGGGTACATGGAGCCTTTGGGTGAACTGAGGCTGTGACGAAGGCCAGCAGCGAGTTGAAAAGGCCGGCCGGGTCGATGAACAGGTCGTCCTAGAATTTTAGGGGGTTAGGATTTCGGGCTTCAGGGGTTTTGGGTTTAGGGGTTTAGGAGTTTAGGGTTTCGGGGTTTAGGGGTTTAGGGATTAGGGGTTTTAGGGTTTGGGGGTTTACAAAGGTTTTAGAACTTTTGGGGTTTACGGTTTCGTTTTTGCTTCCCTAAACCCTCGAGCCTACACCCTAATGAATCCGGGATGCAAGGACCCTCAACCCAAAACCCTAAAACCTGGATGTTTAGCACCCTGAAACCTAGACCATCGACCCTAAATCCTGAAGGCATTAGGACCCTCAACCCCTAACCCGCAACCCTAAATTCTGGGTGTCAGGACCCTTTACTAAACCCTAAATCCTGGGTGTCACAACCCTAAACCCTGAAACCTTAAACCCTAAACCTTAAGAACTACCGTCTTGGCTCATGAGCTTTCAGCACAGAGGCCACAGAGATTCAGCGAGCTTGGGTGTAGGATTTAGGATTAATGTAAGAAACTGTAGGAACCTGATGAAGAAACCTCGGGCCTTATTTGGGTTCCTGATGATATGAATCCTAGTATTTTAGGGCTTATAGTTTCTTAATCAGGTTCCTACATGAGGGTTTGAGGTTTAGGGTTTGGGGGTCTTGGATCTGGAATCTGCGCGCTTTTTCTCTGTTCCACCCGAGTTTGGGACGTAAGGCCAAGGCAGAGGAAAACCACGTGAATGCAAAGCGAAGGACACGTAGTAACGTTCTCACACCTGCTTGTCGAGTATCCTGGAGAACTATGACCTTTGGGAGTAGTTTGTTATTTGGTCATTGCACCCCAAAATCTAAAGAGCAAAATGCACGACGGCTTTAGAGGAAGCTGTGCGCCCGATCCAGGCCCAGGCAGAGATTTCAGTGAACGATTTTACTGCATCCCTGAGCCCCAACACACCAACCCTTATGGGAACCCTTCACCCCTACACCCTCAACCCTAAACCCTAAACCCTACACCCAAAACCCTAAACGCTAAACCCTACACCCTAAACCCTACACCCTCAACCCTAAAGCCAATAACCCCCAATCCGCCATGAACCCCAAACCCCCGAGCCCCTAAACCCTGAGGCCAAGCCCAAAGCCCCTCAACCACCTGACCCAAACCCTGAACCCTACACCCCTAAGACGCTTTTAACCTAAACCCTCAGACTAGAACCACGATTGTTATGCTTTGGGGATCCTTATTCCGGTCATACAATAACATATCCGGAAAACCCCACTCCTAATTATTAAGGCCCTCAAAATAGCGACAATCCTTGAAGCCCTAAGCCCTGAAGCCCTACCTCCAAAGCCGTGAACTCTAAGCCCTGAACCACGAAGCCCCGAAAATCAAAACCATGAGCCCCGAGACCTAAATCAAACCCCTACCTATGGTCTCCATTGTAGTTCCTTTTTGGGGGTTGCATTAGAGGATCCTAACTACATATTTGGTTAAACCAACAAAAGGAACTACAACGGAGACTATAGGTAAACCCTTAACCCCAAGAACCGAAAACCCAAACCCTGAACCCTGAACCCCCAACCCTAAACATCCCGAAACCTCAACCGTTGACACAATGAGCCCCTACTGTTGATGATATAAATCCTGCATTACCTTAAGGACCCTAAACTATGGGAATTATGGTGTATTCCTTATTATGGGTAATGCAGGATTTATATCATCAACCGTAGTATGGGCCCTTAGCCTTGGGATCGGTATATACCTACGATATACCCTATATAGACTAGGGTCCCTACTTGGAGGCCCTTTTGACTTAGTAAGTAGGGTTAGTAAGGTGGGTTATGGGGTTTCTAATAGGGTTTCTAGGGGATCCTAAGTAGACTTACTAAGTCAAAAGGGCCTCCAAGTAGAACTCCCTCAACAAAGGTCGAAGGGTCCATTTTAGGGGCCCATACTTCGAAGCGTAGAGAACCTCTATACCCTAAACCCTAAACCCCTAAACCCCCCTAAACCCTAAACCCCTAAAACCCTAAACCCCGAAACACCCTCAAGCCGGTAAAGTGCCCGAGCCCCTCGCCGCCACGGCCCGTGCAGCTTGGAAGATTCCTGGCCGGCCGACCTCTGCGTGTGGGTGGTAGTCAAAATTATGGTCCCTTTTTGGGTCCCTATTATAATACGGCGCCTATTATTTAGGGTACCCAAAAGAGAGACCTTAATTTTGACAACCACCCGTGTGCTTTCCGGCCGAGGATTGGGGCTTTACTTAAAGGATCATGGGACTTAGTAAGTTACCTTAATTGGGGTTATAAGTAGTTATATGTATAGCTACCCTAATTATAACCCTATTACTAAGTCCCATGATCCTGGAAGTCGGGCTTCAGGGGTTTAGGGGTTCGGGGGTTTACCCAGGGGCCCCAAAGTAGTTCCTTTTTGGGTGTGTCCTCTTTTCTGGTTAGGGACTTTAAAAAATACCTAAAAAGGAACTACTTCAGGGCCCCTGGGTAAGGGTTCGGGGGTTTCGGGGTTTCTGGGTTTAGGGGTGTAGGGGCTTAGGGTTCAGAGCTAGGGCCGGCTACGGTGTAGGGTTTTTAGAGCTTAGGGCCGTTAGGTCTTAGGGTTTTGAGGGCTTGGGGCCGTTAGGTCTCAGGGTTTTGAGGGTTTAGGGCTTTTAGGGCTTAGGGCCGTTACCTGGACCTCAAGAACATGTAGAATAATAGTCTTTTAGAGGTTTTGGGTCATTATTTTACCTACTTTTGGGGGTCTAGGTAGGTCTTAGGGTTTTGAGGGTTTAGGTCTTTGCTGGTGGAGGTGTGCTGCGGCCCTCTTTCGAATGTCGGGTGCACTTAAAGGATCATGGGACTTAGTAACTACTTATAACCCCAATTAAGGTACCTATAACCTTACTTACTAAGTCCCATGATCCTTTAAGTGGGGTTTGGGCATAGCTTGAAGGTTCCCAAAGGCTCGCAGTCGCACCTTAGCAACTCCTTTATTATGTTTGGAACAGGGCTTTGAGCGTTCATGCGAAAATTAGGTGACGAGTTATAAAGGGGATACGGCCATTAAGGTTGAATGATTGAGGGTAGCTATGTTGAATCATGGGACTTCCTTGTGGTTATAAGCGAGCTATGAGCATAGCTACCCTAATCAAACCCTAGTCCTTTGACTAGGGCCATGAGTGAGTTGGGGTTGTACGGCTCTCAAATTATTAGACCAGGCTTCTGGCGTAGATGTTACCTTAATAAAACAAGAACTCCCAGAGCTCAGAAGCAGTACAGAAATATTTTAGTGTTCCCTTGGAGGTTTGGACTATATACAAAAAACATACTCCTAAGAGCAATAGAGGATTCAACCCTAAACCCTAAACCCTAATTCCTAAACCCTTACTTATAAGTTTCGTTCTAGAGACCTGCAGGAGCGTCGTGATGATGGCGAGGGTGAGAAATCCCATCTGGCATGGACGAGTTTCATGCTTTTCAGGGTGTAGGGCTCCAGCCGTACCGTTGTTTTGGCTGCTTGAAGACTATGCTTCACGTGTGTCGGGGCATGGGATCAAACCCCTAAACTAAACCCCTAAACCCCTAAACCCTAAACCTGAAACGGTAGCAGTGGTTGTCTGGTGGTTCAATGTAAGCAATGTGCTTTGTTGCGAGACTCTTCTGAGAAGGGTTAGAACCAAGAATAAAGCTAACACCATGGAGATCCTTCCAGGACCCCCCCAAGTGCCCTTTGATAGAGCCCTTGTGGTCCCTAATAGTGGGTATTTGGAGTAGAGTAGGGGGGTAGTTGGGGGGGTAACGGTTCTCAAAAGGGTTTAGGGTTTAGAGTTTGGGCTCTAAACCCTAAACCCTCGGGTTGAGGTTATGAAGACCCTAAACCCAAGACTCCAGGAACCCCCGGATCACATTCGAGATCTCTCAGGCCGCGACTTAAAGAAGGGTTGTCAGAACGGTTACTAATTTTTGGGTGCTTAAGCAGATCCCTGACTGCACAAAGTCTGACTTGTTTATGTTTTCGTGTTTGGTTTCAGCTGCTTACCGTAAGGCTCCATGGTAATTAATTCCTTTTGGGTGTTCATGTTTAGAACCCTATAAGGTAATCCCGAAAACTCCAAAACCCTCGACTGGGAAAGTTTTCATAACCCTTTTATAACTAAACTACAACCCAAGTATAAGTCACATCAATGAGGTGCGTACGTAGGCTGTTTTTGGTTTGTAGCGCCCTAACCTCTAAACTTGTAGAAGCAATTATAATATAATATATGGCCTTCCAACATCCCTTGATTAGGGATTAACTACATTGAATGATAGGAGGATGCCGAAGATGATTCAATGTACATTCCTTAAGTAACCTCCCGCAAACCAGGAACGCAAAGGCCTGAAACGACAAGCATTCACCGAGCACCTACCTACCCTCTGAGGTGCACCTGTCTAAGCACCCCTCTACCATCTTAGCCACGAACGCGCACACATCTGATTGCTGCATATACATATAGACAGGTACGTAAGCAAACCAAAACTACGGAATCCAGCCAGCCACCCACCCACCCACCCACACACCCATGCATGCATGCTGTCATCGGTGCAGGTGACAAGGCTTATGTGTTGCGTAAAGGTGTGGTTTCTATCGCACGCATGCCTGCAGATACGAGAATGTAGGCGCGCAGCTTTTCGTGTGAGTTTAACTGTGGAAAGCAGATTTTGTGTAAGGATGCAGTGTCCTCTATTCGTCGCGTCGAGGCAGTGCAGGTATGTGAATCTGAAGCGTAAACCCCAGAACCCTATGCCTATAATCCTGGATTAGTCCTAACATCCTTGAACATAGATGACTAACGCGAGGCACGACGCCTCCCAGTCAAACATGTGCATACCCTCAACTTCCGAAAATGATCCTATATGGGAGTTTCCGAAAGTTAGGGGAACCTTATTTTGAGGTCCTTGAAAGAAGGATCCATATCTAGGGTACTTTATTCGGGTCCCCTGTTTTCGGAAACTCTTATACATCACTCGTGAACCCTTACATTCGATGTGAACCTGGGTTTAGAGTTTAGCAAACCCTTACCTTCGACATCGACCTGGGCTTGTGGTGACTTACCTTCGATTATAGGATCCTTAAGGGAGGGTGGTTCAAGGGGGGAGGGTATAAGGAATCCTTAGGGGACTGTAAGGGAACCTTAGGGAGTACTAGGGAGAATTAGGGATCACCAGGCTATATACCCCCCTTGGACCCCCCTCCCTTAAGGATACTACAATTCGACCGGGGCTTGCAGTGATTTGAGTTTGAACAAGCTGGAGATCAGCCCCCGAACGGTAAGACGGTAAGAATCCTCACCCCCCCCCCTGCCCATCCCCGCTGCTTTTATTTCAAGCGTCGCCAGAGTGGTGTCTTTTAATTTAACCCCGCCCCGTGCTTGTTCAAGGAACCGAAAACCAAGACAAACAGGGAGGCAGGGAAGTTAAAAATTTCCATGCCGTCTGCCGATCAAGTTGACCCGGGTTGTCGGACGCGTGCATGGGAACACTAGATGGGAAGCTAGGTCGCCCAGAAAGCATGCTGGAAACAGAGATAGCCTCTGATTGGGTCCTTTGGACGCTTAGGGTTTGGGCCTGATAATGAGATATTAAGGGAAGCAGGCCATCTGGGCTTCCTCGGAACTTGAAATATGGAAAGGGTTTCCTGCGTCTTCAGATGCCTTCAGGCTTGAGGGTGTGGTTCAGAGGTCCCGGGCTTCAAAAAGAAGCCTGAACAACTACCAAATTACAACTAAGTACAGTAATTTTGACATTGATATTAAATCTAAGTACGGAAATTTTGATATACTCGGAAACCATGCTTCTAGTATTGAAGGGGTTAACGATGAAAGGCCACACAGGAAACTCAAAGGGAGTTGACGCGGCCGGACTTGCGCCGTGCGGCGACGATCATCCCGCGCATCCAAGGTGCTTATAGGGTTTAAAAAGAAGCGCACCCAGACACTCCAATATCATCCAATATCCCTTAATTAAGGAATATTCCTTAAATCATATAAGCGGTCCTACTATAATTTAAGGTATATATTCCTCAATTAAGGCATATTGGAGTCTTAGGGCGGGCTACCATCAGTGCCGTGTAGCTCCAAATTCGAGCCGCTTTTCTACACGAAAGTCGGAAAACGACACCCCTGGACACGCTCCTGCCAGGACTTTCCGGCAGGGTTGCATAAAAAAGTTGCCTCAAAAAATTACCTAAACAACATAAACCCAAAACCTGAAACCCTAAACCCTGCACCTCAAACCCAATAAGACTCAAAACAAACCCTGAACCCTGAAGCTTTTCAACCGGGCTTCCTCACAAACGGATGCCCTGCAGGATTTGAACCTCGGTATCTGCCCAAACCATCCGGCCGGAGTCGTCCTGGGAGTACAAGGTTTAGGGTTTCGGATTTTCAATTTTAGAACTCAGTGGTTTCGGGTTTAGGGCTAGGGTTTCAAGGTTTTGGGCTTAGGGTTTTGGGCAGCGGGTTTACAGCAATAGAGAACCCGAAAAAGTGGTACTCGTAAGTATTCAGACTGTCGTCGTATTTCGATGAGCACTTTGTAAACTGATGTTGCTCCTAAACCCTAAATGCGATAATGCCTAAACCCCACTTCGAAAACCCAAACCTTCGAGCATCCCTGAACTCGCACAGTCCCCTTGCACCCCCAAAAGACCTGTCTTTCTTGGCTGGGCGAACTTATTAAGGAAAACTGAAAATAAAACTGAAAAAATTAAATTTAGATAGTGCATGCAAACCCTTGAATAAAACCCGAAACATCCCTCAACCTTAAACCTACTGTAAGCCTTTCTAACACTGTGAGATGATGAAAGCTTAACTTCCTGAAACTGGCACAGGTTCTCGTGAACTCCGTCGCCGTCTGTTCCGGCGTCCATCGTGCAAGTGGCAGAAATCGCAAAATGCCCCTTTAGTACAGGTCCGGAGCGGGGGCTTGTGATAGCCTGACAGACCAGACCCAAGGGTAACCTAGGAATGAAAAGGGTGCCCTTTTTGGGTTAAAGGGAGTTATAAGAGAACCTAAACCCTTAGCAGTAGCAGTTATGTAGGTGAATTAATCCTTGGGAGAGTATATGGGCTTAAGTGTTTAGGGTAACATTAGCCCTGATCTCCCCGAACCGGAACGGAGAACCCTAACCCGTACCATGGATGAACAAAGGACCCATAGGCTCCAGAGTAGTTCCTTTTGGGGATTACCTCATAGGACCCCAACTACTATGGAGCCTTAGGGTAAGCAGCTGAAACCAAACACAAAAACATATATATAAAAACAGACTTTGTGCAGTCAGGGATCTGCAGACCAAGCCTGGGTTATTGTTGCGGTATTACATGGAAGTTTCCGAAAATCATGGGCACCTTTTTTTGAAGTCCTTGTATAATAAGGATCCTATTATTTCAGGTACTATTGTAATTTGTTACATTCGAAACCACTGCGAAAAAAACAACGCTCCTTAGCGTGCATCAACCCTATGCCTCAAGGGATCTTATTGGGTCCTTAAGGGGTTCAGGGCCCTACATATGCGGTCCCTGGAAGGATTTGGCAAGAAGCACAACGAATTCACGCCATCCCCAACGTGCAATGCGCTCCCAAAGGAGAGCTCTGGCACTGGCTGCGATTGTCCTCCTTTCGGGCTTAGGGATTTTATGGTGTGTATGCAGTGTGCGCACGGAGGGTGCACGTGTAACGTTAGCATGCAATCACGCCCCAACCAAACGCATAATCATTCTCAATTAGGGTGTGTAGGGTCACTCAACGGCGGTTCTCTTGCTCTTTGCTTCCCGCAGCAAACAGCTGCTGAGATGGATTGGTGTCGGATGGTGTTGGGTTGTGGGTCTTGGCGGCCTGTACCGGCCACTCAGCAAAGAACGCGGGTTTCTGATCCTACGTGTATCGACCGAAACCGCAGGTCGATTGCCAAACGGTTCAGACTGTCGTCGAAACGGCAATACAAAACTTTGTGCTATGCCAGCCTCTAAATTGCCAAAACAGTGGGTGCAAGGCAAGAGGGGCTAGCTTAAACGGCTCGAGAAACCCCATACTTCCCGAAGCCAGGTTCACATTGAGCCAGCAACTACATAAATGGAGCTACAGTGGAGTATCGGTAGGAATTCGCAGTGTGCACGCTAAAAGGTGCAGGAACAAGTGTGCAGGGTTAGCTAGGTCATGGTTGGGATAGAACTAAAGATGTACATGTTTATTCCTTATTGGGTTTAAGTACCCATAAGAATGTAAAATGCCACCCAACTATTACAAAGTTAGGGTGGGTTTCGGATTTGTGGGCGTAGCGTTTACAGTTTACAGACACCTGCAGTTGTAGATCCTTTCTTGTTGACCGGTTTTGTGGTTAGGACCGTGGCAAAACGACAGTGACTAACAACAAAGCAAATATTGAGCATGTCATTAGGCCGAAAGTGAGACTGCGTTTTGCAACATCCACCTGCTGCTGCTCTTGGCCTCATCCGCAAGTAGTCACTGAGTCGGATGCAGTTGTCTGTGCTTGAGCAGTTAGCCTGGGAAATGATGTCCCTTCTCGACATCTGTAGCCGCCTGCTCACGCCCAGTCTTCCTGGTAGCTTCCGCATGGGCCCGACCACAATCCTGGGGTTTAGGCTTTAGGTTCTACATGGTTTCGGGGTTGGGAGTGCGCGGCTTAGGGTTTGGGGTTCAAGGAGCTTACAACAAGTGGCAGAGGATAGCTCTGATACAGCAGTGACTTCCCTGAGCATGGCAACTTGAACTATGTTCTTAATACGCAGTGCCTGCCTTCACTTGACAGGTCTAGGCTTATATTATACATTCCTCTGCAATCGTATGTCACAGAGGAGTGAAGCGAGCAAACGTCAACCTAAGAAGCCTGCCGAATCCTCTAAATGCCTATGCTCCAACTCTCCTGCTAATTCAAACGAACCCTAAGCCCAAAACCCCTAAACTCCCCAAATCCCCCAGAGCCTATATGTAAATCCTAAAACCCTGTTTGAATCGAAGGCCTACACCCAAACCCTAAAACCCTAATAAACCCCTAAAACCAGAACCGTAAACCCGCAGAGCCCTAAACTCTACCTATAGTCTCCATTGTAGTTCCTGTTTATTTTGGGGTTACCTTATAGGATCCTAATTATATATTTGGTTAGACCAACAAAAGGAACTACAATGGAGACCATAGGTAGACCCTAAGAACTCCTAACCCCCCAGAGCCCCACAGCTTAATAAGAGAGCCCTAAACCCCTGCTTGGAGGGGCAGGGGACTTATAGTAAGTCGTTCATAAGTAGGGTTATGATTGGGGTAACTCTACTTATAACCTACGTAGTTACTAAGTCCCCCGCCCCTCCAAGTAGAGCCCTAAAAGATAACGCTTAACAAGAGCCTGGGCTCTTCAGTTCCACCGACTCTTCCGATGAGCTCCTTGAAACACCTCAGCTTTTCAGTGACCCACGGGGCCAAACAACATTGTACTCTTTATGGTTTAAGGGCTTGGGATTTAGCCTTGGTGCCAGAGTAGGAACCCAGAAACAAAAGTAAGGAAATATAACCCCAGCCCCTAAGCCCTTACACCCTAAACTCAGGACCCCACACCTTAAACCCTAAATCGTCACCGTAAAGTATAAACTAAACCCCCCGACCCTAAACTCTGAACTCCACACACTAAAGGATAACCTAGACACGTCTTGGCATTGGAGCTGCCGGAGGGGTGCTTGCGACAAGAGCGGTCCGCGGATTCGGGCTCCTTTGACGGGTTAATAAGGGTTACTCTGCGCGATCTATACGGGCTTAGGGTTTAGGACATCGATATAGAAGTATCACTATCCGGGATCCATAAAGTCTTAGGGTTTGGAGGATTCGGGATGCTAGGATTTAGGGCTTTAGCCTATCTGCTGCTTAGGTCTTAGGGTTTAATTAAGATGATCTCTTTGTCTTCTTAACAATACGTACACTGTGCAAAAGGACATCAGGTCAAGCATAATTGTCGCTATTTCTTGAGAGTATACTAGGCTTACCCATAGGCTCCATAGAAGCTCCTTTTTGGGGCCTTATAGGATTCTAGATATGAAGCCCAAACAGGAACTACTATGGAGCCTATGGGTAGAATCGACAAAGCATCCTCAAGAGCCGCCCAGAGGCTGTAAGATGTCCTCCGCCTCGTCTGACGAGCTGTCTGGAACTCGTCGGGGCGCCGATTCCGGCACGGGACGAAGGAATCTTGGCAAAGGGACATCCGCAGCCGAAGGGACCCTAATCTCACCCATTAACATGGGCGAGGGCCTCCGATCCATTCAGCAAAAACGCCTACCGCTGTAGGCAATCTGAAGGGAGAGCCTAAGTAGTCTAGATTAGGGTTTAGGGTTTAGGGCTTATAGGGACAACACTTTCCTGAAACATTTTGCTTTTGCTGCTTGCTCCTCCCGGGGCTTGCTGAGCAATGGAGCCGCGCAGATCACAAGGTCGTGGCACTGACGGTAAACCCTGAACCTTAGACACTTCTGCAAAGGATCCTGAATTGGAACACCTAAAACGAGGTTGCTGCCCTAAGGCTCCACATTTACAGCTACCTAATTTTGGGTCTCCAGCTCGGCTCGCTCTCTCTGGCCTCATACAAATAAATGTGTATTAAACATGCATGCATACACACATGCATGCATAATTAGAAGAAACCTTACTGAAAAGATATGGGAGATGCCTGTGATACCTTGTCAATCGCTTGTCAGACCTCTATACAACCTTTTAATGCACCCCGTATTTCTTCCTATAGCAGAAGCCCAGTAGGTGGAAACCCAACAGCCTCACTGCTTAGGAGTAAACCCCAGCACTAGTTGTCCTTGATCCTCTGTCCAACTCTTAGGGTTTAGGGTAGAGCAGCAAAATGAGGGCTTACTTTCATGGGCAACGTTCTTCTTGTTGCTGAAGCCATCACCGCCCCCGTCCCCCCCCGCCAATCGCACCAAAAAAGAAGATAAAGTTTCACATTTATAGGGGCTAATGATAGTCTCCCAAGAAAGGGTCGAGAGTCCTCCTCATTCAGCTATCAAGCCTAAGACAAAACCCACTGATCTTCACGAACCTTAGCCTAAGGGTCCGAGGGACAAACCAATCAGTCAGGCAATTACTTAGATTTCGAAGCGTAGTTATGTAGGTTACTATTTGGGAAAGTCTATGATTATTATGTACTTCGGTTGATGATATAAACCCTGCATTACCCATAATAAGGAATGTACCATAATTCCCATAGTTTAGGGTCCTTAAGGTAATACAGGATTTATATCATCAACCGTTGGACCCTTAGGGTTGGCTCCAAGTCCCTATAGCCTAGCCCCGAATTCATTCTGATGGTGACAAGGATGACGGCTCTTCATGCTGCAGACATTCGTGGGATCAAATTTCGAAACTTCGCATGGAGTCAAAATCGACCCACCCTTGAATATGATCATGTACATGTATACAATTTTATACTGTGCATCTATTTGTGTGTGTATATATATATATACAGACAGATAGATGGTAATTCGATAAATAGACAGATAGAAAGATTGGTCTGGGTATCTGTGTATATATGTATATACATATGTACTACATATGTACATGCAGACACAAAGAGAAGAGAGAGAGAGAGAGTGAGAGCAGGACAGCGGAGAAGGGAGACATAGTGAGTGATATGCATGATCATATGTAGAGGGAGACAGAGAGTAGATTAAAATATATACCATCGCGCTGTCTTGAATAGGGACGGCGCAGGTGGGATGTTGGCTCGCCCTAAAAATCCATTACTCACTTCCCAAGGCTCCATGTACCCATACATTTTTTACTTAGGCCTTGAAGTACCTATATAGGGACCCTTTAAGGCGTAAGTATCCACTCTGAAGGTACATGGAGCCTGTGGGACTCTGCCTGGGAAAGGTTTCCAGTGCAGCAACTTTGGTACCACAGAACATGTGTGAACATGTGTGTCTTTGCATATGCACCTGTGCTATGTTGCTGGAAAGAGATACATACATACACAAATCAACAGGCACACAATGGGAGTACTATACGGCGTAGATTTGTAGCTTTGTACCTGGTGCACCGTATGTTGGACGCATCAGTCTGAATATGCAAAATAGACTGTTGCAAGGCACACTCTGGTCTACCGTAGTTCAGCGCTGAGGGGCTTAAGCTTTAGACCCTACTTGAGCCTCGAGCTCCTCATTATTTCCTAGACCTACCCAGGGGCCCCAAAGTAGTTCCTTTTTAGGTAGTATATTAAAGTCCCTAACCAAAAAAGAGGCCACACCCAAGAAGGAACTACTTTGGGGCCCCTGGGTAAGAGTAACCTAGGAATAAAAAGGGTGCCCTTTTGGGTTTAAAGGGGGTTATAATAAGTCATAAGGGAACCTGAACCCTAAAAAAGGAATAAGGTCTTACTCTGGGTCCTAGTTTCCTCATATAGTCAAAACAGATGCGCAGAGCCCTAAGCCCTTTCAAACCCCTGACCCCGCAACCCATCCTATATGTCGTTTCTGGACCCTGAAGCCTTAAAACCCTTGTACCCCCTACAGCTGGTAAACCCTTCAATCCTAAACCCTACCCCCGAAATCCTAAACCCTAGTCCCCTAAATCCCAAACCCAGAACCGGAAACCCCTGGAATATGTTTGATTAAGAACTCAAGAAGCTTCCCGGAACCCGTCCCGCCTCGCCAAGGTTCAGACGAGGAAGGTAGAAGCTCAACTGACAGGGTTTATGGGTTTGGGGCTTTTGGAGTGTTAGGTGCTTTAAAGATTGTTGGGTTTGGGTTCTAGCTCCCTTCTCGGTACTGGGTAACTTTATAAGGAACCTAGGACTACAAAAAGGAAAGGGTATGGTTCCGGATAGGTGAAGCTGGCTGACGACACGGGCTTTTCGTCCCAGCCTCTCGGGCTCATTTGTGCGTAATATAGGGGCCTTAATCATTAGAATAGGGTTTTGTGCCCCATTATACTTTAATCAGAATAAGGAACCCCATAGGTAACTATTTAGGCCACTATATTATTGTGTGTTTGTTCGCAGAAGTTCCACGAATTCAGCCTGCATAAAAAAGTCCAGGGTGCAGGGTGGACGTGTCTCATACAAGGGCCTGAATCACGGCTTTCGACGCTTAGGGCCTAGATGGGTGTACTCCGAAGGCTCCATGTACCCATGTAGTATATACTGTTCAGGCCTGAAAGTACCTGTATCGGGACCGCTTTAAGGCTTGAGTATCTACTAAACAAGTTCATGGGAGACTTTGGGTACCGTTTAGAGCTGCCCATGCGCATGCCGAGTTCTTGGGCTCTGTTCTGTGTACTCGAACCCAAACTAGCCTCCCTAAACACTCGACCATGTTCTCTGGGGTGGTCTGTCATTGTTCGTACATGACTATATAGCGAAAACATGATGGGATGTTGAGAAGGATTTCTTCAGGCCCCGACACAACCCTTAAAGGAACCCTGCCCTAAACCCTAAACCCTAAACCCTTAAAGGAACCCCCAAAGGAACCCTTAAAGGAACCCCTTCAGGAGGGCAGAGGCCTAGATTTACATGTCGGGAAGGATTCGGGCAGAAGAAGAGATGTCCAGAGTCAGTAACCCTGAGGGTCCATGTACCCATCTACAGATACATGGGCCCCAAAGTACCTATATAGGGACTACGTTAAGGCCAATGTATATACTATTTGAGTACATGGACCCTTAGGGCCTTAGGGTAACCGAACATATGTACCAGAACAACGTATTTCATTCGTTATTGAATTCGTCAATCACAAGCCCAAAACTGCAAAGCTCTCAGCCCCTGGCAAGGGCCAGACAAACCACAGCCATGTCGAATCCGCCCACCTAGACTTCTGACAACGGCGCAGAGCTCCATAAGCTTTTACCCTAAGGGTCCGAGTACCAAATAATCATATACTCGCCCCCCCCCAAATAGTGACCTACGCAACTACAATCCGAAATCTGGGTACCTAATTCTTGGGTCCTTTGGACACTTAGGGTTATGATTGTGCTAGAATGCGGGACTAGGGATTTACGATATCAGGCTGCGGGGATGCGGGGCTACGGGATTGGGGCTTACCGGATTGCTTAAAGACCATGGGACGTAGTGGCTGAGGTAACGCTGCTTGTAACTACGTATAATTAACCCCCAAGGTAAGGTAATTACTTATAACCTTCCGTCCTGAATCCCATGATCCTCCAAGTACCCCTGAGCCCAAACCCTATAGAACCGTTGCAGAACCCTTTCATGAAATCCTTTGGTTTACTGGGACCCGCGATCCTCCAAGTAATGTTACGGGGCTTACTTTTCAGAATAGGGTTTTTTGGCTGTAGCATAGGGACTATAAATTGAAACTTTTAGTATTTATACAAGATCCTATATTAGGGCAACAGCTCCCCACATCTTCAAGATACGAGGTTCTGATGCCGCAAGAGAAAAAACTTACCATAGACTGGTTTGCACGAACAACACCACAAATTGACAAGTAATGACAATAAAATGGAAACACAAATCAAAACAAGAGACCAGGACCAACCCAGGGAATGGCAAGACAACCCACAAAATTATGAAAAGGATGGTAAACTACAACAAGAAATCAACAGAAAACAAACAACAACTGCCAGGCATCAGGGGCGACAGGTTCAAAGCAGCACCACCCTGGACATTCTGAGTTTGGTTTCTTTCCCATGTCATGTCCATGCCGTGAGGGTGGGATTTGCGTCCGAAGGGGCCTCTATCCTGAAAAAAGCAGAACTGTTGAAAACATGAAACCAACAATGATAAAAGTAAATAGGAACAAACAAAGACAAACACAAAGAGATGGATCGGGACTGCACGGGGACTCCGGGGAAAAGCAGGAGCAACAAATCAGATGCCACGTGCACCCTCTCTAAATAAATCGTCCAAGACATTGAAGTCAGAACGCCACGGGATTCCAATCCCGTTTTTCCCGTATCATTTCCATTGCGTGCTTGATTGCCTGAGTGCCTCGATCCCATCTGCGATCTCAAATTATTCCCGGTGTTTGTTATTTCCCGAAATAGTGGCGTTATCAGGAGCGGGACATCATAATATTGCCGTTGTGCCTTTTTTTCGCGGGACACTAACAGAACGTGCGGTCCAAACCCCAAACTACTGAAAGTCTCCATCGTGATTTCTATTTTGAGATTCACAGAATGTCATATCTAGGATCCTCGTAAGCCGGACAAACCATAGCTTTGCATAACAGGCTCTAGGCTCGGGGCAAACGCGCTGATCAATGCACGGCGATCCTGCAACATCGCAAAGTGTTATCATATCCATTTGCTCAGCTTTGCTATTGTTAGTCCTGTTATTATGAACTACTAGGTCACTAGGTTCTAAGGGCCCATGGTTCAGGTTGTCTAGGGTACCCAGTAACCTAAGAATAAAAAGGCCTCTCTTTTTGGTATTGGGTAACTTTATAAGGAACCTAGGACTACAAAAAGGGAACTACTGGAGATCCTAGTTGTTGCGGCAAGAGAGAACATGCTACAAAAAGCCCTCGCAGGATGCCTTGAGGTCGAAGCTTTCATGTAATCCTAGGATGCCCAGCTAGACCTAAGAGTAACCTAGGAATAAAAAGGGTGCCCTTTTTGGTTTAAAGGGGGTTATAAGGGAACCTAAACCCTAAAAAAAAAAAAGGGAATAAGGGTCTACTCCGGGTCCTAGCCGGTAGCCTAGGAACAGAAAGGGCTCCCTTTTTGGTATTGGATATCTTTGTAAGAGACCTAGGACTACAAAAAGGGAATAAGGGTACTACTCGGCATCCTAGAATCTCATCTACCTGCGTTCAAAGACCCTGCAGACAAGTGGCTCGGGCAAGGCATCGCTAAACCCTTGAACACTGCTCAAAACCTGGGTTGGCCTTTAAACACCCTGAAAAATATTTACATATATAGGATCCCCTATAAACACAAATAAGGAACATAAACTATGTCCCAAAATCCAAACTAGAAACCTTCTGGAAGCCTACACACTGCATCCAAATGATCATGATCTGAGATTTGCGGTTTAGGATTTAGGATTTCTGATGAGGGTTGAAGGTCAGCTTTGCAATACCTTCAGGCAGCACGATGTCAGCTCTAAGCAGAACTGCCGGGTTTGTTATAACTAGGATTGTGGGACGCTTTCAATATCTGAACCCTTATCATAACCCTAGTTACTAAGTGCCATGATCCTTCCAGTGTAGAAATACCTCACCGTGCAGGGGCTGGGGTCCATAATGAGCCTGAGAGTCCGGGTAGTCCTTTATTTGAGGGCAGTGGTGTTAGTGAACTGTCGGATACTGATTGTGTGCGGAAGATTGGAGCAATAGTTGCAATACTGGACAGTCATATCAGTCGAGGTTCAGTGGCAGCAAATGCAGCAGCAGTAGCGGTAGTAGATAGTGCAGCAAGTTGATGTGGCTTCAGCCTACTCGAACTCCGCTACTACAGCCATCCCAGACCGTGATGCTCTTTTTTGACTGTTCTGCGCATATCCTTTCTGCGAGTTTCTGGTGATCGGGGAAGCGCTGGATGTTGACTTGTACTCACGCGCCCATGCCGCCCCCCCTTTTTTTAATTCTAGTTGGGTCAATGGAACTTACATGCTTCTTCAAGCCCTAAATAAACCTGAATTGGCAAAGGCCCGGCTGCCCCTAAACCCCAAACACTAGCCAAATCCTTGAACCCCAAACCTTAATCTCAATAACACTGATATTTATAATGATAGCAGTGGTAGTCAGGGTACGTAGTAATCATAAGACTGATACTAGCATAGCAGTGCTAATATTCACAAAAATAATAAACATGATCATCATTTTGATGCTGACAACAGAGATGACATTGATGATGACGGAAATTGGGATAACGATCTACCTATCTATCTACTACATATGTATCGACCTATCTATTAAACACAAGACTGTGGTATCCTAAAAGGTCTAGGGCTCAGGCCTCTAAGCTACAGGTTTTGCGCCGAAGACTTGGGTTTAGGGCTTGGGGTTTAGGATTTGGAGCTTCTGAAGCTCTGTTGAGCCTTGAGCAGTGATTTTGGCGCACTTTGGGTCATCCAGAAACGCCAAAAGCCCTTAACTTAGGCGTCTACCTTAAATCATAAGGAGGACCCGTCTATAATATATGTAAGATATGATATAAATAGTCCGTAATTAGGGGCTTTTGGAGTGTCGCGGATGCATCCTACACTTAAGCTTGCGGCCCTCAAACCCTGAACGACTGTGCCGCCCACATCCGGAACCCAATCTGCGCATCCCTCCAATGTCACAGACCGCTTGTCTTTGAGCAAGTCTGATGGGTGGTTGGCAAAATTATGGTTCCCTTTTGGGTCCTTAAAATAGTACGGCACCAACTATTTAGGGTACCCAAGAAGGGACCATAATTTTGACAACTACCCTGGTGGCAGTCAGAGGCTCTGCGGAAGTTTAGAGCTAAATTGCCGGACTGTAAGCTATGGTCTGAAACCCTATAAGCCCTAAACCTTAACCCATAAACCCCGAACCCCTACACCCCTAAAGCCCTAAACCCTGAACCCCTAAACCGGATGTTCGGATCCCTGAAACCCCTCAACGCCTTTGAAGCTTGGACACTAAATCCTGCGGTGCAGGGTTCGTGGGTTGATGATACAAATCTGCATTACCTTAAGGACCCTAAGTTATGGGGAATTATGGTAAATTCCTTTTTATGGGTAAAGCAGGATTTATATCATCAACCGTTGGGTTTAGAGTGTAGGAACATCCGCTGAGACGATTATTTCTTGACGAATGAGCTATGCTTGGGGTTAGTAGTTTGTTCCGGATTCCCTAGGTTTAGGGTTTAGGGTTTAGGGTTCCGGATCACCCCTCAACCTTAAGCATAAAACTTTTTTGTTTCCCTAGTAGCTCTTAGGCCCTCCACCCATAAACCCTAAACACTTAAGTTGGACAATGTTTAATTCATATAAACAGAAGCACCCCCCCCGCACAAGACACAACACACAGACACACACACACAC
Organism: Symbiodinium sp. CCMP2592; assembly: GCA_905221615.1. NCBI lineage: Eukaryota > Dinophyceae > Suessiales > Symbiodiniaceae > Symbiodinium > Symbiodinium sp. CCMP2592. The sequence continues at coordinate 654,598 of CAJNDT010002768.1, forward strand.
ACACACACTGCGCACCGGGATACCGCTGGGAGGTCAAAGGTTTCGGGTTCGTTGAGGTTTGGGGTTTAGGGCTTTGGGCTTAGGGCTTACCTTCACCCGGAATAACCTACCTTTTTCAAGGAAGAATATATACGGATACCATAATAAGAAGCCCCAGAAAGGTAGGTGGTTTACAAAGGCTTAAAGGCTTTCGGGGTGACCTCGCTTGAGGGCACCTGCCGGCCTGAGGCAGGAATCATATGGGAATTTCCGAACATGATGGTACCTTAGTTTTGAAGGGTCCTTATCATAAGGATCCTACTATTTAGGGTACTATATTAGCGTCCCCCATTTTTGGAAACTCCCATATGGGTAGTTGTCAAAACTAGGGTCCCTTTCTGGGTACCCCAAATAGTAGGCACCGTATCTTTTCAGGGACCCAGAACGGGACCATACTTTTGACAACCACCCGTATACAGGCCTTCGCAAATCTAGGCCGGGCAAGATTATTCTTCAATACCGGAATCGTATCTCCGTGAAGTCCGACTTTTCTTTAGGTACTGCGTTGAAGTATAAAGCCCACAGTATATTCGGGCTAGAAGAGGGCAATAATACAACTTAGTTACTCAACCCGCCCCCCCATACACGCAGGATTTGGGCTTAGGATACACTGGGCACAGGGGGATCCAAACCCGATCAACCTGAAGCAATCGGAGGATCATGGGGCTTACTACCTTGGCTACTGGTTGGGATTCGAAGCATTGTTTAAGTATAGGTATAGCTACCCTACCTCCCAAGCCTTGCTACTTACTAAGTGCCATGGTCATCCGGTCTGCAACTTTTTGCGGTCTGCTCAAAGCTTCACATCGCAGAGCACGGGGTGATTTAGTGACTTTGCCCCTCATCCAGACCGTGCTTCTCCCGATACCATTGGCGCTCCTGGTTCCTTGGAGGTTTAAGGTTTAGGGTTTAGGGTAGGGTCTATGGGGTGGGCCTGATGAAGTACGGCTCCGCTACGTTTCTCGGGCTGGGGGACCGTCTTCTACCAACGCTAATGTAAGAACCTGATTTAGAAACCTTGGGCCTTTATTAGGTTCCTTATATGAATCCTACTATTTTTTGTGCAAAACGCCCAGGGTTTCTTAATCAGGCTCCTACATTGTTCAAGCCCCTGTAGTTGGCTCTAGCTCTTTGGATTGGCGGCTTCGAAGGATCCCTCCCAACCCCAGCCCTAAACCCTAAACCCACGGGGTTCGTAGATTTGTCAAGCGTGCATAGGCTTTAAAAGGGCAGCTTCAGTTCGATCTAAGCGCCCTGAATACCTATCCTACACAAAAGTAACCCTGGAAACCTTAGATATTTGGTTTAAGTAGGTTATGGTAGTTAATGTAGGGGCCTTAATAATTAGACAGGGTTTGGGAGTATATTCTACTGTAACATGAAACCAGGACCCCCCAAAACCCCATTCTAACTATGAAGGCCCCCACATTAGGCTCTGCTCTGGGTTGTCCCTTTTTAAAGCCTCTGACAAAATATTCGTAAATAGGGTCCCATTAAGCCAAATAAGGGGAAATTTAAAATGTCTCAAAGGCCCACCTAGTGCTAGATTGGGGTCTGAAGGCCGTTATATAGTACTCGATGACCTCAACCCGAAGCTGATTCGGATGCTGGCTTTTCGGCTAACCTCGTGTTTCTCCACGGTTTAGGGTTTGGGGTTTAGGGCTGGAAGACACCGTGCCAGACCCCTGTTGAAGACAAGCTTATAGGATTGTGAGGCTTAAGGGCTTGGGGCTTAGGGTTTTGTGGTCAGAACTCACAAGATTGAAACTGAACCTAAATCCTAGCCGAAAAAGCAGCAGAGACCAAGCCAAGGCACGCCTTCTGCTGCTGGCGCTTCGATGCTTCTGAACCGCGCGCCTGCTTACCCAAAGGCTCCATGTACCCTTAATAGGGTTCCCTTTAAGGGTTCCTTTAAGGGTTCTATAAAGGGTATCATAAGGGTTTAGGGTTTAGGGTTTTAGGCTCCATGTACCTTTATAGTAGATACTTAAGCCTTAAAGGGGTCCCTATATAGGTACTTTAAGGCCTGAGTATCTACTATATGGGTACATGGAGCCTTAGGGTTACATGGGACTTGGAAGCTAGGGGCATTATTTAAGGTAACTATACTTCTACTTATAGTTACTTGAACCCCGGGCCCAGTTTGAGGCACCCTTAAACTTGTGTGCTAGGTCCCATGATTCTCCAAAATCCCTAGGCCTCCAACAACAAGGCAGGCACCTGAATTAGTTGTATAGTTAGGTAGTATGCTCTTGGACAGTCTTAGAGTCTAGTGTTTAGAGATTGGAAACGTATCCTACAGAAGCCAACACGGCCATAGTAACAGTATAGCAAGCCGCTTGGATACGCAACCGAGCCCTGCACCTCTATCCAAACCTTCACGCCCTCAGAATTGCCCTAAACCCTGAACCCTCTGAATCGCCCTAAACCCTAAACCCGAGGCCCACACCCTTACCTCCGATCCGCACCTTGAGTCTCTCAGAGATGGATGCAAGTGACAAGGTCTCCTTCCATGTGGGCGGTTGTCAAAATTATGGTCCCTTTTCGAATTGGGGGTCCATTTAACCAAAATCTCACAGTTCTAGGTTCCATTAGTGACGTGTCGTTCTTTCTTCAAGCTCCTATGTCAGGTTTAGCGGGAACGGAAGCCGGAAGCCCTGCACACAAACCCGAAACCGTACTGTACTGCAGAAGAGCATCCCTAAACCGTAAAACCCTCCTGAACTAAAGCTCTGAACCTTCATCCTTCGAAAACTAAACTCACACTAAACTGTCCTACCATGACCAAGGAAAGCCCTAAACCCCAAAATATCCTAAATCAAAAAACCTTCCTATAAGGGCTCCGTTAAGGCTCCTTTCAGGGTTCCTTTAATCAAAGGGGAAAAGGAGGCATCGTTAATGGGACCCCTACCCTATAATGGGCTATATAATGGGTGTATAATGGCTATATTAAGGGTATATACCTAGGGGTCTTTGTCAATTAAGGGTCCCTCCTTTTACCCTTGGATTTAAGGTTTACGGGGAACCATTGAGAGCTCTACTTTGGGATGTTTGTTGCGGAGGGTCGACTGACCAGGATCGACCAACCTGCGCGGGATTAGGGCTTAGGGTCTTTAGGGTTTAGGATTTAAGGGTTTAGGGTTTAGAGTCTTTAGGGTTTAGGCGTTTAGGGCTTAGGGTCTTTAGGGTTTAGGGTTCAGGGTCTATGTATCGGAGGCCTATCCTACGTCCGGTTTGTAAAGGGTTTTTAGGGTTTAGGGTATAGTTTAGGGTCTATGTCTCGGATAGGCCGTCTACCCTACTTCCGGGTATGTATGTCGGAGACCGTTCCTGCAATCCCGTATCGGCAAATCAGGAATTCTAGGGGACCAAATGACCCAATAATTAGGTACGCAGATTTCGGATAGTAGTTATGTAGCTCACTATTTGGGAGAGAGTCTTTGATGATTTGGTACTTGGACCCTTATGGAAACCTTAAACCCTAAACAATGAATCCTAAACCCTAAGGGGGTTGCTCATGGGATTAGGACCCTTAGGGGCAAGGTGCTGATCGGCCCAGGGTCCTCGCTGTGGAGCTCCACATGTATGCCCAAGCTCTTCCTCAGATCATGCTCGACGAGCCCGTACAGCAGAAGCCCAAAAGTTGGAAACCTCATAACCTCAATCCTTAAGACTAGCGGTTGATGATATAAATCCTGCATTACCCATAACAGGAATATACCATAATTCCCGTAGTTTAGGGCCCTTGAGGTCATGCAGGATTTTTATCATCAACTGTATTTGGCCTTAATCCGGTTTCCAACTTTATAGGGTTTACTGTAAAGCCAAAAGTCGGTTTAGGGTTGAAGGTTCCGGCTTCAGGGGATCATGCTTGACGAGCTCTACAACGAAAAGCTGGTTTAGGGTTTAAGTTAAGCTGGTTTGGGAGTTTAGGGTTTAAGTTAAGCTGGTTTAGGAGATTAGGGTTTAAGGCTTCGGGTTTAGGGCATAAGGTTTAGGGTTTAGGGTTTTTTTTGAGCTCCTTTTTATGTCTGCCCAACTGGTTGAGCTAGCATAAGGCCATCGGCCAGGAGGTGGAGCGGCGAGCAACTTACGCGCTCGCCACTCAGAACATGCCACCCTCATTGCTCACCCGCATCGATCAGCATACAACCATCTGTGCTTGTGCTAGCCCTGTACCCTGTCAGTCACCATTATCTGAAGACGGCGCCGAGTGGGCACCCTCCTCCTCCGCATTGGTCCCGTGTAGCTGGTGGAACACAGCTCCATCAAAGTACGCGAGACGTTGTACTTGAAGAGTGTGGAGGAATTCATGCCCATATTGTGCTGCCACCTCCTCAGAGCTAATCAGACCTTGCTCCCACCTGGTGTAGATCAAGTCCAGGGCAGCCAACGGAGGGTCCAATTGGCCCCCTCCACTGGCCAACACGGTGTGGGTGTCATCGAACTCCGTGGCAGCAACCTCTGACATGAGCGTGGGCTGTCCAGGCGGAACAGAAGGTTCACCCGGGACTCCTGCATCACCTGGGTCCACAGCCGATATCGTCGACAGGTCTGGCCCCGGTACGGGAAGTGTAGATGGTGTGGCCGGTGACTGTTCCACAAGTGCCAGGCTGAGCACCAGTGTCCCTGTCCCCGTCTCGTCCAGAGGCACATGTATGGAGCTCGAAGTTCCAGGCTCACCTTCGTTGCCCGTTTTGGTCACCACCTGCAGCACGCCTCGGGACCGTTTCGCTGGCCTCGAGAGTTCAGCAGCCATGACCCATTCCTCCCACTCCCTGTAGGTGCTGGCCCTGTGCTCTTCGTAGATTCTTTCCATCTCCCGGTTAAACTCAGCCTCCCTTTGTTCGTGTGCGGCTTGTTCTCGTTCTCGTTGCAGGCGGTCCGCCTCAGCTTCGGCTGCCTCCGCAGCCTGGCCAAGTTCAGTATCCGCGGGGCTGTGGTCATGGCGAGGAGGGCCATTGACCGGCTCAGGCACCGGCGGGCCTCGGATAATCCCGTCATTGACCATGAGGGTCGGCCCTTCATCATCAGTGATGTCCTCAGGAATAGGTTTTGGGAACAGCATTGCGGCTGGGTCTTCATTCGGAACAGCTGCACCTGCCGCCAAGAGGGAGCCGCTGGAGATTGGCAGGTGCGGTTCCAGTTTTGCCCACCATTGCAGGGCCACGTAGTGCAGCAGACCGCATCATCATCCTGTCCCTCAAATTCAGCCGTGTCGGCCATCGCTGCACTGAGCATCGCCACCAGTTCGCCAGCCCGACCAGTGGCATGCCCAAGCAAGTAACCCGCGGCGTGGTTGGTGCATCTGTGGTGCACACGCCGCTGCAGCCACCGTATGTTCGCCCGCAGGGCCCCTTTCGACATAGCACCAAAGGCTTGCCGGAGTTCGCGAAGAACTCCATACCACGATGATGACATGCCTGTTTGCATCATCCCCGCCTCATCATCCTCTTCCTCCGGTTCGACTTCCACTTCAATAGTTTCCGTCGCTCTGTTACGGCTTCTGGAGGCAAGGCGAATCGCGTCCTGAAGGATACTCCCAATGCTGGCCATGAGTTGTTGGATCATACTGGTCAGGGCTAATGCCGTAGTTAGCTGGTCACTCGGGGAGAGGTCCATGAAGTTGTCGAGGATGCGGTGCTCAATGTCCCGCGGCAGGAGCCTTGCCGGTGTTTCATCCAGGTCCATCACATTCAGCCAAATCAACCAGTTGGTCACGGCCTCTTGCATCGTCAAAGGCGCCGGCGGCGACGGTCCCGTGGCCTCAGCATGGTTGCTCGTTGGAGGTCTCCCGGAAGCAGAGGCGGTGGCAGTCGCACCAACCTCGGGGGAAGTCGGAGGCTGTCCAGGCCGCTTCTTTGGAGCGGGCCGACCAGAACCAGTTGCCCCAGTGGTGGGGCCACCTGTGCCTGTTGCGGTGGATCTCCTTCGTCGAGGTCCGGTCCAGGCCGAGAGGTTGCATGTCTCGGTCGTGACCCTGATCGAGCTTGGGGCTGACGGTCTCGGTCTTCTGCGACGGCTCGGGCTCTTTAGCCATCGTTTGTTAATCTTTCGGCTCACCAGGCTGACGACGTCCGAGCTGGAGGTCGCTGTGAGGTCCCTCATCCCGTCATCCATGTTGCCACTCTCGGTGTCATTGAGGTTGTGTGTGAGCTCGCCGGGTTGGAGGGGCCGGCTGAACAAGGCGAAGAGTTTTTCTTCAGCTGTGACTGCCCAAGCATCAAACCCTATCCCTGCGATCTCTTCGTTCATGGGTGAGTCGTGATCTTCTTGTCGTGGTAGTCCATCAACCAGGTGGAGAACCTCCGCAGTGGCCCCGATGTAGTCCAAGAAGCCCGTCGCTGGATCCGTGCCAGCAGATTCCTGACCAGCAAGGTCCCATCCGTCCTGCAGCCATTCCTCATAAAGTGGTCTCCACTGCTGCATACGGTCTTGAGAGGAAAGGCGGGTCCCAGCTGGCAGCATCCTTTGCAGACATGGTGTCCATTGACGAAGGTGGTGGAACCGAGGCAGATCCTCCCTGGCCATGTCAGGGTTGGGCTCCAGGTAATCCGGGAAGCTCCCCCCAGTCGAGAGGTGTACCCGGTGCTTTCCGGGAAGTGTGTCTCCATGAAGTCAACCAAGGCGGCCTCCTCCATGTAAACCACCCAGAGTTTCTCTGCCTCAGTAAATGGGCCAAGGTTGTCCGTGGAGCTGAGTGCGCCGACTTCGTAGGCCACTGGCAAAGGTCCCGTAGCCGGCATCCATCCTGGATTGAGCGATTGTCCGGGCCGCTTGGATGAGGGCCGCGGCGTCAGAGCCATCATTCATAAGCTCTTGGAGTTTTTCAATGGCCCTTAACATCCAGCTCGGCCTCCAGTCGTCGAAGGCATCAAGTGGTTGTGCGAATGCGGGGAGGAGCACGAAGAACAAGAAGGGGAGATACGGCATCAGGAAAAGAAGAGGAGGTCGGCCAGCTCGGTGTCGTCGATTTCGGCATCCGGTCGGTTCACGAAGGAGGGCCGGAGCCGCCATGTTGGAGGTCATCACGAAAACTCCAACGAAAGACAATGTCCGAGGTGCGGTTCGGGCCACGAACTACGGACAGCGCTCGTCCATTTGCAATGTCATTCAGCGTGTCCCTTGCCCTGACCCTAACCCCAGGCAGTGTTAGCAGACGAGGTCAGCGCGAACCTTAACCCTCGACATCCAGAATGCTGAGCTGAAACCCTGAGCACCACGGTAATTAAGTCTTCCTGTCGGATCCAAGCTTTGCCGAGTTCCTTCCAACCCTTTCTGTCATGCGTGTGTTGTCTCCAGGGCCCCCCACACGCTTCGTCCATCCGCATCTCCAGCAGCGTGAGTCGGGGGTAGAACTGGCCAGGGTGCCTCACACCACAAGGGTGGCTCTGTTGTTGTCTCCACCAGCTGAGGGTTCTGAAATCTTCGAAGAGGGAACTGATTGGTGGGTGTGCATGCAATAGCCCTCTGACCCTGTGCCCTGCGTAGTTCCACCATTTCTCTAACCAGCTGGTGCTCCATCTTCGGACATTGGAGTTGTTAAGTGCCGCCCTAGAAGATCGAACAAGCCGTCTCCGAAATTCCAGCCAGCTTTCAGACTCCCTCTTCCCCAACTTCAGCAACCACCCCATAAGCATATTCTGGAAAGTGTTGACCAACTTAAGGCTGTTGCATTCCGGGGGGAAGGCAGCAATGCACCACAATGCCGTGTTGGAGACAACCTTGTCCATCAACCTAGTTCGGGCAGCAACCGGTGCCTGGCAGCGAAGGAGGTGCTTGATGCTCCAGAATTTGGCTCTGGCCCTCGCAAGGAGGGGCTGTATCAGTTCAGCCGTTGAAGCCCCAAACCTGAATTTGATCCCCATGACTTCCAAGTCGGGAAGCGGTTCGAGTCGGGCCCCGTCAAGTACCATAGCGGATTCTCCTGTTGCCCACGGTGAACAGCACAACCGACATTTACCCATGTTGAGCTCCAGTCCGTAGCCTCTAAGGGTCCTGGCAAACTCCTGTAGTCGACGACCAACTTCGGTGCAGCCCCAACCCCACAAGACCCCGTCGTCCATGAAAAGAAGTTCCTCGTGCAAGAGCTCAGGGAACAGTTTAACCCGCCGTTGCCAACCACAATCGCGAGCAGTATCAATCAACGCCACATCCATCAGGAAACTGAAAAGGATGGGTGATTCGATTGCTCCCTGCTTAATGCCGGATTTCATCACGAATGAACTGGTGCCCCAGGCTGATTGTAAGGTGGCCTCGGTGTCAACGAGGAGTGCTCGGACTGCTCGGATGGCTCTGAATTCGATGGTGTCCCCTAGTCGCGAAACAAGCCTCGTGAGCAACTTCTCGCGGTTTACTGTGTCAAAAGCTTTGCTGACATCTATCTTGACCGCGACCAGCCCCCTACGCCACTCCTGCTCCAAGTGGAACACGCGCCCCAAGGTGTACATGACATCGGATGGTTGGCGCTGCCTGCCGGCGCATTGAGCTGGGCTCCTGTGATCCAGCAACCCTATGACCCTGTTCGTAATCAGTCTGGCGAAAAGCTTGGAGGTGGAGCACCCCAACGCAATGGGACGAACTTCTTTTAGGGCCCCACCGGACACCCTACTTTGGGTAGAAGTATCAGCAAGGGCTGGTTCCAGGCTGGCGGCACCACCTGGCGGACAAGGACCCCGTTGAGGAATTCAAGTAGATGTTGCTGCCCTCCATCGACCGTGACCAAGGCCCTCAGAAATTCCGTAGAAGTCAAGTCCTTCCCTACCGACTTCCCAGTCTTCAGTTGACCAAGTGCTATCGTAAGCTCCTCAGCAGTGAAGGCCCGGAAGGAACCTTGTAGAGGCTCGATGGGAGACAACCCTGACCCTTCTCCCTGATAAATCGCCGAGAGGTGGTCGTGCATGACATCGTGTGGATCACGTGTTTGAGCTTCAGCGAAACCCAGCTCCCACCCTGTATTGCATTGCCTGCTGCCCTGTAGGCCTGCCAATCCCCTTCAAGCGCACGTTGAAGTCGCTGGGTTTCCCAATCCCGCCTGGCTCGCCGTCGCCCTGCAAGCGCTGCTTTCCAAGATTCCCTGGATTTGGTGAGCTTTGCCCTACGCAAGAGTTGCTTGACTTCCGGTGGGTCACGATAAGCACGGCTAGGGCGGGGCTGAGTGCAGGATCTGGCTAACTTCTCAAGCTCAGCCTGATCGAGATGTGTGACCCTTTCAATCCCTCCTTTCCACACTCTGGGGCCTGTTGCATGTCTCGTGAAACCCTTAGAAACCCTGATCTTGAACTTACCATGGAGGAGCTCATGGTCCGTGCCGGAGACGTAGCAGGAAACTGAAACCCTTTGTGTTGCGAACAAATCAATCTGGTGTCCCTGCCGATCAGCTTGCCTGGGCCGGCTCGTCGGTAGGTGCCGGTGTTGCGGAATCGGCTCCGCTGGGAGCAAGCCTCGTTCCTCGAGCGAACTGAGCAGGAGGGTCGACTTGCCACAGCGGCTGACAGCCGCGACTTGGTGCCCTTCACGCGTGTCCCAACAAAAGGCAGCGTTAGCATCCCCCTGAACGACGACTGGTAGACTGTCACTCGGCTTTTTCTGGAGAAACCCTTCAAGTTCACTTGCATACTCCAACTGCGTAACCCCTGGAGTGAAATGGAAGCTCCCAACCCAAAGTTCCGACGAGCTTCGAAGGTGCTTGACTTTGAACCACACTCCTTTTCCCGCTGCTCGACGACTCGTGACCGTCCATGCCACGGGTCAAAGACCAACCCATCCCCTCTCCACTGCTGCTTGCTGCGATGAGAGACTTCCTGCAACCGACCTTGTGGTGAAACCGACCATCCGAGCTTTCTGCGCGAGAGTTCTTGGATCAAAAAGAGGTCCTCAGTGTGGACCTTCCTGCCGGCGTGAGCAGAGAGTGCCTCCCCTAAACAATCAAGTGGTGCACCCTCAATGCTCCAGCCAAAAATGTTGAGTTCGAGAAAGCCCGACGGATCATCTTGATCCCGAGGGCCGCTGTCTCGAGGCAGACGATTTGTAGGTAGCGTGACTAAGTCAGGCTTGCCGAGTCGGAGTGGCGAAGGAGGCTGCACAAACCCTACCCCACCCCCATCATCTGAAGCATCGAATTCCCGAGCAAGCTTGGCGTGCTCGAATTCCATTTCTCGGATTGCCTGCTTGAGGGGTCACCGCTTGGTGTCCTCCAAAGCCCTCTGCAAGTCGTCGACCGAGAGCTCCGTCTCCATCGCCAGCTTCTGCAGGTCAACCCAGGCCCTGTTGTTGCCTTTCAAGTTCCAGACAATCTTGCGGTCTTCGGTGTCCGAGTCAACATCCCTGGTAGCACTTGCCACGAGACTGTTCCCCAACCACACAGAGCCCGTGGAGTATTCAACGTCCAGTTGTATGGAAGGATAGTCTCTGCAATGTCTCGCTCGGTCTTTGCAAAATAGGTCCTCAACATAGGATGTTGAATCCCGAAGAGCCTTGCTTCGTGCTTGTATTCAAGCTCCTTCGCACGGAGAAGGATTGAATACCAATCGTCTGGCGCAAGACCTGTTGCGAAAAGAGTGCAGATGAACTCAGGATCCAGGTCCTCTTCTTTCAACAATTCAAGCACAAGGCGTCGGGTCGAGTCCACGTCGAAAGGTTCAAGTTTCTCTATCCACGACTTGTACAATCCTGGAATCTGGCTTGCCGCAACACCTGCACCTTTGTCGTCTAGAAGGACCGACATATCGAACACCGGATCAACATCTATGGTCTTCCCAAATCTGATTTCAGAGAAAGAGATGTTAGGCAGGCTTCGGAGACTCTCGGGAAAGAACACCGCCTTTGATTCAACCGCTGTTCTGAGTGTAGGATGGAGGTTGGGGAGACATGCTTCATCGATAACTGGCCAGCATTTGTTTCTTTCGACATATGATTCTATGAATCTTCTGCAAAAACTCCGCAGGTTTTCTTTAGAGCTGTCTGATCCACAGATCTGCTGGAGTGTTGCTTTTTCAATGTCTTGGACATTGCATCAGACATTCGGATCTCCGCGTGCCTGAAGAGCTTCTCTACACCATAGAGCTGCGAGTACTGTTCCACCCGCATGTTCATGGATCTGATCTCCTGGTAAAGAACAGAGAGACATCTCCTTCCTTTCAACTTCTCATCTTCAGCTGCAAGTATCGGTCCCAACCTCTGGTCCTCGGCATTGAGGACGTCAACAATATCTGCTGTCGCTGACTTGATGACATTCCCTAATTCCTTGATTGTCCTTGTTGAGTCTTCCGAGGTCAACTTAACAGTGGCCGCATCTCCGAAAGCGGTCACACGTTTGATATGCCGATAAGGAACCGAGTCGGGAAGATGCAACTCCCTAAACAAGAATTGGTGTAGGATGAATCTTGCCCGGTGTTTTGCAAACCCGTACTCATCCAAAAGTTCGTTGTAGGAAACCAAGTAGACATCGGAACTTTCATCTCTCCCTCTGGAAATTTCTTCCGACAACTTTTCTGAGTCATACTCTGAAGCCCAAGACACATGCTCATCGAGCAACTGCATGTTGTCTTCTCTCGATACGTCGACACTCAACGGGCTGTTCTTCCCCAAAGGTCTCAAGAAGCCGTGTTCCCACCCCACGATCAGTTCAAAATCATTCTCTCGTCTCGCTATACGAACGATCTTTCTGTCTCGAAGTGGTAGTTTCTTCAAGGACCTCATCTCTTCACAGGCTCGAAAGAAGAAAGCTCTCCAAGAGTCGAGTTTGCAGATGTCGCGCCATTCTTCTGAACACGCAATACTTGGGACAGCCCCAATCGATGATCTGGTGAGTTCTCTCCCTTGGTCTGACATTACTGAATCAAGGATACTATCGAACACTTTTTGAGAGATCGATTTCCCGTGCTCTTCATCTCTTTGAAAAGCACCTGTATCTGGAGAAGGAGCAAGTACAAAGGCGAGAGATCTCCACCTCAGGCTTGATGTGTGGAGTCTGACTCCATGACTTGTTTTTGAGACTTTTCCGATAGCTGTCTTCAGGCTTTTCGCCTCTATTTCAAGATGCTTTGGAAGCCTCCGTTCTTCAACCCCTGCGTCCCTATTCCTCTGGTTCAGGCCCGAAATTTCACCGACGAGAAGACCTTTCTGTTCTTGGTGCAAAGCTGTTTTTAGCTCTTTGTCCTCTTCGAAGAGATCACGACCTATGTGAACACCTTGACTTTCTTCCTCATCGTCCAAGCTCATTCTCTCTATAGATTCTTCATCCCTCTTCCTTCGTAGGGGGATACTGATAGAAGATGTTTAGGGCTTCGGGTTTCAGGTTTAAGGTTTAGGGCTTAGGACCAAGGCTTTGAACGCTGAACCCCCAACCACCCAGTCCCAGAAGGGACCTCTTCTGTAGTATAGTACCCTAAATACGGTTGATGATAAAAACCCTGCATCACCCATAATAGGGAATATACCATAATTCCCATATTTAGTTTAGGGTCCTTAAGGTACTGCAGGATTTTTATCATCAACAGTAGTAGGATCCGGATAGAGCCCTGGTATAGTAGTACCCTAACTAGTAGGATCCTAACAAAGTACCCTAATATAGGATCCTAATATAGGACCTTAATGTGGTGCCCTCAGTAGAAGGATCCTACCGCCAGCCACTTGGAACTGTCTGGTGATTGGTACGGGATCTGGGAATGGATCCCTATAGAATAATAGTGTCGTAATCCATGCCCCCATTCCCTACTAAGAACCAGACAGACTTGGAAACCAAATGTTCAAAATCCCAAATCTGACATGGACCAAATCGGACAAGGTTAGGGTTTAGGGGTTTAGGGGGTTTGGGGTTTAGTGGGTGCAAGTGAGCAGATAGTGGTCCGGAAGATTCTAGTCTCAATGGTGTTTGGGACATGCACCTGAACTACGTACCTCGGAACTTAGACCTTCAGGGTCGAAAGCAGCACCTATATTGTCAGCCGTTTGGTGCCACACCTTCCAATCCCTGATATGGTTTAAGGCATATTCCTTGAAATACGGAATTTTGGAATGTCTGGGGTGCTCGGGCCAGAAAATCCTAAAGGATACATTCGAAGAACCATTCCTGGCCCACCGCCCGAAAACCCTAAAGCACTCCGCTCTACATGCATTGGCATTAGTACTAGTATCAGTATTAGTCTTAGTATTAGAACTGACCTCCAAATGTAGAACTTGTCTTTGGATACCGACTCTACCCGTATGTGAGGATCCTAGGATCTACCCCCCTCCTTCCCCCACTAGGCCACTGAAATACTCTAGAGAACCTAGGCCCTAAGCCGAACATCACAGAGTCGGCACAGCATGGGGATCTTCCATCTCCTGCCTGCCGTGCGGACGCATCGGGGCTTTGCAGTTCGGGGCGGATATAGGGTTGATGGTTCAGGATGCTGCAGTCTTGGGTTTCGGGTTAGGAGCTAAAGGCTAAAGTTAAACGAACTGTTGGTTTAGGGTTTCGAGTTGAGGGTTACTTTACACGACCATAAACTGCTTTTTGGTAGGTTCTTGTTATAAAACCTGCTATGAAATTTACAGGGGCCCTATCCAACAAGTAGGTCCTGGTAGGTTACTTGGAGGGTCATGGGACTTAGTAAGTAGGGTTATAAGTACCTTGAATGGGCTTATAAGTAATTATATAAGTATAGTTACCTTATCTACGACCCCAGGTACTCAGTCCCATGATCCTCTAAGTAGACCTTAAACCCTAAACGCCATAGACCCCTTTAAGGAACCCTATAGATCCCTTTAAAGAGCCCTTTAAGGACCCTTACTAAGTCCCATGATTCCTCAAGTATGGCAGGTTTAGAGTTGAGGTTCGGAATGAAAAGACCAGCTCTTGCCTCTCTGCGGTGTCGCAGATGGTGCCTCGAGCCACAACGGAAACACCTCCGGTGCCAGGCTCCTATACCCTAACCCCTAAACCCTAAAACAACCCTTAACCCTCGTGATCATGGTTTCTGGAGCATTCGTGAGCCTTCGACTTCGTCTTTTGAGATGAACTAGAGGTTCGTTTTGGGATTGCGTCGATGACAATTGTGGTCCGCTTCGTGGTCAGAGGGTGAAGGCTTTATTTAGGGTTTAGGGCACAGGGATTTGCGGATTTGGAGTATGGTTTTTTGTTGTGAAGGCCCATTTTCCCACCCTGCTACAGTCGGAATACCTAGGATTTAGAGTTTCGGTCTTAAGGTTCAGGGATTTAGAGGTTTAGGGGCCTAGGGTTTCTGTGGACTGAGGGTTTGTTAAGAAGGCATGTTGCCTGTGCTTCGGATGGATGTGTGTGAAGACCTTTACACACTTCGTTAGGGGGGGGTCGACAGATGTTTTAGGTGTGTGTCATGTATCATGGGTGACATAGAGGTAGATGAGCACGTTTCGTTGCACTGGGGGTTTTCCTTTAGTAAGCTGCATGATCTGTACTGATGTAAACTCATATTCCACCTCAGCCAGCGAGTACAGACCCCTCGTTTCCACAGGAAAATTTCAGTTTAGGGTTTTAGGGTTTAGGGTTTAGGGTTTTTGTGTCTGAAACGGCAGTCTGTGAGTGGTGCTATGCATAATCTCTGAACGGGCCTCAGGATTTTTTAGGGCATCTAAGGTTTAGGGCTCCAAGGAATAACCACACACTGTTCCGGAGCATCCTCCTAACTGAATTGCCCGAATCAAAATTTCGAGCAAAGGAAAAGCCAAGATAGGGGACTCGCAACTAAACAACTAAACCCTAAATTCCTTCATCCTCTCTACAAGATCCCCTTGTTGCAGCCCATAGTCGCAGGGTTGCGATCATCTCCCGCGTCACCGTCCAGGGGGCATCGAGCAGCACATCGTCAACGTAGCGGCAGCCGAGAACCTTCAACTTTCGTGGGTGTCTAGCTGAGTCTAGCACTTGTATGGGGGTGCTGGTACAGGTCCTAGCGTATGCGTTTCGGGGTTCTACCTATAGTCTCCACTGCAGTTCCTTTATGGGTTACGCTATAGCATCCTTATTCCTAATTATGTACTTGGTTAAACCAACAAAAGGAACTACAATGGACACTATAGGTAGATTAAGAACTCATGGGGAGACGCTGAGGTGAGGGATTCATGACCTCATGTCTGAGCAACAAGAATTGATATTTTCCGAACATTCGGGGTACCTTATTTGGGGGTCCTTATAACAAGGATCCTGCTATTTAAGGTGCTATATCAGGGCCCCCTATTTTCGGAAGCCCCCCACTGGCTTGAAAGCCAGTGCTTCTGAGCCTCCCGCGCTGAGCACACGCTCTTGCATGTTCATGATGGGGTAGTTGGAACCACGATGTTGGTTCACTACCTTGGACTGGGATGGGATGCTGTTAGGCAGTTGAGTACTTACTCGTTCTTAGCCATCGATTCCCGTAGCAAGGAAAACGGGGCATTTGCAATCAGCAGGCATACACGTGTGTATATAAATGCAGTATATACATATACACATGTAGATACATACATATGTATATATATATATATATACATATACATGAACATGTATAAATGCATCTGTATGCATGTATACTGTATACATATACAGATATGCATCACATGCTGCATCGGGTCTACCTAGACCCATGAATTGCCCGTTGTTCAGGACTTTGTGTAACTCAGGAAATCACAATCATCATTCCGGCAGAGAACGCAGATGTGTTTTTCGAAAAGGCCTTCAGGTCACGAAGAGCCCATGAAACAGCTAACTGCATTCGTGCAGCAGTCAGCCAACCACGGCTTCGGCCGACATTTCCCATCTCAATAGAAGCTTGGCACTTAATTATACAGTATTGGATTTCCTAGCCATGGCACTCAGTCAGGATGGCAGTTGCGGTCGTAGTAGCAACCCGAAGAAAAGCAGGATCGAACAAGCACCACAGGATTGATCCGGATGGCGAGACTAACGTCCGTCGTGACCCTGGCAAGCTGCTCTTTCGTGACATAACAGTAGCAACAGCCATGCTGATACAAGACGCAAGGCTAGGACTGGTACATTGGTACCCGAAGTATCAGCATGCAAGAAATGTGTATTGACACTGGGTTTCTGGGTGACCCCTGAATAATGACGGTAATTACCCAAAAAAGGCTACAATGGTACTACTGAGGAGCCTAAAACAACCGTACAGGAAGACAGACTACCTGCTGACAGCACGTCTATGTTTCATAATCGTACATGCCCCTAAGGCTCCATGTGCCGATATAGTATATACCTAGGTCTTAAAGTACATATAAGGGGACCCCTTTAAGGCTTCAGCATCTACTATAAAGGTACATCGAGCCTCAAACCCTAAATCCTAAACCCTTATGATACCCTTTATAGAACCCGTAAAGGAACCCAAAACCCTAATATGGGTGCATTGGGCCCAAAGTATATACTATTTGGATACATGGACCCTTAGGGTAATATAGGGGCCTTGATTAGAATAGGGTTTTGGGACCCTTTACACTATGATTATAAATAAGGAACCCCAAACATAGTTTTACCTAATTATTAACTATTGATTGAAGATGTTGTACACTTGATCCTTTTCATATTGTATGTTCTACAGTCAGGTTCAACGTTCCTCAACAGCCGGTCGAGTGGGCCGAGCAGAAATAACTGGCCGCATCTACACGGGAATTTCCGAAAATTAGGGGTGCTGTATTTGGGGTTCGAATAATAAGGATCCTACCATTTAGGGCACTCTATTTTTGGGTCCCCTAATTTTCGGAAACCCCTACACTGTATCGGGCAAGCCAAACAGTCGATACGGGAAGACCAAGACACCCTCATACGAAAATGGCTTCTTTATCTACGAGGCTTGTGAAAATTTGGTGAGACTACTCTATGGGTTGCATGCGCGACTGGAGAACTTTACATCAGATTGATGGGCAGCCTTATCGCATAAACATGATGTTTCCTCGGATACCCAGTAACCTAAGAATAAAAAGGCCTCTCTTTTTGGTATTGGGTAACTTTATAATTTATAAGGAACCTAGGACTACAAAAAGGGAATAAGGGTACTACTGGAGATCCTAGTTTCGCTATATCCAGTACGTCTTGAGATGGTGGCAACAGGCAATAAAAGAGGCCAGCGTATGCCATGTGTGCTCAGGAAAGCTGGAAGGTACAGCTTCTAAAATACGCGTCGCGAGTGACGCATGGCTGGCGAACCTTTGGCAGCGGGCCTGAACTTCGCATAAAAGCTGGAAATGCTGAGTTTCCTGGTGCAAAAGAATTCTTAAGTACAGTGGGAGAAAAACCATAAGCCTATACCCTAACAACAGATGCAAACCCGAAGCCCAAGTACTAAAGCTTGATCCACAAACGTGAAACGTCCACTACCACCAGTTCCACCACTACCATGACTACCACCACTACCACCACTGCTACAACTACTACCGCTACTGCCACAACCACTACCACTACCACTACAACTAGCAATACCACTAGCGCTACCGCTACAGCTACCGCTACCACTACCATTACCACTACGACTACCACTACCACTACCAATGCCAGTACCACTACTATTGCTACTACTGCTGCTACTGCTGCTACTACTACTACTACTACCACTGGTACTGGTGCTGGTACTTGTACTTCTTACTTCAACTTCTACTTCTACTTCCACGACGACGACAACGACGACTACTACGACGACTACTACGACGACTACGACTGCGACTGCGACTGCGGCTACGGCAACGGCTACGGCTACGACGACGACAGCAACGACAACGACAACGACAACGACAACAACAACAACAACAACAACAACAACAACAACAACAACAACAACAACAACAACAACAACAACAACAACAACAACAACAACAACAACAACAACAACAACAACAACAACAACCAACAACAACAACAACAACAACAACAACAACAACAACAACAACAACCACAACAACAACAACAACAACAACAACGACAACAACAACCAACACAACAACAACAACAACCACAACAACAACCACCACAACAACACACAACAACAAACACATACAACAACAACAACAACAACAACAACAACAACAACAACAACCACAACAACAACAAACAACAAACAACAACAACAACAACAACAACAACAACAACAACAACAACAACAACAACAACAACAACAACAACAACAACAACAACTACAACTACAACTACAACTACTACTACTACTACTACTACTACTACTACTACTACTACTACTACTACTACTACGACTACTGCCACTACTAAGACAACGGCGACTACTACTACTACTACTACTACTACTACTACTACTACTACTACTACTACTACTACTACTACTACTACTACTACTACTACTACTACTACTACTACTACTCTTACTACTACTACTACTACTACTACTACTACCACTACTACTACTACTACTACTACTACTACTACTACTACTACTACTACGACTACTACTACTCCTACTGCTACTACTACTACTACTACTACTACTACTACTACTACTACTACTACTACTACTACTACTACTACTACTACTACTACTACTACGAACACACGATGTGGATCTTCGTAAACACGTGGATTTCGTCATAGCACTTCAGCACAAAGCTCTCTGTGTGAATCCTGATTTGAGGGATAATCGAGTTGTTAAACCAGCTTTCCAGTCTCCCGGTACCTCAGCCCACCACAGACTACGTCTGTTCGGGTCCTGATGCTAGTAAAGATGTCACAGGGGCCAAGAAGACTGGGCAGCTCAAGGTGGGGTTTACAGTCTTTTGAGGGCCCTCAACGCTGCATCAGGTTCGCGATCTCGCTGCACGGGAACGGTGGGCCCTGAAGGCCTTGTTCTGACCACTCGTGGGCCCGTGGAAGACCGGGTCCCCCTGCACTTAAAAGGGAAAAGGCTTCCTACCTATAGTCTCCATTGTAGTTCCTTTTTCTGGTTAACCAGTTTTATGGTTAGGATCCGATAATAGAGTTTTTGGTTAACCAAAAAACGGAACTACAATGGAGACTATAGGTAGAGCTCATCAACAAAATGCTGGGTTTAGCGGTTCATGGATTAACCGGGAAGTGGGCCCCACTCCCGAAGCAGCCACGAAGGCAAAGGCCCCTACTTACCTCTTGATGAGAAACGGTAGTTTCCGAAAATAGGGGTACCTTATTTTGGGGGTCCTTATATAATAAGGGTCCTACTATTTCGGATACTTTATTAGGGTCCCCTATTGTCGGAAAGTCCCAAATAGCAGTGCCCTTTAACGGCTACTTGGGGGGTCCTGGTGGGGGTTTAGGAGTGAGCATCGAAGTCCACAAGTTCAGGCGTTTAGGGTTGAGTTTTTTTCTGTAAGTGCAGGGTTGAGGGTTCAGGGTTTAAGGGTTCACGCGTTTAGGGGTTTGCTTTTTTGGGGGGTCTAGGGTTCGGGGATTTGACGGTTTAGGGTGCATCCGGAGTTCCTGGGTCAACTTGAGCAGGCCAATTTGTACAAGAAGGGCAAGGGCATCGGTCTGTCTCCCGGTGAGCCCAGTACTCCGTCGTAACGTAATTGAGGGTTTAGGGAGTAATATTCCTCAGATTCCTGCACAGGATCTCGTTCTGATATGAAGCACATTCCTCGGTTCAGGCGTGTTGAGCTCACCGGGTTGTCGATTGCGGCCCTCACGGTGCTTCTTGTCAGGTTCGTCGGGAACAAGACCATTTGTGCTCATGGTGAGACAGCTTCTGCTTCAAAACAATCGAACTTTCTGCAGCTCCGGGCCCATGTGCCAGGGTTTGGGAGCCCTATATAGATAAAAACGCTTGAACTCCTGAACCTCGACTTCTAATTTCAGGAACCGATCTTATGTATCTGAGCGCTACACCCCGAAGTCCGAGAGCCTACTTGTAGCAGTGAATGTTTGGTAAGGATATCGCTGACTGATTATTTCAATGAAAGAACGACCATCATCAACGTCAAACCACAACGCCCGAAACCACCTAAGGCCTAGACCTCGCCTACCCGATACTCTAAACCGCTAAACTCCCTCGCACAGCTGAGACGCTAGAGCCTGAACCCCCCAAAGCCGGAAGCTAGAAACCTCACTGTAAAAGAACCCTTCACAAGAACCCCTTGTAGGAACTCTAAATCCTAAATCCTAAACCACCTTTTAGAGGAATCCCTTGCAAGCACCTAATCCAGCTTACATAGTCGGCACCTTATACAAGAACCCCTTACAGCAAACCTTAAGCCCTACACCTCAAAAAGGGACCTTCTGGGAACAAAGGAACCCCACCGTTTAGGGTACCCTTGTACTTGCAGTAACCTTGAGAAGTCCTCTAGGAGACTTAACCCGTAAACCCACAAAGGGATCCTTCACTGAAACCTTACAGGAATTTTTAGACATCCCAGAACCCTGAATTGAGCAATATGCCGTTTCGGAGTCACAGGGCCGGGCCCTAGACCCTAACCTAAGCCCGAAACCCTAAATCCTAAACCCCTAAACCCCTAAATCCCTGAACCCCTTCCTTTAAGGGTTCCTTTAAGGGCTCCTAGTGTTCCTAGGGCTCTAAACCCTAAGCCGCTCAGGACCCTTCTTAAAGGCTCATGGGACTTAGTAAGTAAGGTTATAAGTAGGTTAAGCCCACTTAGGGGACTTATAACCCCAATTATAACCTACTTACTAAGTCCCATGATCCTCTAAGTTGCCTAAACTACCCCTTATAGAACCCCTATATAGATCCCTTAAAGGAGCTCTTTTAAAGCAACCTACTTACTAAGTTCCATGATCCTTTAAGTAGACTCAGGGCTCCGAGCCAAGATCGGTAGTCGGAGCACGACAAGTCGGACACGAGCCAGCGCAGCCCGTCGGGGATACTAACCTGTGGCTTAGAATGCCTTACTTACAGGATCATGGGGCTTAGTAAGTAGGTTATAATTGGGCTTATAAGTCCCCTAGGTGGGGTTTTTTCCTAATTATAACCTACTTATAACCTACTTACTAAGTCCCATGAGCCTGCAAGTAGGGGTTATGGTTTATGATTCAGGGTTTAGGATTTCGAGTTTAGGGTTTAGGGCTCGTGGGAGGGCATAGGGAGAAGAACCTGGGGCTTAGGAAAGCTCTTGGAATGGGCTTTGTAGGGGTTTGTCGGGTTTTCGTCAGGGCTTTCAGGGATGAGCACCCCAGACCCTAAACCCTAAACCGGGTTGCAGAGGGGTACCGGGGAGTTGACACAGGCTTTAATGAGGTCTTACAGCGTCCGGCGGTTCGCGCTGGAGGCCAAAGCTTAGTCTTTGAATACAAAGGCCTGGAAAATAAGAATGGGGTTTTCAGCATTTTACACTATAACCCTAAGGCTCATAATGGCCCAAAAGCCTTACATAATACGGTCTTTAGGCCCAAAAGCCTCAACATATGAGTCCTTAGAGCCTTAGGGTAACTATAATAAGGAACCCTAGCAATAATATTGGTCATATTCTAGGCCCTGACAAGATGTCGGGGGCTTCGCGCTCGGGTTTCGGGCATCGTTTGGGGTTTGGTAAGGCGGGTAGACGGGTAAGGTTTAGAAATTTTTGGCTCAGGTTTCAGGGTATAGGGCCTACTTCACGGCATGGGGCTCAGAGTATTGTCAGGCGTGTGTGATTTAAGATGACTTCAACATAGGGCTCTACCCTTTCGGCTTGTAGAAAGAAATCCCACCACCCAAACCGTAGCCTAACCATCTAAACAAGAAACATGCCGAAAAAGAAAACCTGAGCACCAGGGAAAGCAACTGACTGAACCCGCTCCAAGATGCCCTTGTCCTTTTAGAAATGATAGACAGAGCCCTATACCTATATCCCTTAGTAGGAATTATTTAAGAAGGTCTACTAGCCGGTCTGTTTATTCTTTTTGGAGAACCATGAAAAAGGACAAGGCTGCTCCAAG
Organism: Symbiodinium sp. CCMP2592; assembly: GCA_905221615.1. Taxonomy (NCBI): domain Eukaryota; class Dinophyceae; order Suessiales; family Symbiodiniaceae; genus Symbiodinium; species Symbiodinium sp. CCMP2592. Next base: position 676,508 of record CAJNDT010002768.1, read on the forward strand.
AAGCCCTTGATGGGTTTGGGGTATGCCATAGAGCTCCTGATACTTTGGGACGCTCAAGACTTGGACATCTGAGGTCCCAGAGAGACCCAGGTGCTTGTCTTCAGCAACGATAAAACCTGAACCCGAAACCCTAAACAAACCCTGAATCCCAAACCCTTACCCCCAAACCGTAAAGGTAGGTTTAGGAATTAAATCTCTGCCAGCAACCATCGGGCGATGCAGTCGTCGTGGAAGGCATGGCCACATGGCAGTACCTCTCTTTACAGCAGCTTGGTGGCGAAGGCGCGGGGTCAGGGGTCATCACAGGCTCGGAAGCCTAGAGGCCAAAGCAAAAAGCTTAGCGTTCTGCTATTGGGAAAGCAAGAACCTAAAGCATAAACCGTAATTAAACCTTAAACCCTAAACCCTAGCCCCCAAACCCTAATCCCTGAACCCTATACTCTCATCCCTAAGCCCTAAACAGCAGCGAGGGACGCAGACTTGGGTGTCCGGCTGGAAGTCCTCCAAGCAACAGATGCACGTCTTCTGAGACGATGAACCGATAGAAGCTGCTCTCCAGGCTTCCTAGGCTTCCATAAGGCAGTAGCTTAAGGTGTGTAGGGTTTAAAGGTTTAGGGTTTGAGGGCTTTAGGATTTAGGGAGGTTTTTGATGGTTTTGATATGAGGAATTTCCGAAAGTTAGGGGTACCTCAATATGGGGTCCTTGTAATCAGGATCCTACTATTTAGGGTACTATATTGGGGTCCAGTTTTTTTGGAAACACCCTCCTAGGCTTCCGTCAGGCAGTAGCTTAGGGTGTGCAGGGTTTAAGGGTTTAGGGTTGATAGTACGTTTTGGGTACTCCCCGTTAACTCTCCAACCCTCAAACCTCAGGGACTTAAACCGAAGCTCCTTAAGGCTCCATGTACCCATATAGTATATACTTAGGCCTTAAAGTACCTACATAGCTACCCCTTTCAGGCTTAAGTATCTACTATAAAGGTACATGGAGCCTTAAACCCTAAACCCTAAACCCTTATGATACCCTTTATAGAACCCTTAGAGGAACCCTAAACCCTAAACCCTTAAAGTACATGGAGCCTGTGGGGCTGTATGTATCGGAGGTGCTGGCTTTGCCGCAGCCCAGTCGATGGTCAGCTGGCCTTCTTCCAGGTGAACCCTGCGAAACTGAAGGCGAGCTGTGCCAAGCTTATCAAACCTCAGTCTCTCAGAGGGGCAGTATGGGTTTAGGGCTTAGGGAATAGGGTTTAGGGTATCAAACCACCCTAATTTTCGGAAAACTCCCACATTGCTCTTGGGAGTTTCGGGAGCCTGATTCGGCTTAGGCTTTCGGGCTGAAAGCTCAGTCCTTCTCTTGTAGGGACCTACAATCCATAGGGGCCTAAATAATTACTTATGCTATTATTTTGGGGGTATCCTTATCATAATTTAAAGTCTAAGATCCCCCAAAAACTTATGCTAATCATTCAGGCCCCTATAGTAATCAGAATTGGGTTCCTTGTAAAGGGATCTATAAGGGTTACTATAGGGGTTACTATAAGGGGTATCATGGGGATCTAATATAGCGGCCTAGATAGTTGCAATGGGGTCTGGGGGCCCATTACACTTTAATTTTTAATCAGGAACACCAGAAAAATAGCATTGGTACTTATTCAAGCCCCTATGATGACCTCTATGTTGGATACCTGGCTCAGGGTTTAAGGCTTCGGGACTTGGGATTTGGGGTGTAACGTCGTGAACAGCGCTCAACCCGGGTACTAAAGCTGACAGGATTTGCTTCTGATCTTATGCCAAGAACAGCAGATGAAACGACACATCCGAAACAAAGCGAGCCTTTGCCGAGGTCCTCATAGTGATGACCCTACTGAATGCGGACTGTTCTTTGAGCATCCCAGTTCAAGGCGGCGGTCTTTCTTCACTCACGGAACGTGGAAACCCTATCTCTCCGATAGCCACAGCCATCCACTGCTGACAGGTGCTTCTATGTTTGTCAGCATACTTGCAATGCAACAAAACAGTGCGAACTTCTCAGTATGCCCCCGTCCCCAAGCCCTAAACTCTACACCTTGAAGGGCCTGAACCCGGGACCCGACTTTTAGCACAGCGACCGGGTTTGGGCCAGCAAGCAACTGCGGTATCTTTCTGACGATTCTTCCTTAGCTGAAAACAAGGCCCGAAAACGAGAGTCGGTCGTGAGGCTTTCCTAAAGGCTCCACTTTCTGGGCACATGGAGCCTTAGGGATTGAGGGTTTAACGAGTCTCGGCTATGGCGATTGGTGAAAATCCTCACATGGTAGTTTCCGAAAATAGGGGACTCTAACATATAGTATCCGAAATAGTTGGATCCTTATTATCAGGACCCCAAAATAAGGTATCCCCTGATTTTCCGAAACTCCCATATCCAAACTGGCATAGAGCAGGGGGATGCTGGGGATACAGGCAGACTCAAAAGTAGCGAATCAAAGTCTTGCTGTACCCTGGGGCTCCATAGTAGTTCCTTTTGGAGGCTTCATATTTAAATCCTATAGAGTGATCCCAAAAAGGAACTACTACGGAGCCTATGTGTAAGCTGTAAACGCTCAGCGTCCTTCCTTGCGCCTCTCCTTTCGCAGGTCTTTTGGATCCAAAGCATGCCTTTGTTGTCCCGGGGCTTACGGCTTATGGTTTGAATGAACCAACAGAGGCTTAACCTGTTATTGTCGTTGGTCTATATACGTAAGTTAAGTCTAAGAAGATTACCGGTCAACTACCAAAGATGCACTTCAACTCGGTGATCAGCATCCCGGTGAGCAAGCCGGAGATCAGAAAATGCACCCAGCCTCGGCAGTGACTCTGGTCATGCGCCATACGCTTGACACCCTCTTTATTGAATTTGTCGAGGCATTTTGTACTGCTCTCCCCTCATGGTCTCGTTCTTGGGTTGCTGTTGCCGTGGGGGGTTGCCGGCTTGCCTGGGCTGGTGCGGAAGGACACAGCAACAGCAACATAAAACTTATGCGGTACTTACATGAGTGAGTGAGTGAGTGAGTGAGCGAGCGACTAGCTGCACGAGGTGGTGCGCGCAGCAGCCATGCCTAAGGCGCCGTTCCCTCCCGGCTTCTCAGGGGGCTCCGCAAGCGTCATTGCCCCCTCCACTTGGAGTTCCCGCTGGCGAACGCCCCAACCCCAGAAACAACGTTATGAGGTCAGCAAAGACGGCCCAGTTTGGCAAGAGGGCATGCCAACAGTACTTACATGCATGCGTGCTTACATAAATACAAACATACACATCCACGCCTGCCCGTGTTCGCACATGCTGGGGCATACAGACATACCGACTGAACGAGGAATCGAGAGTTCGAAAGCCTGAACTCTATTATAAGTGGCTAAGGCGAAACGTGGACAGTATCAAGGGCTGAACAGCCTGAAAGGAGCTGGGAATGGCAGACCGCAAAACTCGACAGCAGTCGAACATCTGCGACCCTAAAACAACATCGAACATCAGATCCTAGACTACAAGCAAGCATAGTATAGTTACTTTAACAGTAACCCGTGTTACTAAGTCCCATGATCCTCCGTGTAGGGAGGCAGTGGGGTGTAGGAACTTCTAAACCCACGGGTCGTAAAAGTCCAGGAGCCAGCTCGAAAGCAGGACTTCCTCAATCGGAGTCCCACGCCCACAAAACTCCAAGGAAGGGGATTGGGGTTTAGGGGGTTTAGGATTTAGGGTTTGGGATTTAGGGTTTAGGGGGTTTGGGGTTAGGGTTTAGGGTTGCGGGTGCAAAACTCCAAACTCCCAACCCCAGGCTGTGCAATGAAGATCCCTCTGGTGTTCGAAGCCCTAAAGCCCTGATACACTCTAGGGCTTATAAACTCCAACCATCAAGCCTCAAGCCCTAAACCCCCAACTGAGCCTTACACCCCAAAGCCCTAAGCCCCTCAACCTCGAATCCCGAAGCCCTGAACCCCCAAACACCAAACCCCGAAAGCCAAAAGCCTGGCAGCGGTTTGGGTCTCCGTCGTCAGCCTCTAAGCCAATCCTGGTGTTGATCACCAGCGCGCTGAAGGTGCCAATTACACCGACACCGATGAGGTATCCGATCATGGCTTCCGATGGTTTACAGTAGAAGCTCGAAAGTTGGAAACCGGATTAAGGCCCAACAGTGCTGGGATTCGCTATGCATTTACTCTTAAATGATCGAGGCTATTGGGTGTCCAACTTTTGGGCTTCTACTGTAGGGTTTCAGGGTTTTGGGGCTTAGGAACCCTGAACACTGATTTTGGGGCTGCGGGTTTAGGGGTTTATTTAGGGTTTGGGGGTTTAGGGATTCACCCTGGAAATGTGCAGGCTTTCAAGCCCTCTTTGGGGTAAGAGGCTTAGGATGGTTTAGGTGTTAGGGTGCGCAAGACATGATACCTTGTGCTATCCCAGTGGCCGCAACATGAAAGCCTGAACAATTACCAATCATCTTCCTTAGGGTTCTTCCATACGGCCTGCCCAGCTGCCTCTGCACTTCCCCATGGAACCGGAACGCTGCGGAACGATCGGTAATCTTGAGCTCTAAGTCGTGCAAGAAGGGACACATGCGAGATTTTGATACTAGGGATCCTATCTCTGAAACTCCCAACTTTCTGGCTTCTCCAGTAGCACCTTCTAACCCTAAATCCTAAACCCTAATTCCTAAACCCTAAACCCTAAATCCTAAATCCTAAACCCTGAATCCTAAACCCCTAAATCCCAAACCTCTAAATCCTTAACCCTAAATCCTAAACCCTCAATCCTAAGTCCTAAATCCTAAACCCTAAATCCTAAACCCCGAACCCTTAAGCCGAATAGCCGGCTTATCGCCGATTCTGAGAAGTCTCGCTTGGGGATACGGTTGTTGATATAAATCCTGCATTACCCATAATAAGGAATATACCATAATTCCCATGGTTTATAGTAAAAGCTAGAAAGTTGGAATATGATTATCCTAAACCCTTTATGGTAAATTATAAGGTATCCTACCCTGAAACCATATTCCAACTTTCTGGAGTTCCCTTTAGGGTCCTTGAGGTAATGCAGGATTTATATCATCAACAGTATTGCAGGCGGCCAACTGCGGGTTCAGTCTTTAGAGCTTTAGGGTTCGGGCTTCCCGGCTTTAGGGTCTACATAGGGCGTTAGAGGTTTAGGGGTTTAGGGTTTACATATGAGGCCTTGGGGATTTAGGGGTTTAGGGTTTTGGGTTTAGGGCAGGAATTAGGGGTTTCGGGTTTTTGGGGAGTCATTAGGGGTTTCGGGTTTGGGGAGTCAGGGTTTGACGTTTCAGGGTTCAGGCTTGCACGGGGTAGGTTTTGATGGTCAGTGCATTTGAGGCTGAGGGTCTGGTGAATTCAGGCCGTGTTCTCATCAACATGATTGCGGCTGTTCGAGAGATCAGTAACACCCACAGAGACATTTCCAAGAAAACATGTGCACTGATAAACTCACTGCCCCAAAACCCAAGGAATGTAAGAGTTGAAACTTTCAGAATCGACTACCTTAGAAGATCCCCAAAACTTGAAAAGGTAAGTTTACAGCCAGTAAGTTACATGCCATCGGGAGTTATTCGGGCAAGCACACACTGCAGATACCGAAGCCTTGAAGCACAAACCTACCCTAAACTCTAAGCCCTACGGCTGATGATATAAATCCTGCATTACCCATAATAAGGAATATACCGTAATTCCCATAGTTTGGGGTCCTTAAGGTAATGCAGGATTTACAGAAAATAAGACATTACGGGCCCCATATTTACAGTTTTACTGTTTTTCATGTTTTTGGTTTGCTTCAGATTTGAAGCAACATCACTCGTGCACACGATATCGTTATCCTCATATGCATATTCTTAAATAGGATACTTGTACGTATACCCATACATGTGCTTGTTTCAACTGTCGACGTGACTATAGAGCAGGAGGTTTGACTCACTTCTTGGCTGGTTTAGGCCCGAAGGGCGAGAACACTGCTACTAAGGGGAAGGCGGGGGGGGAGGGGGGGGGAAAAAAAAAAAAAATCTGGAGGGGAGGGGGGGGGGGGCAGAGCCAAAAAAAATAAAAAAATCTAAAATCTATTTTTATTTTTTTGGCGCTGCCCCCCCCCCCCCCCCCAGCTTTTTTTTTTTTTTGGTTGGCCCCCCCCCCCCCCCCCCGCGCGGGGACAGCAAGGCAAGCGACAGCCAACGCCATGGTGCGCCATACTGCGGGAGCGGACACCAACCAAGAGCCACATGATTTAAACCTGGTGTCCTTAGCCCTTAGCCCATGCAAGCCTCACTGCAAGTGAGTAGATACTCTATGCCGAATATTAAGATCAATGAGATTACAAATTTACCAGATAAACATCTATAGAATCTATAAAAGACCTCAGAGACTTACTGCGTATAGAAAAGTCGATATCTGAGATTACAGCTCACAAAGATGATAAACTATTTATGACTGATGACATCATATGACGAGGAGACCTTACATTAACATACATTCGATGGATGCGAACTCACGACACAACCACTGCCTGAGCAATGCCAGGTGGACAACCAGTTGAAGGGTCTGTCGTAGTCAAGCGATAACAACAATGCTTGATGTCGCATATGATGTGGTAGCATATGCGAGGACATACGGTCGGTATATATGCTGGATGTCAGATACATGTATGACCAGTCTCCTCGATAACATATACAACAAACACTGTCTTCGCCTTTCATTGACAGGTTGCGATGTAAGGAATCCGAATCCGACTATCTTTTAGGTGCATGAAAACGGGAGTTTGAATATTCCACTTGTGCGATGTTCGAGCAACATGGTGGGCTCTGTCGGGGAGTTTACAACTGGAAATTATTATTGGTTTATGTTCCTGTGATCAGGATCGGCTACTCGCAGTAATCTGAATATCACTATACCAAAACTGGCTAGATATGGAAACAATATATCTCATGAGCACGTCATGGTGAAGTATCAATCTTCACGTGAACCATGCGCATCATAGCATGATATGGCGTAACACACTCGTGCGCATGTAGCATGAGGTGCTAGGGAGATGCCATACGAGCTTGGCAAGCTCACGGGATGCACGAGGACATCTAAGTCAAATCTCATAGTGAAGATATGTGTCATGAGATGCTGCCTGCATCTTGCGACCTATTCATACTTAGCTGCGACTGTTGTAACTTCATGCGAGATTGGGTTTATGTGTGAGAATAAGTCTCCGGGCTTTTAGAAAGGTCTACCGAGGGGTTTAACCAATATGTGGTGCAATCCCGCTTGCCCGCGCGGCCGGAAGGCGTAAAGGGGGAAGCCCGAACGATGCGGGCATCTTATAAGGACACATACTGCGATGATCTATACGGATGGCTCAATATCATAATGATATGTTGAAGAAATTTCCTGGTGCTCTATGTTGATATGGCCATATTCAACACATAACATGCATTTTACATCGAAGGAATGTGGCGAATATCCTGTTCAGCTGCCGGTTGGGTGCCTCAATATGACGGCTCCATTACTCTTGCCAAAACTGGCATGCAGCTGCCAATGTAATCTGCCATGTTTACTTCCACCACAAGAGATTCTTGACTTCTTGATGATGTCACATATTAAAAAGTTGGTTTTAGGCATAGTATAGTTCTTATACGTTTTCTTGGGTAACAGGATTTAGTTTACGGAGATATCCACAAGACACACGATGAAGTGCGTCATGGGCTTTAACAAGACCATATTAGAATGGTTGCGGCATACAGGTGCATTGCCTGCAGCATAGATATAACAAGCGGTATCGTTTACAGCTGATGACAATCGTATGTGCGTGTCGGTGTATGTTTGTGTGTGCATGTGCAAATAATGTGTTTTCACGGCAGTCAACTTATGACTAGATGGTATGAGCAACAAGACAGCGAAAATGATTAATATTGCAGGTGGATCTCCATATGTCTGCATATACAATAATGATAGCAAAGCACCATCTCCTTGAAAAGTATATTAACTCAATTATATCCTTATCCTTTGGGGGCTTGTGGGCTTCAGCCGCAATGATCACTAATCTGAATAAGCCAGCATTGTAGCTGTCAGGATGTATACAGCAACATCCATGCGATGATTGTCTTCGAAGGTCGTAGGTTTTCAGTTTTCTGGGTTGGCTTCTGTGAGAAGCTATTGCAATTGAAATACACAATTCCGCACACACAGCTCCAAATACTGGACAAATTATTGGACTGGGAGCTCCGAAACAAGGACAACCAATGCAATAATAATCGCAAACAATAAATACGCTTTTGAAGGAGGTTGCACTAAACAAGCTAGCATTCATACGAAAAAACGGTATCGAAACTGAATGTAGCAAAGACATCTATGCACATATATGTATATATGTACATATGCAAATGGATCCGGTAACACGATCCAGTTGATCGCCTGCATGTATACGGCTTGAGACGGTGGGAACTGTTTGAGCAACCTGCCTGTATGATGCCAAACTCAACTTGTCATGCTACAGTATATGTTGGACGTCTATATCCAAAATCATATGTTACCATGCACATGATGGGGCCTGCAAAAACCGGTAGGATATGTAAGCGATTCTTTACGTTGATATACAAAAGTCATATAGTTTGACCGGTCTTGTACATCATTCAAGGGTGGAGAAATGCACGGTTTCGCAGACGCATTGTATCTCATTTATCTGCAAGATTATACTATGAGACACAAAGAACAACCACAAGATTGAAGTGGCATTGATTTATCGGATAGTCTTCATGAGACTCCACAATGAAAGGTCGTCACACGTGCATCCCATGTTGATTGGAAAAGTATTTCCCATATCAGGCATCAAGAGCAACAGGGTTAAGTAAGCTTGAAAACCACTAGTATGCAAATTATGACGATTGTAAGTTTTTGTAATGAAAACTCTTAGAAAACAGCATTTTGACTGGAAAATATGGGGCCCGTAATGTCTTACACTCTCTAAACAAAATGGGATTCCTCCGAACATGAGGAGGCCTGCAAACTTTTTGGCAATCTTGGGCCCAAGCCAAACCCTGCAGGCATGTCAGTCTGGCCTCAGCTGCTCGGCGTGTTAATGTCTCCGCAAAAACATCCCCACACATCTAAATCTGATAAAACCAACCAAGCTGCCACAGCTGCAACGCCAGACATCGCAACTGCCGCCGCGATGTAGAGACCTTTGGGAGGGGGTAACATCTTGCTGCATAATTGCAGGCGCAAGACAAAACACTAGTGTCCGTGGGAGGCTCACTCAGGACTCCAGGGAAATCTCCCTTCCGCAGAGCATCACCGACCTGTCGTGAACAAAGCGACTACACAAGTTTCGGCCACAGTCGCCATCAAACGATGCCTGCAGCGCGAAACTAACTACAGGATGCTGCTGGTGGTCTCGGATCTTTGAGAAGAAGCTCTGCAGTTCCTGGCCAGTTCAGATTTTCTCGCGATGCCTGGATGTAGATGAGTTCTCAGAATGCTACACTGCAATCTCGCCAGCAACTCTGCGGGCAGAAAGGATGAATCTGACAGGCCAAGATGACTCCCTGATGCCTGATAACAGCGGCAGAGTGCACGAGAGCCTGTGTGAAGCGGGCTCGCACGGCGAAGAGTGATGTGCCTGGTTCAGGGCTTCTGGCCAATTCGCACCTTCACCTTTGTAAGGTTCTCGAAGGCATCTGCACCACACGATACCAAATCATCGCTGGCGACCTCGGCGGCCACACCGCCCTCCGCGCCAAACGGCTACGTGTCACAACTAAGGCCAAGTCGGCCGTGGGAAAAGGCCTCGCTGGCCTTGCCTGAAGCCAAGTCGCTACAGACCTCAAGAGTTCGATGAAGGGAAGCACACCACAAGCAGAGGATGTGCGATTAGCACGCACCCATCTCCTTGCAAAGCACCTGCCAGGGAAACTTCTCGGGCACAAAGTGCTGCGCGTTGGCGTCAGCCTGGGTCGGGCTGGGATTGTTGAGCACGTAAGATCTCGACTGGCAACACAAATGGCAACGTGCAATTTTCCCTGCAACCCGCTTCCCGAGAGAAGCACTTCCTCGCAAAGCAGCGGGGTCTCTATACTCTATGCTAGAGCCCGCGGCTTCCGGCAAGGCCGGACGGCCACACACATTTGCGAATCTGCGCTGCCTCTCTGATTCGAATCGACATCGGCATCTCTATGCACAGAGAAATCCTCGCACGGCTGAGCACCTTCACGCCCTTTTGGAGCCTTCACTCTCTGAAGCGAAAAGTGAAATGCGCAGCGGCGGCGCTTGCAGGTCTGGCTTGGACCGTCCACTTCGGGGGCCCTAGGCCTAGCGAGGGAAACGAGGCAGCGGCTTTCTTCCGAATCGAGAAAGGCGCACGCCAGTTGCTGTGATGTGTATCTGTATCTGTGTATCCGTGTATTCTGCCTTGTCCTGCATGGCTGCACATCAGATTCAGAACACTGCCTGCAAAGCTTAAAAGAAAATATGTGATTTCGATCAGTGACTTTGTCGAAGCTGTTTCTGACTCCATGCCCTTGCCGTGCCAGTGTGGCCTGCAAGGCAGCGAGGAGCTTCCTGATGTGATGAGAGCAACTCACACATCTCACAATCAAAGAGAAGAGTAGAAGAGTTGCGATACTTCGACCTCAACGGTCAGAAGTACGAATTTGAAACTGGAAAAATGAAACGTCCCAGGGCTTGGAGCATTCACTTTGGAGAGCTGCGCTGGGCTGTTTTAAGCTGTATGCGGACAGGAAAGCCTAGGCCTAGGCCTAGGCTATACAACGGCTACAGTCACGAGTGACTCTGGCTTTGTGGTTTCCAGCTTTGCAGCTTACGATGCTCGCCCAGCGGCGCGGCTGTGCGGTTGTGCCTTTGGTGCCCACGGGCAGAAGACAGCAGCGGCCTTGCGCTGACTCCCTGATGCGTCGACCTCTGACGCCAGGGCAAAAGGGCGCCTACTACAGGGCCCCTCCTAAAGACTGAAGGGGCCGCTCTTCGGGGCCGCCCTTCGGGGCAACTTCTCGCTGGTAAAATGGAAAAGACACCGGAAGATCTAGGCCCATGCGGCCCATGCCCTAACGGCCGCCCTAAGGTGAGCGAATCGAAAGGCATCGGAAGAAACTCCGAAGGTCACACTTTCATCCGAAGGCCAGCGGCCCCTCCAGTGTCCAGTCCAGGTGCCGCTCATACTCGTCGATGGCCTTCGGATGCGGAAGAGCTCTCCTCTCTCCTCTTTGGCCCTTTGCGGGGTTGGCACCTGCGGCCAGTAGTAGTTCTTCTGCAGGCCTGCAAGATGCGGCGGGAACGCCATACGCCATGCAATGCCAGTATGTCAATGTGAAAGGATGCAGCAAGCCCCCCAAGCTCCCCCCCCCCGACGGAGTCTTGGTAAAATGTCACAGAGGAGACGAAAGAGAGAGCCCTCCGTGAAGCGCCTCTTGGCAAAGAGAAAGAGGCTCCTTCTCTGGGGCTCTGGCCGTTCTGCTGGATCTGCCTGAACAGGTCCTGCTTCTTGTGATACACCTCCAGCGCCTCCCGCCGTGGAGCCACGAGCCGCGAGCCGACAGAAGACACAGAGAGAACAGAGTTTAAACGACCCAAGCAGAGATGACGAACAGCAGCGGCGCAGCGGTTCCGCTCTGCCGCGGGGGCTCGGGGCCTGGTAGAGTTTCTCCTTGAAGTTGTTCTCCTCGAAGCCCGAGAAGAGGAACCTCAGCGGAGCGCAGAGCGGAGCGCGGCGCGATCCGCAGCGGAGCGGTGCAGTGCTGGCTCGCGCTTCTCTTATAACGTTTGCCACCAAGGAGCCCTGTGGCGGTGCTCCTATCCCTCTCCTCGTCCCAGAGGCCCAGCACCGAATCCTTCAAGCCTTCCGACAGACAACAAAGCGCATGCGCTGCTGCACTGGGCGCGCTCAGCTGCTCTAGAAGCGTCCCTTGGAGAGAGGGCACCACCAAATTGGCGGAAAGCAGCAGGGGTCACAGCGAACACTCTTGGAGCCTCTTTGGAGCCTCTTCTGTCGCTTTGTTGGGCATTCGGGTTCGCCGTTTGCCAAAGCTCAAAGCTCTCTCCTTCTCCCAGTCTGGGGCCGAGTCTCTTAAGCTCATGCTGCTCTCATTGACTCTTACTGACTCATACTCTGACTCACTCTCACAGCGCGATGCGCGCTGCTTCGAGGCACAACTGGAGGACAAAGCAGTTAGCCAAAGTGGACTGAAGCTGTTCATCCGTTGCCTCCGTCTCTCTCCTTACTTCAAAAACCGTGCGGTGCAGGCCGCCCAGGCCCACAGGCCGCCAGGCCTCCTGTCTCGTGGACCACAGGCACGGTGCCGTAGGCCTGTGCATACCTCAGGTTGCGCAGCGACCCTTTGCCCGGATGCCTCGTGCAAGCGCTTTTGCTGCATCCTGGTGACATCTGTGGAAGGCCACAGGGCTCGTACTGGCTTGGCATCAGCAGGAAGTCGCAGCCCGCCATCATGCGATGCTCCACTTTGGGGTCGAAGCCCACGTAGCCGCAGACGCGGCCTCGGTTGGTGTTCTCGGCGTTGGAGAGCTGCGAGGCGTAGAGGTCGTCGCCCTTGCCCATCAAGATCACCTACTGCTAGCACCGGGAGAGAGCAAGAGCAAAGAGCAAAGAGCAGAGAGAGAGGAAGAAAACATGTACCTTCGGCTGCCGGCCTGGACCCGGCCCAGGACGCCAGAGTTCTCGTAGGTGAGGAGCCAAGGGATCACTTGCGTGATCAGGTGCACGCCCTTCTGAAAGCACAAACGACCACAGAAGCCCAGCAAAGCAGCTCCGGGGTCTTCGTGGAGACCCAAGGAACGCTGCAAATCGCTCTTGCAATGTGCCTTGCCTTCCAAGAAGTCCGACAAGCCATAGTTTCTGGGAATATGTGGGTCCGTCCTGGGATCCCACTCGTCTGCGATGCCGTTCAAAATCCCGGCCATGCGGAGCTGCCGTCCCTTCTCCGTGAGAATCTCGTGCAAGCCCTGGCCGCCCTCCGGGCTCTGGACTTCGACGGCGTAGTTCGGACTCACCGTCAGCACTCGGTCGGATGCCAAGATGGCGGCTGACATAAGGTTCATGCAGTCCACACCCAAATTCAGATCCTGCCGCATCTCAGGCCGCTACAACCCCTCCCCTCAACCTAACCCGCTCTTCCCCTCCCTCTCCTCGCCCTGCAACAGGTCGATGGCCTCCGGTGGAAGCCCCAAATAGCTGTCGAGGGGGAATTTGCTGAGCCGGTACTTGCCCTCAGCAAATGACAAAAGAAATTGCAATGGACTTAGGAAGTGACTGAAGGCAAAAGAAGAAGTCCTCTTACGAGCATCCGTACAACCAGAGCTCAGTTTCAAGAACGGAGTTTAGAAAGGCGCAGAGGCGTGCCTGGTAGCCGATGTTGTGAATGACGAAGACGCAGCGGGAGTTGAGATAGGTGCGGTTTCGGCGATACTTGTAGAGGTGGTAGACGGGCAGCAGTCCCGTCTGCCAGTCGTTCGCAATGAAAAGCACATCCTGACCATAGGTTGAGCCCCTGAGATTGAGCACTAAGGGTGCTTCCATGGCAGCGACGGTGAGTAAGGCATAGCGGAACAAGTTGTCCACGTACTCCTTCCCGTCCCGGTCGCAGTAGAGACCACCTCGATGGTAGCTCTCGTGCTCCACGAAGATGTAGTCCGTCCCTTTTCCCTCTCCCAGGTCCTGGTAGAGATGGAAGTACCGGACCTGCTGTGAGACCGCTTGGGCGAGAGGGCGAGAGAGAGAGAGGATGAGAGAGGGGAGGAGTTACCGGGTCCGGCCGCGGGTTCTCGGCTCTCGGCTCTGGAGCGCCAGAAGCAGTAACGCAATGCCCGCCTCGTGCTCGCGGCCGTCGAGCCAGATCTTAGCGTAGCCGACGTAGACGGCGTCCTTGTAGTCGCCGTAGCGGGGCGAGACGACCATGGTCCGATGGCCCCGCATGGCAAACTCGTAGCCGTAACTGCCCGCCACCATGGCCAAGCCCCCGGTCTTGGACCAGGGGTTCACTTCCGAACTCACGACCACCACGGGCGTGTCCAAGTGCTGCGACGTGTACTTGGGCCGCTTGTCCAGCTGCTCCGACTGTAAATGCGAGCGCAAGTCCGCCTTCTCCAGAGGGTCCTCCCATGCACTGCGACTGCGTGCTCAAACGACCAGAAACAGAAGGAGAGAGCGAGGGCGCCTGCAGCAGGGCGTCCAGGGCGCTCAAGGAGAAGACCCGCTCCATCTGCTCGGAGCCACCGCCGCTCTCGGAGGAGCTCTCCGAAACAGCCTCAGGGACGCCGCCAAAGAGGGAAGGCAGGAAGGGCACAAGACGCGGCACTCGCCACACACTTTCGGCGCACCTTGGTCTTTGGAGTCTGCGTGCCGGAGCTTTCGTAGCCCTCCGTATGAGGAGACGGAGGGCACGGACCGCAGGGCCCGAGCGAGAGCGCCTCCTTCTTCACGTCCTCACAGCACCAGAGCATGCGAGCGGAAGTGCGGTGTTGGGTTGAGGAAAGAGAATCTTCCCTTGACCCCTGAGTCCCCCTTCCCGCTCCTGGCTGATGGCCTCAGCGCAAGAAAAGCCAAGAGCCCCAGGGTGAACGGCCAGCGGTGCAAACGGAACGGTCTAAGGAGCACACGAAAGTGTGGACGGGCAGTGGCTCCTCATGGCCATGCACATGCAATCAGTGCAATCACACGCAAACAGTGCTCTCCGCCAGGACTGTCCTCCGTAAAGAGCGCTCGGCGCTCCTCCGCCACGTTGGACAGCTCCTGAATCTGCAGCTGTCAGCTGCTGTCCAGCGTGGCTTTGCCGGGTGTGGGCTGGCTGCGAAGTGAAACCGGATGGGATCGCGCTCGTCGGCGCGAAAAGAAGCGCGGCTGCGCGGCTCGAGCACTGCAACATATTGGAGAAAAATGTTTAATGGCGTCGTACACATTTGACTACTACATCGTGTGGTGACAGATCTTCTGCGTGCGTAGTTGTATTCACGTTGAATTTCAGTCTAGCTTTAGCGCATGCCAGGATCACAAACATCTTGAATCGCCTGGCATGCAGCATGTTTTTTTGGGGTGACAGTGTACACATGTTTCCTCTCGAATCCAAACTTATTTCGACTGAGGTTCGCGCATTCGTTTAAGTGATGTTGTGTGGTGCTCCCCAGGACGGGAAGGTTGGTGGGAGTGAGGGAAAACTAATTTTCTCCCAAAATGGGGCAGTATCTTCCCAGACTGCAGTCAAGAGTCAATCTTCGGCGCGAGCGGCGCCGATCTCTCCTCCGGCCAAGGCAAAAAGCCAAAAGCAAAAGCCCTCGCCGCCCTCTCCCGTCTGCTCGGTGCTGTGCAGATCTGCGCGGCGCCGAGCACACGAGAACCCCGGCAGAAAGAGCCGACGAGACTCCACGACGAGAGACGACACGAGAGACGAGAGACGAGAGTGGCAGAGAGGCAGAGAGGCTGGAGGCTTTCCCGCCGCCCGTCGGCGGGCCCGAGCTCCTCTTCCTTCCCGCTCTCCTCACAGCAGAGCGGCAGAGCAAAGCAGAGCAAAGCAGAGCAGAGAGCAGAGCAGCTGTTGTCAGCCTCGCCTCGGCGGGCGCCAGCAGCGACTGGGAGCCCTGCACAAGCGCCACGGCGGTTTCGGTTTTCGCCGCTCCGCCCCACTCGCGCGCGCGCGCGCCTTCTTCAAGAGCAGGGGCCCGCGGCCCTGACATGCGCGCTCAAGTCACGATCCGTCTCGATCCGATCCGATCTTTGCAGAGTTCTGCAGCCGGCTGCACGCCTGCAGAATCTCCCTCTCCCGCTTGGGGCTTTCCTTTTCCTCAAAAGGCTGTTCAGCCGCTCAGAACAAGGCGCTTGCAGCCCACTCTGTCAACCTGTCAGCTCCTGAGAGCCTGGCGACGACCTGCGCCGGCAAGGAGGGTCTAGGGGATCCCTGCAAAAAAGGCTGCAAAGGCGCGCTGCGAGAGCTGCAAGAACTGGAACTGCGCTTGCTGCAGCCTTTCTCCCATCCGCTGCGGCCGTAGCCGTCGTGGCCGTCGTGGCCGTGGCTTCCTGGCGTGGGCTCTTTCCAGGAAAAGCCCTCCCTCCCTCCTTGTCTCCCTCCTTCTCTCTCTCCTCACCTTCCCTTTCCCGAGCTGCCATCTTCTCATACTTCCTCCTCTTCCCTGTTCCCTTTCTTGTTAGGCTGTGCCTTCTTGTCCTCGCGGGCCAACTTCGCATGCTTGGCCTGAAACTTCGACACCAGAACCTCGGGCACGTCGGGCACAGTGGCCGTTAAACAGCTCCCTCCGATCTCTCGGACGGCATTGCGGGGAATTTAAGAGACGTGGACCCGGGAACCCCGACTCGCCGCCTCTGCTGAGCTCTGCTGAGCTGCAAGTCACTGCAAGTCTGCAGTTCTCTCTTCCGTCGGCTCTGCATAGCATCTCAGAGCCTCGTCTCGAAGTCCGGCGCCATGGCCCGTAAGAGTCTGGCAGCCCTCTGCTTGCCGCAGAGCGGAGCTTGAGCTTTGAGCTCCCCCAACCCCCCCCCAACCCCCCCCTCCCGCAACTCTCTCCTCTCCTCTCCTCTCCTCTCCTCTCTTCTTTCTCTCTCCTTTTCGCTCCCCTCCGGGCGGCCGCCCCGCGCCGCCCCCCCGAACCGCCGCGGGCCGGGCCGCTGGGCCCCGGGCCGTCCTAGCTTTCGGCTTCGGCGCCGCCGAACCCGCACCCGCCGCCGCACCCGCCACACCCACCTGACAGCAGTTGCAGCACAGATTCTCTCAAAGTTGATGCGCCATATCCCAACCGGGCCTCCGTCCGCAATGCTGACGCCTCCCTGACCTCCTGCAATTGAGCAGCTCAAGTTGGAACCATCTCTGCAACCACTCTGAATCCCTTGACTCCGTGTCGTCTCTCTGGCGTGTAGAGGTTTGGGACAGAGAGTGGCCAGACCCCGGCACATGCACCAAGTCCTTGCAGGCTGGTGGCTTGCCCCGGCCAACCTCCGAGAAGACAAATGAGTTCAGACGTGTAGGCGCGATTTAGCACCCCAGCCAAGCAAGACTGACCCGGATGTGATTAACCCGCCGAACCTCCATAGAAACGGACGCCACTGAGGCCTGCAAGAGCGAAAGATGCTGGGCGCTGCACAAGTGCGTCTCACAAGCCTCACGTGAAGGCTCCTCAACCTGGCATGCCGACGCTTGCTTGCCCGGCTTGGCAGGAGGAAGCGACCAGTGCGTGAGCCTCTGTCCGCGTGTCTGAGGCCATCGACACTGCCGATGCCTCTGTGGGCAGTGCCTTGGATTCCTGCATTGCTGCTCAAGTCGTTGGGAAGTCCGTTTCGTCTCCAAGTGAGGTCACCATGTGAGTAGCTCGACTTTGCGTATGGACAGTCGGAGATTTGGGGTAGCGGGGTTGCAGGTCGAGTAGCTGGATGACAGCACGGCAAAAGCGAAAACGTTTGGTACTCACCTTTGGGGGTTCGGGTCTCGGGTTGGTGCAGCACTCGTACGGGCGACACGATCTGACGCCCCTTGACTCTGGAGTGTACAAGTTCGGGTTTATGATTTACGCAGGATTAATGCTCTCGGTTTGGGGTGTAGGGATGGAGAATGGCCAGACCCCGGCACATGCACCAAGTCCTTGCAGGCTGGTGGCTTGCCCCGGCCAACCTCCGAGAAGACAAATGAGTTCAGACGTGTAGGCGCGATTTAGCACCCCAGCCAAGCAAGACTGACCCGGATGTGATTAACCCGCCGAACCTCCATAGAAACGGACGCCACTGAGGCCTGCAAGAGCGAAAGATGCTGGGCGCTGCACAAGTGCGTCTCACAAGCCTCACGTGAAGGCTCCTCAACCTGGCATGCCGACGCTTGCTTGCCCTGCTTGGCAGGAGGAAGCGACCAGTGCGTGAGCCTCTGTCCGCGTGTCTGAGGCCATCGACATTGCCGATGCTGCCGAGACTGCCGATGCCTCCCTGGGGAGTGCATTGGATTCCTGCATTGCTGGAAACCGAGCGATAAGTAGGCGTGGGGGGGTTGTTGTTGTTGAGGGGGGGGTTGAAACACTGAATGTTACACATCCAGGTGCCTGTCTGGTTCACGTATCACTTGCATGTATCCATGCCTGTTGCTCAAGGTTCTAGTGCAGCAGAGATCTACAGATGTGCGCCTGTGGTAAAAAGAGACTCCTGAGTGCTTGTGTTCCTGTACGCATAGCGAAAGGATGCACGCCCACGTTACATTTCAACGTGGTAGCGGAGCTCCTGGGGAAACGGGAAGCTTCACACCGGTGGAGGTACCCGTTGGTACGCTCCATACACGTGGAGGCAACCGGAATACCCGGTGTGCTTCACACGGGTGAAGGTGACCGGAGTCTTTCCGGCACACGACACACAGGTGAAGACATCCGGAAGAGTAGTTTCCCGGGGCTCGATCCGAGGACAGCTCAATGGCTAGCCACTCTGCGACTATCTTTGAGCATGGCGAAGGAGATGAAGATTATTTCTTTCATGGAAGTAAATCTTATGCGACGAATCATCGTCATTGACCACAAAAGTACCGCCATCATATGATGGACGAAGCAATTGGTTCGCCTATGAAGATGCGATCGATGACTGGTGTGATATCACTGAGCTTGATGCTGACAAGCGTGGACCAGCTTTGAGAAATCGGCTAGAAGGTGAAGCAGCAATCCACAAAAGGCTTCTCGACAGGGGCCGCCTGAAGGATGCAGCCAACGGAGTGAAATACTTCACGAGCTTCCTGCGGCCGCTCTTCGTGAAGGGAGCAGCCAACGTTTTTCTCGACCGCTTCCAGCAGTTCATGAACTTGCACCGTGGGAATGGAGATATGCTTCGTTGGATTACCAGGTTTC